>VXAB01005760.1:218929-303517 GCA_013399175.1 Odontophorus gujanensis | reverse complement strand
ACCAACAGCCTGACCACTTCAGGACTACCCAAAAGGTAAAGCACATTATTGAGGGCATTATCCAAATGCCTCCTGTACACTGACAGGCACAGGGCATCAACCACCTCTCCAGGAAGCTCATTCCAGTATAAGAAGCCTGTTCTGGCCTTGATGAAGCCTTCCTTTAAAAACATTCCACCTACCTGATCTCTAGCAGGGACTTGTCCAGCCAATGGCTGTAAAGTGAAATTCTGCACAAATGATGCAGAAAGATGTTAACTCGTGCCCTGAGGTCAAACAGAAGGTTCTTGCTGGTTTATAACTGCTCATTAACCCTTAGAATGTATAGGAGCTGACCAGTTCTTGACTGTTGCACAGACAACCTGCAGCAGCCTTGGTGGAGGGCTCAGCATCACACTGGGTGTGTTAGATGGGATTTGAGTGTAGGCTTGAACTGCAGCTTATCATTGTATGGGAGCTAAATTAGCATCAGACTGAGTTTCATGATCAATGAGAACACCAAAACAGGAAATATGGACCTACAAAAGCCATCGTGGACCTCAGTGTGAACCCCAAAGCCATCGTTTACCATTCCCACTGTGACAGAGTTGGTTGCTAGGACGAATTTCCTCTCTGAAAGAGTGGTGATGCAGTGGCACAGCTGCCCAGGGACGTGGGGGGGTCACTGTCCCTGAAGGTGTTCAAGAACTGTGGAGATGAGGTACATGGGATATTGTCAGCGGGCATGGTGGGGATGGGCTGGGGTTGGACTGGGTGATCTTTTCCTACTTTCATGATTCCATGATTCTTTAACATGCATCTGGGCTGAGGTCCTTCCTGGAGATGCCACATTTCACCAAGGCAGGTGATTTGGGTAGCTCTTGGCCTTAGGTTACCACTTCAAAGTAGGAACATGGTACATTACCAAGCAGGTATTTTCTGTCTAAGCAATGTGGATGTCCAAAGATGAGTCAGAGCTCAGTATTTTAACATTAGCTTTTAATTTTCTTGGCGTTCCACTCATTCAAGGCCCAGGGCAGCACCTCTGGTTTCTTCCTTCTCTCAAGTAATTATGAAACTTTCCCAGTATAGGCGGTTTCTGGAGGATGAAATGCAAGTCTACTGCTTGTCAGGAGACATGATTTCACTCCAAATTTACAAGAAAAAAATCTTCAATGTCTTCCATAGAAGAAAAATTTCGCAAAAAAACTCAAACAACCAAAACCCTTACTTTAGGAGACATCCAACTTATTTTTCTTCATACTAGTATCACTGTGCTCTTAAGATTTTTGGTTTTTTTTCTGTAAAAACATGGCATTTCACTAATGCAGAAATATGGTTAAGAGATATAACATTAAAAATATTACTATGAAAGTCCAAATGAAACCAAACTGGTAGAATTAACACCTTTGCCATTTCCCACTGGAAGGAAAAAATCTGACATCATCTGAACGAGAGGACAAAGTCAAGCAGTTTGATTTTCTTCTGTAGGAAATATCCTTGAAAATGACCTCATCCTGCTGAGTGCCAATGTCTGCAAGTTTTCAAATGTTTGTTTGCTCTTCTTCCTTCCAGCCGTATACTGGGTGGTAGAATTTCAACATTATATTCAAAGATTTTAACAATGCAACTATTTCATTGTACAGGACTTCCCCTCTCTTCTAACAAGAAACACAAGTTATACATTAGCTAAACTCACTGCCCATTTCTCAGTCCCCTTCACATACCCCCACACAGTTTCTTCATTAAGATTAGCACTAAAATACAGAGTGTGTGGTTCAGGTTTGACTCCAAGAGAGATGTGTTTCAGCTAGAACGAAAGGCAAGCTACGAAAGACACAGCATCTCTCTCTGAACTCAGTTTTACATGACCTTTTTTTTTTTTCCCACCATCTGCTAGGTCTTTAAATCTAATGGTCAACTTATACTTGTGAATAAGAAAGTGAAGGCGGAAGTCATTGTACATTAGTTTCTCCATGGGAAGTGCCTAAGTGAAGTCTCTCACCCCCAGTGAACACAAGGGATGCAAAGCAGCTTTAGCCTTCTGTTCAGGAGCCATCTGCTTTAATGCATCATGTTCAAGGCACTGTCTTGAAAGGAAAAATGCTATTTCAGAAAGCAAAAAGCCTCCTGCAACCACTCAAAATAACTAACATCTAAGGAAAACTAACCCATGGAAGTGACCACAGAAAAGGGAAGAGGATTTGAACAAATCTTCTCATGTTGTCTACCATCTCTTAAACTCAACCCAGATACACACGTATTTAATGGAGGAAAACAAGAAACATTTCATTAAATGATTGCTCTCTTGAGGGATGAACAGGCTCGAGAGCACAGCGTAGAGCTCACAGATGCTTTGTGTTTTATTATTGATTAAATGTGATTAAAGTGAGTAATAGGGTCAGTTGATTAAAAACAACTTTCGTCTGAGATAATCCTGGAAATGCTTAAGACTTCTTTGGTTTTAGGGAGCTGAGATTTAAGAAGTGCATAATTACCTACCACCATCTTCCACCAGCATCACCCACTTGCAAATACAGCAGGTGCAGGTGTGATCTTGGCAGTAGGACCATCAGTTGACTTGAGGGACTGAAATCACAGTGTCATAGAATCACAGAATGGTTGAGTTGGAAGGGATCTTCAAGCCCATCCAGTTCCAAGCTCTGCTGTGGGCTGGGTACCCCCCGTGAGGTCAGGCTGCCCAGGGCCCATCCATGGCCTTGAGCACCTTCAGGGATGGGGTACCCACAGCTTCTCTGCACAACCTCTTCCAGTGCAGATGACCAATGACACTTCTATTTGGAATTACAACAGGCATGGCATTCAGCCATAGCTCTCCAGGCATGATGTTTCTCTACCTCGGAGAGTTAAGGCTTTGAATGACGTGTATGTAGCATGTTATTAAATCCAAAGCATAGCATCTTCCATCTAGTTGGAGAGGAACGTGTTGTTAGGCAACATGCAGAGAACAGGTTCATACGTTCATGCCCCATAACATCAGAATGTTGGTACTGACAAGGTTTTGGTAAACAGACAGCAAAAATGGGATGAGGCGCTGTCTGCTTCAACAAGACACGACGCATTAATGACCTCATGGACTAAGAAACGGAACAGAATGGGAAATGCCTTCAACCTTCTTTCCATCCATGACAGTGAGAGTGTTGGGAACAGGAAGCTGGGCTATTACAAATGTTAGGTGTCCTCAGCCACTGATGCAACATCCACACCTACACTGCATTCTCACCCTACCCCTGCTAATGCTGGGGCCTCCAACCCAGTTTCCCTGGAAAGGACAAAGGTGCAAGAACAGCCAAGGCCACCATGCCAGACTTCTCTCCCAAAGCCTGTCAGGGGCATTTCTCAGGGAATAAACTGCGAACAGAGCTGGAGACAGTGATAAATTTCCCTTCTGAACAATCAATAAAAGTCTCCCAGCTCCACTCAGGCCCCTACTGCGGATGCGAGGGCCATAATTACATTGTCAAAAAGTGGAGTTGCCCCAGCTGACCGAACCCCCCTGTAAGCCTGACGTGTGATTGACAGGCAGTTTATGGGTGGCACGCTCTGACTGGCAGGGGAGTTGGCTAAAGCCAAAGGCAACACTGAAATTTCCCAGTCTGCTACAACCACCGGAGCAAAGGACTGCAGCTCGCCAGGGAATTGTGGGAAACCCTGAGTCATATTAACATATCAAAGTGAGAAGCTGACAGCGCTTACTAAACAATCTGAACTCAACCATAGCTGCAGAGCATCCCCCAAACTTCCCTGTCTGAAGGAGAAAAGGAATTAAAACGCATTCAGCCCCGTCTTCACCACGACAGCTCTGAATTTGAAAGCCTGCTTATTTAACGATTTTGATCTGCGATAACATACATATATGTGTAGATGTATATATATATCACATACGTTGCTGAGCATGTCAGCTTCTTTCTCATGTCTGTGTGATATGAAAGAGGCTGACATGCTCAACAATTTGTACTACACCACAGGCCAGACTGGTGCTAAATTGAAGCCAGAACAACGTATTTCTTTTTGATGTGAGCAATGTAAAGCCAGCAAAAGAATACACTTCTTCTGGTCTTTTTTTCTACAGAGCTGCTTCTGCTTCAGTGCTAAATTGTGGATTACATGGTCTGAATCAATCTTAATTGCAGCCAGGCACTGGGACTGCATGTCATGCAGAGCTTAGAAGCAGCTTCATGGCTGCTCTTTGAGCTGCTCACTGCGGGGTACACCAGGGGTGCAAAACATCACGGGATACACTGCTGTGCAGAAGGACCTGGACAGGCAAGAGAAACAGGCTGGCAGGAACCTTCTGCAGTATGACAAGGGGAAGTGCAGAGTCCTGCACATGGGGATGATCAACCCCAGCACCAGGACAGGCAGCCAGATGGAAGCAGCTCTGCAGGAAAGGAGCTGGGGGTCCTGGTGGGCACCAAGCTGGATGCGAGTGACCAATGTGCTCTTACTGCTAAGAAGGTCAGTGATGTCCTGGGCTGTAACAGGCCAGCATGCTGAGGAGGTGACCCCATTCCTCCCTTCAGCATTGTTGGGGCTGGAGCTGGAGTGCTCAGTGCAGTCCTGGGGTCCCCAGTACAGAAGAGACCTGGGCAACAGATCCAACAAAAGTCCAGAGCATCTCTCCTGAGAGAGGTTGCTCAGGGGATCCCACTGGGGCCATAAATCCCCACAGGAGATGCAAGGGGACAGAGCTCTGCTCTGCAGTGTCCGGGGCAGCCCAGGGGCACAGGGCACAGCCTAGAGCCCAGGAGATGCCCATCAGCAGCACCACTGTGCTGGGTAGTGCTGGAGCCCCGGCACAAGGAGCAGAGAGCAGCAGGGGCTCCTCAGTGGGGGTCCCCAAAAGCCAGCAATAGGGCAGGCTAAGAAGGGAAATGAGAAGCAGGACAAGAAGCCCAGCAACAAGGAGATGCTATACTTTTTTTTTCCCAGAATGCTAGGTATCAAAACAGCATGAAGAAGTCAAGGCTTTTGTAGTGCACTGACTATGTAAGGACAAAGTTCTGACTTCCTTGCAGAGGTCAAATTAAGAAGGATGCTTGAAGCTAGCAGGAGAAGACACAGAAAATGACATATTGAAAGCCATTACCAGGCAAATTCAAATCAGACATCTTAATATGTCTCTTAAAAAGTAAAATAAAAACATGGATGATTAACCAAATTAATCCCCTGGAACAAGCTTCCACAGAAAACGCTGGCTTCTGATTCCCTTGACGTCCTCAGACAAAGACCAAGCCTTTCTGGAAGGCATGCTTTAATCTAATGCGAGTTACCAAACCCAAAGCTGGGATAACAGTGTGAAACTCAATGGCCAGTAAAGGACAGTCAATTCAGCTTGGGTGATCTAATAGCACTTCTTCACAGAGCCCCTCTAGGAAATGGGATAGAAACACTCTGCCCTTCTGCTAAAGCCAGTTTACTGAAATTATTTAAGCCACTGGCAAGCGCTAAATATTTCAGCCTTTCTGTGTCTCAACTAAAGGGTCAAGAGCAGGCGGCGTGGCTTTCAGCACACGTCCAGGTGCATCCCCTGCCACTGCCAGCAGCCTCTTCCTCAGCTTCCACTCCCCTCTCCTGATTCAGAACAGCATCTGCCGGCGGACTGCCCTCCAACAGCCGACCTCAGCCGACCTCCCTGAGCTGCTGGGCATTGACAGGATCAGTGCACACAGCACGGCTCGCTCCCTCTGTGAGCTCAGATTGTACCCCTCGGTGTCTTACATTATTTTTGACTGAGAGCCATACGTGTCAGTAACGCTCAGATGGCAACATTTCTGCCCGTGGGCCGGGAGGGTGGAAGTTCAAGCCCTGCTGGAGGATACGGATGCCTACCGACGTGAAGGTTGACATGCAAGAACAGAAGGGAGGGAGATGAGGCATTCAGATATGCTGGTTGTTTGTTGTTGTGTTTTTTTTCCCCTTTCTCCTTTTTAAGACACATCCTGCCTTTAAAAACAGCCCATTAGTTAAGAGCTAGATGAGTGCATTTTGCTAATACTCTAATTCACGTTGAGTCAGGACCTGAATTCCACATCCTAACTACTGCAGCCAGAAATGGACATTTAATATCAATTTTTCACAGCCCTTCAAAAAACCTCTATATCCAAATTCTTCTAACTCATACCACAAACCTGTACTCATCCACAAACCCACGCCAGCATCTGTCCTTTACTTGTCTATTCAACGTGATAGGAATGCACAGTTCTGGCTCTGTGAGGCTTTCAGAGAAAATGTGGCTGTTAAAGGAGTGGGCATCCAGGACTGAAGTTCTTGGCACTGCCACAGTTGTTCTGCATAGCCCTGGGCTTGTCACTTGTGACAACAACCTGTGCAGAGCAGGTGAGGCTGTGTGGACCGCCAGGAGATCAGAGGGATGCTAGCTGTGCTCCTAACAGCTGGAGGATGCAGAAGGGGAAAACATGCTGCTGGGAGCTCTGTGCTGCTGCAGTGTTCCCACTCCAGCTGGCAAAGCTTAGCTTTGGCTTCAGCACAGGACCTACCTAGCAAGCTACTTGCTATTGGCAACCCCAAGAGAAGGAAACTCTCTAGTTCTCATGGAGAGAGATGAGGAGGAAAGGATATCCCATTCTAGTAGCAGAGCAAACCCACATGATACACAGCAGAGAATGACCATCTGGTTTCCAAGGGATGGATACTTTCATTCATTCATTCAAATGCATAAATCCAGACATCTNGCCTTTAAAAACAGCCCATTAGTTAAGAGCTAGATGAGTGCATTTTGCTAATACTCTAATTCACGTTGAGTCAGGACCTGAATTCCACATCCTAACTACTGCAGCCAGAAATGGACATTTAATATCAATTTTTCACAGCCCTTCAAAAAACCTCTATATCCAAATTCTTCTAACTCATACCACAAACCTGTACTCATCCACAAACCCACGCCAGCATCTGTCCTTTACTTGTCTATTCAACGTGATAGGAATGCACAGTTCTGGCTCTGTGAGGCTTTCAGAGAAAATGTGGCTGTTAAAGGAGTGGGCATCCAGGACTGAAGTTCTTGGCACTGCCACAGTTGTTCTGCATAGCCCTGGGCTTGTCACTTGTGACAACAACCTGTGCAGAGCAGGTGAGGCTGTGTGGACCGCCAGGAGATCAGAGGGATGCTAGCTGTGCTCCTAACAGCTGGAGGATGCAGAAGGGGAAAACATGCTGCTGGGAGCTCTGTGCTGCTGCAGTGTTCCCACTCCAGCTGGCAAAGCTTAGCTTTGGCTTCAGCACAGGACCTACCTAGCAAGCTACTTGCTATTGGCAACCCCAAGAGAAGGAAACTCTCTAGTTCTCATGGAGAGAGATGAGGAGGAAAGGATATCCCATTCTAGTAGCAGAGCAAACCCACATGATACACAGCAGAGAATGACCATCTGGTTTCCAAGGGATGGATACTTTCATTCATTCATTCAAATGCATAAATCCAGACATCTTTCAAGCACCTAAGTGAGTGCTAAGGTTTTCTAACTACTTGAACCATGGAATCATAGAGTCAAACAATACTCCATACCATCTAGCTTCTTCTTAGGGTTGAAATTTCCAAAATGACTCAGCTCCCCAGATGCCAGCTTTTATGGAAATACAGTGCTGTGCTTTAGTGCCTAAGATACTGCAGAAACAGAAGCCTAATGGTAAATGCAAAGACAAGACATTCTGGCCCAAATACATGAGTTCTACATACACTTCACTGCAATAAGATATGCAAGTTCACAGCCAAAACTTACATCTCCAAACACAAACATTTATTTTGTTTAAAATTTGATCTGCTTTTAAAGAGAAGGAAAAATGAACTCACCGTGGATGGAAAGGGTCCCATTTCTTACTGCCAGGAACTTGGTCCCATATGGAAACAGTGGTGGAGAGTGGAGGCTTCCGTAGAGATAGATGTGTGCTCTGTGATGGAAACGGGCCTCCGAAGATCCCACCCGGAGCTCTCCTCCATCAGATATCAGAATGTAATGAGCATGTAGTTCTACAGGTCCTGGACCAGTGAACACGAGTTTGCCACCTGAAGACAACAGAAGAGTAAAATGCAACCACTGACCTCATAGTTATTACCATAGAATCACAGAAACACAGAATCACAGAAGTTGGTAAAGACCTCAAAGATGCCCCAAGTCCAGCCCCAACCCGCTCCCACCATGCCCACTAAACCATGCTCCTCTGTTCTGCATCTCCACAGTTCAATAACTCCTGGGACAGTGACTCCACCACTTCTCTGGGCAGTGTAACTACCTCTCGTTCTGAGAGGAAACTGCTCCTATCTCATAGTCAAAGGAGCTGTAGGGGTGAAAAAATAGTTTTGGAACAAAGTTATGAGATTACAGATATGAGGTTACGGATGAGGACAACAACACTGCTTCATGCAAAAACCCAACCATGGTCTGTACTTCTCCCTGTGCACTGAGCAGTTCTTTACACCATGTCTCTTGCAGTAATGAAGACCATAATTAGACTATTTTTCACTTCTGCCACAGGCAGTGTCTTTCTAGACCTGAGTAAAACCACCATTAAGCCTGGGAAATACCTAAGCCTCCCCACTTACACTCCAAGGGAGTTAAGTTTGGAAAATCCCTGTCTTAACATACTCACACTCTTAACACTTAGAAGGGGATAACATTACTTAATCCGTACGCTACTTTCCAGATTACAAACTGCTTGTAAGACAGAGAGAGGGGAGAGGAAAGCTTTGGAAAACAAGAATTGGCAACCTGTTTAGTTCAGCGGTTGATTTAATCCTGAATTCTCTTCCAGTTGCTGTTCAAAACCAGATGTTTCCATGCACAGTACAAGAAACTTCTCCTTGTTAGCTGGATGTGAGAAGATCTCCCCATCCCGTGAAACCCTCATTTTAATCCCCGATTAGAGGTTAGTCTTGCCCCAAAGCATAAGGTTTCATTCATCTTCCTGCCAACATTTTCCTTCCACAATCTATTAGTATAACTGGACAGGTTTTGTCAGTAATATAGATCTGATCCTTCAAATCTTTTTAATACTCAGTCTCAATAACCTCTTGAAGCAATGAATTCTGTGGTCTAAGTTACACAGTGCATGAAAAGGCATTTCCATCCTTTGACTTCAACTCAAGTCTCTTTTCATTCTATCAAATGCCTCTTTTGTTCTTGCCTGGTGTAAGCAGGGAATCTCAGTTTATCATTTCAGAGTGCTTCAACTCTGACATCCTTTCATGGTTTCTCTCCTATGAAGGATGCTCTTGCTACCTTACAATGTGCTTGCACAGAGTAGGCTCTTAGACATCTAATCTTTCTGCGGTGGATATGTCTTCCTAGGTCAAGTCATGCATACCTAGAGCCAGTCCCAAAGCATCAAAAAACCGTATCTCCTTACAAAGGGTCTCCCAACCTCTCCCTTTAAGAAGCAGCAGTTAAGGTATCACATATCATGGCCAGCTTCCTACTGCTGTTAGCAAGTTTTAATGGTGATCTTTACACCTACCAAACTGCTGGCTTTCCTTCTGCCTAAGTCACAATGATAAGGGAGCTGAACAGCTCTTCTCTGCCTTTCCCACTCCACTGCATTCACTCTTGCTGAGCACATTCTCCTTATCCTGACCTCCTTATTTATTCTTACATTGACGGGCTTGAATTGTTGAGCTTAATTTCTCACTCTCACAACAGAGCTAGTATCTGAACAAGAGCTACCCATTAAACATTTCCTTTGCAGACTTCAGTAGGTTCCTAAGTTTATACAGGGCATGCTCAGTAGACAGAAGAGATAAACCTCACATTTTCTTGCAGATAACCACTGGGAACCATGGGATTCCTCCCACAAACACCAGCTCCCTGGTGTATAAGCTGCCTGTTTCCCTAGACATACTTTTCTATATACAAATGCACTTCTGTTAAGCTTGCTCCACTATAGTCACGTTGTGTTTTTACAGACTGTACCGAGTAAACACTGATAAAACAGCATGAATTTCAGCTTGTTACACTTAAAATGATTGAAGGTTTCTGACTTATTCCGAGATACGTCTGACACTTCTAGAAGAACGAAATGTTGCTAATACAGAAACGTGCTATGCTGAAGTGGCATTCATTCAGACTGAAGGGGCCATTAGACCCCATCGTCTGATGGCCTGTGCATGTCACACTACTGAAAAATAGGAGGAAGTAGAGTCTCTGTGTTTGACTGCTGCATACCCTCCAGAAAGGCAGACCATCAATTAAGTGACTTGGCGACATCATTCTACCATTCTCTATCATCTTTTTTGTTTTTCTAATGGCTAATCTCCCTCACTGTTCACAATTTCTGCTTTATTCCCAACCACGGATGAGCCTTCAGACAGTGGTTGCCTTTGTGCCCTCCTGCACTGCACTGCAGAGAGGTTTACCAAACAGCATGTTCTGCAGAAGTATCAGCAGGCAAACGGCAATTAAATCAAACCTCAGCCCTCAATCAGTCTTGTTTATAAAGTTTCTAAGATTCTTCCTGCAAGGAATCATCTATATCCTCCACAGCCTGACTTCTTAATCCTTCTGCCTCTTTATTATTCCTGTTGGTAATGCCCATAGAGGAAAATCTGCTTTTTCCCAATCTTCTACATCTTTCTTCTCACACAAAAAATTTAGGACCTCCTCTTGTTACTTTATTACAGCAGCTTCCTTGGCCATATCAGCTCCTGATGCTCTTCTCAGTTGTGGCTTTCTCTGACACAGTCCCTCACTGAGTGTCCACACTTGTTGAACAAATTTGTAATTTTCTTAGACAGCGATTTAAAATGTTGTTGATCTTTTAAGGGGAAAGATTTTCCATCTGTAATTTCCCACGTAGTTTGAAATTAATATTCACAGACAACAGAACGCCTCTGCCAGAATGAGAGTGGCCCTGGTGCTTAAGGAATGTGCATTCCTGAAAGGTACTATTTCACATCTTCTCCAGTAATAAATGGATTGCTGTTCCATCTTCCTCTTGTGATATAATTTACCATCCTGTTCCTTCCCACGCAGAGAACAGAAATATTTATTAAATATATTTGCCTTATAGCAGCAGTGTTAATAATTTTATCACTGCAATCGAGAAATGGAACTATAAATCACTGCAACTTATTTTATTCCTAACATAAAAAAAGACATCTTCCCCAAGGTCTTTATTGACTTCCTATGCACTATTCCCACTGAAACAGAGTCATTTCTGTTTCCACTTCTCTTCATATGATTTTTAATGAATATTTTAATTGTTGCTATGCTGCACCACTGAACCAGGAAGGCTGGTAGCCAGAGCTGTCCTGTCTTCTGATTGCAAAATCATACCTCTTCTTCAAATAACCCTACCAAAAGTTTTCCTAAGCTTCAGGCACACACTGTCCATCTAAAATTTTCAAGCTGTCCATAAGGCAGCTTAGAAATACTAAATTCCTCCCACAAACCTTTCTAGACCCTCTATGTTGGATGGGAGAGATGGGGGAGCATCTTCACTTGTAAGACTCCCAAGTTCCTTCCTGTTTGCAGCCTTTTCAGCACAACTCAAGGCAGCTGTGGGAAGCTATCTGTTTCCTACAAGGTCTGGGATTTACCTTCCTTCCCCCTGGCTCTAGAGGCTCTGCTTTTGTGTACAACATAGCTTTGGCATGTCAAGAGTTGCCCATCCTCATATAGCTCCTAAAAATGTGTCTGCCTCCTCATGAATGTACAGTCTTCTAAATCCTTTCCGTCTCCTGTCCTCCAGAAGTCCTCTGGTTCCTTAGCGTTAGGCTAACTACACGTCAGCAATTGGCCCCTGCATCTATCAAGTACTTTCTGCCTCCTTTGTGGATTCACAGTGCCTGGTAAGCATGGCAATCGGATGCTTTGTGACTGCTCTGCACTAGTTAGAAGCACACATGCTGTCCCAACGATTCTCAGCAGTATCAGACGTGGAGGCACTAATTCTGCTGTGCTCGGCCTGCAGGTCTGACCCTTCCCGGGGCACATCCTATTGGCTTCCCTTTCTGGGTGAAGATTTGGTTGCGTGGGGACTATAAGAACTGGACTTCAAGGTGAGAGCTGTTGGCTGGTTCCTGAGATTCTCTGTCCCTAAGTGCAATGACAATCCTAAGCATGCTTGGCAACGACGTAAAGATCTGAGGGCTCATGACCACCAAAAGACATTTGCTGTATGGGATGCTTTGGCTTTCCCTTAGTAGCAGCAGTCAGATCCCAATGTAATCATAGATTGATAGAATCACCAAGGTTGGAAAAGATCAACAAGATCATCCAGTCCGACCACGTAGCTCTCTCTAAACCACGTCACTCAACACAACATCCAATTCATAGGAATTACAGGAAATCACAGGAGCCAAGTGCATCAGCTGCAGCTGACAGCCACAACTTAATGCAGCTGTACCTCAGCAATTCACGAAGCTTCTGAATTCTCCCAGAACAAAGACAAAAGGCACTTACATGGGGAAAAAAAAAGTCAAAAGAAAGATTCAACTGCTGAAGATTTTCTTTTTAAAAAAGCAGTATCACACAAAGGAAAAGAAAGCATTAGCAGAGATTCATTTAGTCATTAAACAAGTCCAAGTGTAAAATAAACTCCGGCCAATCTTACAAATACCTGTGTCAAAAATTTATACACGGTCCTTCTAACACTCAGCTCTCCATATTTCCTTGCTTTTCACTGGGACAAAATAAATATACAGCTGCTACTTTACAAGATTGTCTTCTCCTTTTTTAAAAGAAAATAAAAGTTATGCTTCGTTCTTTTATTGCACTTGACCCCTACCCTGAAAGCAGAAAGCAAGAATATTGCCCAGCTGAGCCTTTGGCTGTGACCCTCAAATTGTTTGTTATGGCTGCACAGGAAAGCAAAGTCCTACATATGACCTTGGGGGTGATTTTATAAAAATCAATCAACTACTGTTATGATGGCCTCCCCACCAAGCAAAATAAATACAATTAAACCCATAATCACTTCCGTACAGTAATGTGCAAAGTCAATGGGTCTCTTTAGGTGGAGTGAGGGAGAGGCGGGCGGAATCTGCTGGGGTTATGTGATACTTTGTGAGAACATCAGAAGCACCATTCTTCTCAATTAACCCAGCAATTAGCCTCCACCTCTCTGCCTGGAAAAGAAATCTTTCTTTATCTGTCCTTACTCAAAAGAAAAAAAGAGAAGAAAGAAAAACAAGGAAAAGACTGGAGGCAGCCTCAGAGGAAGGGACAAACAGCGAGGCCAAACAAAAAAAATGGTAATACAATAATAACAGTAATAATAATAATAAGGGGAGCTTTGTAATCTGTCATGTGAATAAGTGCTACACCAGCATACCAGTGGTTGTATGAAGAGAGATTTATCTTCTGAACTCACTGGGCAATGGTAGAGGGCACAAGAAAACGGTAGCAAGTAGAAAGTTCATGTATCACCACTTGGCTTGGTCATGCAGCCCCAGCTGGCTCACGCACTGGCATCCACAGAAATATGTCTGAGGATTACTGTGCAAAGCTTCTCCTTGCCTCTGTGACACAGAGGCCGACTCGTGCCTTCAGACATAGGGGTTTACAACCCTTCCAAAAAATTTCATGAAAAAGAAATCCTTCTTCTTTCATGGCGCATAAGAGAGATGTTGATTTTCTCATTATTATTTTGGCTGAGTTTCAGAGTGCTCTAAGGATTTGCTGAGCTCACTGGGAAGCGAGGTCCCCATTCCAAAAGGCACCTCTACATGGACGTTGGGCTTCTTTACCATTATCTTCTGAGGCATTCGCAATCACAGCATTTCTAGTGAAGCGTTAAAGCAAGCAAATTGTAAGGAAGGTGCTGGAGAGTCTCCAGAGATTCATTTTAAATCAGTAATGGAAGGTATCGGGAAAATAACGATGGAAGGATTACATGTCAAAACTGTGTCATATCCCTTGGATGAACAGAAAGCCTATTCCCTGTGGAAAAGGATCTGGTGGCCCTCAAGAGCACTACTCCCTCCCAACACCTTGAGGGTCAGTGTGCAAGGAAGACTGTTCTGGTTGAGCTGGGGGCACACCACAGCTGTGTATAACTAGTATTTCCACTCTCCCTAGTTTCTTCAGCCAATGTTTCACATGACGAAGCAACAGACCCTTCCATAAGACAGGCTTAAGCTCACCAGTTACAGTTCTGGCAAGCAACCCTGAGTGGCAAACAGCAGGAGGCAACTGCTGGTGCTCTGGGATCTGTGCTGCAAAAACTGATCCTGCACAACAAGGCTGCAGTGTGCTGGCAGCCCGCTTCCTGCTCATCCTTGGGCTCCCAGGGTGTGTCTGGTGGGGCCTCGTTGCAAGGAAAAAAATAAAACAAAAAACAAAGATCCTCCTCTGTATGGGAAGAGAAATAGAGCTTAGCAGCCTTCAGTGGGAACAATTGATCACTTCATGGACCTGTTGACGGGCTCACATGACATTTGGATGAGCCATAAAAGTTTAGTGCAGGCTGGACCGGTGCCGAGCGAGATGTGAAGGAGAAGTCTGTTGTACTGGCTCCATCCCAAAGGCTGCCTGAACCACAAGGCCAACCATTCCTCCCATACATCCTTTGCTCTCATGATACACAGGCACAGGTCCAAACTAGCTATGTATTTCCACCAGAATGTCGAAAATGCTAAAAAGATAAACTCATACTGCAGCATTTTGATAGATGGAGACCTTCATCTGTCCCTGAGTGAGGAACCAGCAGCTGCTTGACTACTCTCAGACAGAAACCATCTACCAAGCCTGGCACACCTGAGTTTTCCGGCTCACTGTCTCACAGCCAGATGGCACCTGCTCCCTCATAAGTGCCAGTGAATCTGCAGAGGGAAATCCAACCTGGTGGGTAAGAAGCGTGAGGACTCCTGGACCTGCTTTGACACATACCACAGTCCAACATCCGGGATCTAATGAAGGAAGTGCCAGGGGAGGTTCAAGTTGGATGTCAGGAAGAATTTCTTCTCCAAAAGAGTGGGCAAGTGCTGGAATGGGCTGCCCAGGGAGCTGATGGAGTCACCTTCCCTGGAGGTGTCCAAGAAACATTTAGCTGTAGCACCACTAAGGGACACAGGTTAGTGGGGAAGTACTGGTGGGAGGTGGACGGTTGGACTGAGTGATCTTGGAGATCTATTCCAATCTTGGTGAAACTATGGTTCTGAGCTGCCAGGTCAGCACCAGGCAAAGAGGTGCCATGAAAAAATAGGTCCTTAGGCACTTATTTCGAGTCTACAGGTGATGGACCTCTGTTAACACCTTCATCTCCAGCAAAAGAGAGGGACATCAAGGAAAGAACTATCCCGGGCAGCAGAACTATCATTATGGTCTACCTGGGTGACCTTCAGACCAGAGTGTTTCCATTTGCTATTTCCCTTCACAGTTATCTCAAGCTGATTCCTGGCACTTACATTTAAACATTTCACTGATTTGAACTTCTACTTCTTGGTGGAAGGCTGCTCTTACAGAAGAGCTATCCCAATGCACAGTTTGTTAAGCCATCAGAAGAAGAAGGGATACATCAACATTGAAATCTTCATGCAATGGCTTTGCAACGCATTACTGAACCTATGAATTTCTTTAACAGACTGAATTTCTGTACCATATATGGGTGTATGAGGATGGACCTACTAATGGGAAGACGTGGCTACTGTCATTGGGGTTTGATTAGCACCTGGATGCAGGGGCCCTTTCCATCTTATGCTCCAAAAGGGACACGTTCCCTCTTCCCGTGCCAGAGAACTGCTTTCAGATCAGTGTGCTCAGAACAAGTTTTCTCCAATCCTCTCCTCCTGCAACACCTTGGAGGAATCTCAGGAGATACTGAAGATGCAACAAATCCATTTCATCAACAAGCATGAGCCCTGGGAGTCTGGCGTGCATGCTGTCTATAATCCCATCCTAAACACAATGGGAAAGGAAGATCTGCAGCCTGTAGCCAAACACAAACCAGGGTTTACAGCTGAGAAGGAACGAAAAAAAAACCATCAAGTTACTACAGATGATGGGCCTTAAAATCCTTTCTCTGGGAACGTCCACCTCTGTGACTTGAATTCTAATGACTAATACTGAATTCCTGCTAAAATGACACTAACATACTAAAGAAATAATGCCTTTCATTATTGCTTTTCCAAACAGGAGAGACCTCAAGGTGCTGAGACCACATTTCTTGAAGATTTGGTACACTTCACCGTAACATAGAAAAATATCACAGTGACAGGGAGAAACAGGGCTGACTATTCTTCCTTTTAAATCTCAATTAAAAAATACATTGGATGAAATTTCCCATTAGCTGGTACTATTTGTACATCCCATGTTCTTTCTTTAATTAAAAAACATGCTTATTGCAATACTGCCAGAATCGCTTTTACGGTATTTTAATTGTAATGTCTCTGCCTGATTAAAAAAAGAAAATATGAACTAGAAACTGCCTGCAAAAACTATCACAGTGCATACACCAAATGGGTTGAGTAAATGGCAGAGAAAATACCACAGTGAAAATATTTTCTAACCTTGGCTGCGGACAAGGGATTTTAAAATCGGTTTAAGGACAGAAAAAGGGAGGAAAAAGCTTATTCCATCTTTCAGTGAATTCATACTCAGCAGTGACAGTGAAGAACTAGTGAAGCACTACTTATCTGACACGTAGTTAGGCAGATGTATCGGCTAATACTTGATGCTTTTTGCTAATAGCATCAAAACCTAGGAAATAGTCAAGGAAAATCACTATTTCGATGCCTTTCCTCCACACATCTAGAAGGAGCACCTATTCTATCCCAGCCTGCATTTAGTGTGAGAGATCCATGGACAAGTGTTCTTTTGGGATATGGGTTTAAGATCAGACAATTGACAACACCATGAGGATCTATGGGATTCGTTAAGTCTCAGTTTCTTTATTGTGCTTTTATCAGGGGTGAACTGCCATTGCTGGTATCAGCAGGACTGCATGCAGCAATGCCTGCAGACAGCCAAGGTCAGGTTGGACAGGGCTGTGAGCACTGATGGAGCTGTGGGTGTCCCTGCTCATTGCAGGGAGTGGGACCAGATGCCCTTTTTAAGGGTCCCTTCCAACTGTTCTATGAACGATCAAAGTAATATTTTCCCTTTTTCCTGCAAGGGTGGCCATCTCAAAGCTGCCACTGCAAAACTAATGGACTGTTCAATGCCTGAGAAACCCCACCAGAACACACCTGCAGTGTCACTCCAAAATTCACCCCCAAACAATCCCTGGAAGGAGAACAAGCTGCTTTTCCAGAATTCCCTCAAAGCTGTTCTATTCAGTACTGAAAATTCAGACAAAGGCAATACTATATCTGAGGCATCAACCCACAAACAAGTTACTCCAGTGGAAGCTCTGAGTAAAGGAAATTTCCATCTGTCCTAGGTTACCATATTACCATACTCATGAGGTCAGGATCACAATGGTAGCTGACTTTACATAGTTATCTACAGTCCATCCATCCCATATTTCATCCCCAATCAATACTGTCAGAGCAGTTTAACAGTCTGGATATTAAACTTTCCACTGCCAATAACCACATGTCCGTGCTCTGCTTGTCATGGGGGAGGCAGAAACTGGTGGCCCTCATGGCAGTGGGCACAATCCAACTGCTTAATCCCTTTTCACTACTCCTTTAGCCTCCAGATCTTCTGTCCAGACAGTCTGGTTGCTACCAGAACCTCTACGTGCATTCATCTGGGTGCAAATAAAGCCAAAGCAGTCACCCAAAGGATGCACGTGCAGCTGACGTCCTTGTTATAACAATCTTCATGCAATTTCTACAACGTTGAAACCATTGTGATTTCACAAGCTGTATTCAAAATCCTCATGGTGTCTCAAAAGTCAGACATTTCAAGAAATGGGCCTACATATATGGGTTGGGTTTGCTGGATACGGCACCTGGACATGAGGGTACAACAGTGTCTTTGCAGAAGTGCAGACTCTATTTTTATAGGGCTTTTTTTCTTCCATAAAGTCTGTTTCAGGTTGAGCACACAGGCAGCCTGGTGCTGAGTCAAGAAAGCCAAAGGGAGCAGAAGTACAATTTAATCCCATTCTCCAGCTCCAACTACAAAAACACTTCAGCTCAGGCTTCAATCAAAGTGTGCTTCCACAGTCGCCTGCAGGCTTGGGGTTTATTGTCATGCCCACTTTGCAGCTGGGGAAACTTGGCAATTATTTGACAAGTTCAGAGACTCAGTAGCTGTTACTCTAAGGGGATCACCTAACTGAGATCCTTCTTAAGATGGGTATCTATAATACCTAAGATGAGCATGTCTTTGGTGATGTGTGTTTCTCTAGATCAATACAGGAGCCTCAATAACTCCCCAGAGCTGGGTAACTTAAAGAAAGGAAAGATGACTCCAGCCTGGACTCACACCAAGTAGACCTCAGCTATCTTAACCCCACATCTAAACAAGGCTTCACCAGTCCTACCTCAAAGATAAATCTGCCTTTGAGTAGGCCCAAAGCTCAAAGGGCTTCTGCTACAAGACTGTGCCCCACTTCTTAAAGAAGGCAGAAGATGAGCTCCCAAATTCCTATGCAGATTTGCAGCCAGAAGTCTCAGAAAATCTGAGCTCTGACCCATGTCTTCTACTTCACATCATAATAACACTGGGGTTGAGACGTGCCCTGCAACACCAAGATTTACCATCTTCAATGGGGCAGAGAGGGAAAAAAATCACACTAAATGTTTCTGAATTTTTCAGTCACAAATTCTTACCATAGTTGTTTGTGCTCATGTTTCTTTGCTTTCAGCAAGAGTGATACCTTGAAACTCTGGGCTGATCAAATTCTAACTTCACTGCAAATATTCACGCAATAAGAATAAAACCTGTGAAGATTTATCACTGTAGAACAATCTCTCAAAATAACAACCAAATTTAACTGCCAGATACATGTTGCCCACCACCATCTCAATGAAAACTAGTCCAAGTCGGAAGGGACCTCAAGGTTCATGAATCTCCAACCCCCTGCCAAAGGCAGGGCCACCAACCTCCCCATTTCATCCTAGACCAGGTTGCCCAGGGCCCCATCCAATCTGGCCTTGAACCCCTCCAGGGTCAGGGCATCCACAACCATTCCAGCCCATTCCAGTACCTCACCACTCTCACGCTCCTGACATCCAACCTAAATCTTCCCTCCCTCAACTCAAAACCATTTCCCCTTGTCCTGCTGTTATCAACCCTTTCAAAGAGCTGACTCCCCTCCTGTTTGTAGGCTCCTTTAGATACTGAAATGCTGCAATGTGGTCACCCTGCAGCCTTCTTTTCTCCAGCCCAGCTCCCTCAGCCCATCTTTGTAGGGAAGGTGCTCCAGCCCTCTGAGCATCTTTGTGCCCCTCCTTTGGACCCTCTCCGTCTGCTCCCTGTCTTTCTTGTCCTGGGGGCTCCAGACCTGATGCAGTACTCCAGATGGAGCCCCACAAGAGCAGAGTAGAGAGGGACAATCCCCTTCTTGTCCCTGCTGGCCACCCCAAGATACCATTTGCTTTCCAAGCTGCAGGAGCACACTGCTGGCTCATGTTAAGTTTTTCATCCATCAGGACTCCCATGTCCTTCTCTGCAGGGCTGCTCTCAAGGACTGCTCCTTGCTGCCTGTACTGACGCCTGGGATTATTCTGGCCCAACCTTGCTGTGTTGATTCTCATTAGGTTCACCCAGGTCCACCTTTCAAATCAGCTGAAGTCCCTCTGAATGGCATCCCTTCCTTCCACCGTGTCAACCGCACCGCTCAGCTTGCTGCCATCAGCAAACTCATTGAGGGCACACTCGATTCCGACGGTGTGAGTCGGATGGGACCCTTCAAAGCCTTCTGTCCCACTGCATGCAGCGAGCAGGGACACCCACAGCTCCATCAGTGCTCACAGCCCTGACCACGGCTGTCTGCAGGGACAGGGCACCACCACCTCTCCGTGCAACCTGTGCCAGCGCCTCACCACCCTTATCATAAGAACTTCTCCCCTTACACCCGGCCTAAATCACTCCTCTTTTTAAGCTCAAACCCGTTTCCACCCACAACCTGCCCCCCCCACACACCCTCAAGCTCAGCTACCCCCCACAGCACCCCAACAACACAAACGCACCCTTTCGCGCAATAAGACCTCAACGTTTCTACCCATCCCTCCCCATCCCAGCCACCCAGCCCGGGCTCGGACCTCTGAGGTGCAGCAGGTGCAGCGCGGCGGTGGCGGAGCCCAGCAGCAGCGTCCTGCCCGCTTCCACCGTGACGTTAGCGCCATCTAGCGGCGGGAGGCCGGCGGGCCAGCTGGAGGCCTCGGCCCAGCGGCCGCACAGCTGCAGGGCGGGCTGGGGAAAAACACAAGGACATAGAGTCAGCGCCGGATCCCCTCCCCGTCCCGAGGCTTTTGTCTTCGTTGTGACGTATTTCAGGCACTGAGGGCAAAAACTCGCAGCTGTCCGCCGTCCTGGTGACAGGCTGAGGGTTGCACTTCGCAAGGCAGTGCTCTGAGCCGGGTTACAAACTGTGCATGAGGTCATCAGTCCAACCCGGTGCCAAAGGAGCTCGCAGCCCAGGTTGTTATCCTCAGGGAGGTGCTCCACGCCCTTTATCATCTTTGAGGCCCTCTGCTGGACTCTTTCCAGGAGTCTTTTTTGTACCAGGGAGCCCAGAACTGGACTCAGTACTCCAGGTGAGGCCTCACCAGGGCAGAGCAGAGGGGGAGGATCACCTCCCTTGACCTGCTGGCCACGCTCTTCTTAATGCACCCCAAGATCCCATTGTCCTTCTTGGCCACCAGGGCACGCTGCTCATGGCCAACCTGTCATCCACCAGGACACCCAGGTCCCTCTCCTCAGCTCCTCTCCAGCAGCTCATCCCCCAACCTGTACTGGTGCATACGGTTATTCCTCCCTAGGTGCAAGACTCCACACTTGCTCTTTTTAAACCTCATCTGCTTCCTCTCCGCCCAACTTTCCATCCTGTCCAGGTCTCGCTGACCCCCAGTTAAGACTAACAGAAGAACGAAGGCCTAAGGAATACACCAAGTTATTATTCTTGCTAGCACTTTGAACTTAGTAACCTGTTTGGTAGCTATTTTACAAGAGTGCTGTTTGTTTTTAAAGGCAGTTTCCATTTCTAGCTGAAATATTCTAGGTTCTCCTACATTATCTGTATATAACCTCAGTGTTTAAGTTATTCTTGCTACATTTTTGCTGTCACTTCATAGATCATATATCCATCAGATTCTAATACTCTCTGTAGCTCATACATCCAAGTCATCTCAAGGTACAGAAATGCTTTAAACCATGTGAACAGTCAGCCAACTTAGGACTCAGAAAAGATATAAAAATAATGAAAACAAGTTCTCCACTATTTAGGTAAGACGTAAGTTCACAGTGAGAAGCAGTCCATACACCACCAACTTACACCAAGATGACACGTGACTTTCTGTTCCTGAAAGGAAATAATTTGGTTGAAGTCATAAAAATCTCTGTCCTTCAATTTGGACCATAACAAAAGTTACCCAGTGAGAAGATGCCTGGCTTAGCCTGCTACCACGCATATCATCTGTGTGTATCTATCAAGTGATTTCTCATTTTTTTATTGTTTTATGTAAATAGATGAACAGCACTAAGAGGTATTTATAAGCATTTGTACTGTCCTTGTGTTACTGGAGAGAGCAAAGATTGGAAGAACACAAATCAGAGTCATTACGGTTGGAAAAGACCACTAAGATCATCTAGTCCAGGTTCTATTAAGCAGCCCATGGTAAAATGATGCAAACTGAAAAACACACAGACTAATTGCACATCCCGTATCAAGCAGAGCGGGTAATAGACTCACAGCTCTGGAAATTCACACTCTGGTCTGTCCTAGCTAGTTTTCCTCCATGTGATCGTGGGGATCCTCCTCAGTTATCATGCCTGTCTCGTCCAGCTGCCCTGCCATCAGCACGGGACAGGCTGTGACTCACGCTGTCCTGCAGACACCCTTTCCCCCTGCCTGGCACTCAGCATCCAACCTATGGTTATTTAAACACTTACGTAGAAGACTGAAGGGCAGCAGCAGCTGCAAGCGCCGGGGTGATGGCTGAGTGCCCACCCCACGTGTTTGTTGAATGAAGCACGAGGAACCTGCAGAGCCAGGAAAGCTGCCTGTCTGTGGCCAGCAGTGGGCACTTTCCTCCTGTGCTTTTATGGCTTGCAGCATGAAGCATGACAAATGGCAGGGAGACAGAAAGCCAGGATGGGAGAAAGAGGAACTGGAATGACACAAGCTCTGAATGATGAGGCCGGAGCTGGCTGTGGCATCAAGGTGGTGGTTTCACACTCCATCTCAGCCTGAGACAGGAGAGAAATATATCCTGGCTTAAAGCTTCCCTCACACTGTTGCCAGAACAGTGCTGATGCTGCATGTCAGAAAAGCTGAAGCCCCCACAACAGTCCACAAACAAGGCACAGAAAGGCCTAGATACGCAAACCTCAGCTGCATGCAGCTCCTGTCGTGCATTCAGAGATAAATGATTTGTTTGGGGTGACACACGATGTCTTGAAGAAGTTCTCAGATAACAGGTAAAGGCTGTGCTCAAGTGCCAGGCCCCATGATGGTTTCCAACCCCAGAGAGCCAGTTCATATTCTCTTAGGTTCAGGATCAGTTTTTTCAGCGAGACCCCAAAGCTGCCATATTCCTGCAGGGTTCATTAAAATCAGTGGAAAGACTGAGGCAGGAGACTCTTCTGGTGCTTGTCCCAAGGACTTATGGAGAATACAAACTGAACTTTTAAACTGGACTCCAGAATTTTGAAGGATGTGCCCTCATATTTGCTTTCCGTAGGAAACTCGCTCTGGTAACCCTTTATATTTTACATCCAGTGCAGCTGATGGCTGATGGTAACTCAGTAGGTAACGAAGCCTGCAAAATAGCTCCCTCCCCATCAGGGCTCCCAAACCATTAATGAATCATGTAATGATAAAATAATATTTCAGTAGCATAAAATAAAAGATGCACAATGCACAGGCTCCTTGCAATTCAGCACGCTATCCTCTTCTTCCCCCCTGCACCTCGTTTTTTCCATTCTAAGGCAAATTTCCTTTCCACTTTCTGTTGTTGGCTGCTGCTGCTGTCAGCCAGCCCTGGGTTGCTGTACATCAGCCACTGGGGACACGAGCTCTGAGCATCCTGTGACTACCAGGGTCCACAAACAGCAGCAACAACTGCAAAAAATGAATAAAGAACAGCGATACGTTTGCATTCCCACATGGGCTGGCAAACAAGTCACAAATGGAAGGGACCATAAGTCACCATACCTGCAGTTTTTGATCTGAACTGTTGTGAATTACAATCACTCTGCCAGCGCAACGCAGCAGCTGGAGAGCTTTAACCCCCCTCCACCAAAACACAAGTTAACATTTGGGATTTTAAAAGGCTGAGAAACTCCTGTTTAGGCAGAACATAGCTCATTTGATCTCAATTTGTGGTGACATTTCAATTTGTTCAGTTAAGTAAAGCCACAATACAAGGACTGTTAAAAAGTACACAGGGCTGCATCCACTGATCAGAAAAAGAAGCAGAAACTTTAAAACCAAACCTCAAAGCAACGGTTGAGCTAAGCAGCACAGATTTTGCTTGCTGCTGTGCTCCATGCTCTCATTTTCTGGTCCCAGCCTGTGATTACTTAACACAGAGAGCAACCTGAGGTCAGATTTGGTAGCCAGTTTCTTCCCTTCCCCTAGACACATCCACTAAAGCACAGAGCACAGACACCACTCCAGCACTGAGCTCACCATCAGTTCCATCCCCAGCATCCTTCCTGCTGTGTACAGCCACTGACAACCGAAGGTTTCGAATTTTTGACAGACTGACACACGTAGGGCACCATTTTCCTTGGTGCTGACAGATTGCCATTTAGCCAGCACGTATGGAGAGCAAGTGTTCCTGTCCTCAGTCACCACAGAGAGACAAGGTTAACATTTGAAGTGATGGAGTACAGTGTGAATTTTTCCCCACCCCGCAGACCCAGGACTCCATGCCACATTTGAAAACACTGTAATTTCAGTGATGGATACGGGGAGCTCACTTTCCGGGCTGTGAACTCTTGACAGCTGCTCAGTTTAATACAACAGGAAAAGATTTACAGCCCCACACAACCCCCACCTACCTGAAGGAAAGAAAAAACGTATATTTGGAGGAGACAAAAGAGAAGGGGAGGTATTTTATTACCCTAGATATCTTTTACAGGGGAAGTATTTCCAGCCATCTGCTCTAATTATTCCTCCTGTATTGGCCACCATCTTCAAGCAACAATAGAAATAATTATCTCCTCAAGGGCAAATATATATATATATATTTACAGAAACAAACAAAAGTTGATTATTTTTAGCTCCTAGGGAAACAAGAAACAACAAGCCATTTCTTAATGAAGGAGCAATTAGGAAGGTGGATAGAACATCTATAATTAAAACAGACAAATTGGTGGAGACTCCTCCCTCCTACACATGCTTGAAAGAGATGCAAATGCATATTTGCTACAGTCAGTAGAGTTAGCATACAAGGTGCTTCCTGATGCCCAAATAAGCTGAGCTTGCCTCTTGGCAAGACTCCTGCCTCGTCTGCTTTTGGAAACTCTAACCCAAGGCCAAATTAACCAAAAAATGTTCACCACAACTGAAAAGACACAGAATTCCTGTTGATGTAGGTAGGTCTACCACTGCACAGCCTGTATCCCTGAGACAAGCATGATAAGATACTCTTTTATTCTGCTCTTCCATATCTCCTGCGTGCACGACATCAGTCAGTGTGAGAAGTGCCCTTCTGTTGATATAAATCAAAATCAAAATCAAAAGATGACTTCTGCGATCTTTTCACTCCAGTCAGCATACGTAGTTTGCTGAAAGCAAGAATGAGAGCATACATGGAGCTCCGTGGGAAAGAAGGATTGGGGTTGTCCCAGTGAGTGCAGCATGCGCCTTACATTGTGAAACAAACAAAAATAAACCCAACACTTGAGCAGCACAGAGCAACACCTTATTTCGTACACACTTACATGTATTTATACACTCACACCAAAATTAATTCAGATGACTGTGCCACGAAATCAAAGAACAGATGAAGATGTTCAAGGCTAACAGGGAACGAGGAAGATCCCAAGACTTCTCCAAGCATTCCCAAGATGGAGGGTACAACTTAATTCTCGTTACAAGTGTGTAGCAAAAAGATCTACCACCTTGCAGGGAAGAGTTGCAAACCAGAACACTGTGAACCCCTCTGTACTCCAGGCAATTTCTCTCCTGCTCCAAAGATGGTCAGTTTTCACTATGGAAAAGCAACAAATAGATTAACAGTTAACACATTTTGCAGGGACTCTCTTGCCCCACTGCAGCAGTTTCAGAGAAGTTGCCTCTGAGTATTAAAGCAGCCTGCTCTGTAAATTAGAGAAGCCTAAGCTGTCTAGTGGATCTTACAGTGTTATCAGCAGTCCCTAAAGGCATTTGATTCATGTGCATTTCATTAGAGTCCTCCAGTTTTTTCCACTGCACGAGGAATTTCCAAGGAGGTTTCTAAACTGGAATTGAGGGAAGGGAAGGAAATGAAAGGAGCCCTTTTGGAGAAGTTTGCAATGGACGGTCCACCTCAGTTCTCTTAGCAAAAGCACCACGTCCTCTTCTATCATTTCTACATACTTTAATCAGATTGCAGTTGGAAATTCTTTTGAAAGAAGAACTTGGCAGAAAGGGGAGCATATTTTGACTTCTCTTGTTTGCTCGGTCTTTCTTTCAAAGAATGGCAGTCTCCTGGCTCCCAGGAACTCAGCAATTTCCTGAACTTGAGAAATTCCTCACTTAGTTCAATTCTGCGTGATGATATAATGAGAACAACATGGAGTAACCACCCATGTTCTTCTTCCCCAAGTGCCAATGTTAAGACAGGCTGTGATGCCACTTTGGAAAAAGAGTAATAGGGTGGTGGTTTTCAGATGTGTGTACAAACTATGTTGGTAAAACAGTGAAGAATTTAACTAATGAAATCCAGAGATGTGAAAGGAAGTTCCCCTCCAAACTGTGCCACAGCAGAGACCATGTATAGCTAACCCAAGTGAGCAGACATTGGTAGCCAAACTGCTCAACAAAGGTTGATAGATACTCGAATCATCTTCTTCCAATAATTCTGAAATAAATAATATTAAAAAAAATAAAACCTACAACCTAGGAATTGTTGGGTTCAAGTCACAACTCACTAAGTAGCTGTACACACATTAAAAGTCAAAAGAAAAGAAAGATATCTAAAGAACTGGACAGTAGGAAAACAATGATAATTTCTGCCACAATGAGCTCACTGCCTTATGAATTATGGTAGAACTGACATTGACCTTAACCACTCTGAGCTCTTCCTGGGCCAAAAGATGATTTTTTTCATGACTGCCTTTATCACATGTCGCTACTTAATTTTGTTAACCTTTATACTAGTTCTAAAATGCAGCTGATGTTACCCTACCCAAGAAATCTACGTAGGAGCTCCTTCATTAATACTAAATGGATCAGGGCTGGGCAGGTGGCTAGACATGAGGTGCACTCTCTAGTACCTTCATTTCTTAATGAGGCAGTCTGAGCTCTGAATTACAACAAAAGAATTATTTTCTTCTTTTTTTTCCCCTTAATTTTAGCAGTCCTCCAGGAGCCTTTCTGACTTCTGCTGAGCTGCACGAGCACAAGAAGGGAAGAATCTGGCTGGACATGTTCTCTACAGGGCTGATGAATGACCCGTTCTCTTTCCAACCATTACAGGATAAATCTGTTTACACACAAAAAATTGACCTGGGCCAACGAGGTGGGACTAGAACCAGGAAACTGGCACGTCCCAGAGGTAAAAATGTATTTGCAGCCAACAGCATTAGTAACTCAAGACCAAAAACAAGCCACACTGTCATTAATTACTCAGACAGGGGCAGCCGCAAAAGCAGTGAGAAGACCCAAAAGCCAACTGTAAATAGCTCATCTAGCTGATTAGTTCAGAAAAAAAATGAATGGGCAGTTTCGGAGGTCAGAGCCCATGGCATAAGTCAGTCTCAGGCCAATTTGCAACTGGACAATGGCATGAGAAAGAGTTTAATTCTTATTTAAAAATAAAAAAAAAAGGACTCAGAAATAATCGCCAAAAAAAGTCTTTTCCAGCAGGGGAGTAATCACTGCAATTTCCAAGCACAGAAGGTAAGGCTCTTTGCACCAGAGGTATTTAATTAAGGACACGGAATATTAGTTTGATCTAATAGTGCTTTCATAGGGCACTGAAAAGACATTGCTCTTGGAGGGGGTATATGTCCCACATGTACCATGTGTAGGTTTCCCATACCCTGGCAAAAAAAAATCAAGTCAAGTAAAATACAAACTAATGGGAGGAGAGGAGCAGGATTATACCACTCCACAACAAAACAAACCACAGGACTCATGAAAAGTCCCGTGTCTATTTGAACAATGTATTGATCTGATGCCTTTTGGGGTTTTATGAAGCTTATAGTGGGAGGTTGATAGGTTGATCTAAGTACCAGAAATCTTAATTTCAAAGATAAAGGAGGGCACCGTGGAAGGAAATAACTTGGAGTGTATGATAGTTTTTGTCTGCAGTGGCAAAATCTGCCCACGGTTGCTGGCTAAAATGCCCAGGTTGCACTGCAAGGGACCAAAGGGTCAGTCCAGAAGCAGCATCTGCTGCCCAATGACTCAGAAACACACTGAGATTTGTAAGAAGAAGTGGGGAATGCCCAAGCCTGGGTGAGAAAACCTGGAGGAAAACAATGGAAATTTCTGGAAGTCATCAAAGTGGAGAGACAGAACAGAGGCACACACTGGACTTCTCCATACACCTAGCAAGCATGCAAGGATGGTCAGCCAATGGAAAACGTTGTCTCTGGTGGAATGAAGAGCAAAGTTCCTTTTTTCTTCTAAAAGAAAAAAAGCTATGACTGTACTTTTAGCAGCTTAGTTCAGCACAGAGCTGTAGAAGAGAACACGCTGCTTGAAAGCTGTATGTACAGGCTGCCTTCTTTTAATCACTTACACATCCTTCACTCCCAACAAATAGAATGGCACCTGGCACGTCACTCAAATTTAGCACATCTACAGACTCCCAAAATATGATGGATGGGCAACCTGTTATGAAATTTGTAGGTTGCAATCTCATTATTTCAAGGGAAAGCTGATATATCTGCCAATACCTTTTCAAAGCAGGATTAAGTTGCTTCATTATCCTGCGAGGAAGACTCACAGCTGACTGTGGTAGGTTTGGGATTTGCTGAATCACTGCAGGAGCTTCATCAAAATATTTTGCCTGACCATTTTCACCTAAAATGTATTTTTTCAAGCAGATTTCACATTTGAGAGGGAGGACCTGGATGAGCAGAAGGAAATAACTTCAGGCTCTGCTCCATCCAACACAGGCTAGGATCTGATGCAGCCTAGCAGTGTGGCATCCTTGTCCCAGTGTGGTCCTCCAAGCTCAAGTCTTCTGGGATTCTGTGAGATAAGAGCAGGTGTAACGTAACCTGGGTTGGAACTAGATGACCTTTAAGGTCTCTTCCAACTCAAGCCATTCTATGATTCTATTTTCTGAGACACAGACTGAAGCCTTGCACTGCCCCTTCTATCCTGTACCTGCCCAGGAGGGAGAGGGTTTCACCCTGCATGGCTGTTATTTCACAGTAATGCATCTTTTTAAGCGACTCATCCTAATCTGCGAGCTTTCAGAGTCCGCTTTCAAATGCAATGTCCTGTTTAGTTTTAGCACATCAACAACATGCTTTCTTAGCCTATCTGTATGCATTATCTAGTGCTGTAATGTATCATGAACTGAACTACAGCATCATTACAGGTAAGTGCTCAGGTTTAAATGCAAACATAATTGCATAATGTGGTACAGCCAGGAAGAATAATGCAGGAAATAGAGCCAGCTCCATCTGATAGTGCAATCTTACTGGAACGCTGGCTGTTTGGATCAAACGCACAGCCCAGATGGGGCAACCAAGAATAAAAGTGCTTTGTGGTATCTTTATTGTCATCATCAAAAACACTTATCTGCCAGAAAGGTAAAAAGGTGAAGGATGGGACTCTTACAGAAAAGGTCACACAAGCAATAGGGGAACTCTGGGTTATGATGGCTATGGAGATGTTACTCCTCACTAAAGGTTGCCTTCGGACTGTCACTTCAAGCTGAATTTTCCAGTTCCTAATGGGATTTTGGGTGTTCAGTGGCATTTCAAATATTAGGTACCTTGCAGGAAAAGGTGTCTATTTAATTGCAATAAATCCAGATAAAACCCAAGATCTTAATCTGCAAGGAGCTGAACAAACATAGGAGATCATTCCTGATGCAAGACAACTTCCAAACAAGGACATATCTAGAGCAGAAATGCACTTTTCAATACATTAATCTAATAGAGTTAAAATTAGAATGGATTCTCCATGGAATAATGCTTCTATTTTTTTTCCCTCAATAGTTGGAGCTGACAGCAGCACATGATGGACAATTTCAGTTAGGGGTGCAGACAGCACCATGCCAGAAGCCTGAAGCCAGCTGACATTCATTGAGGGCACTTTGCACTGCACTGCCATGAACCACCACGCCTCAGCCAAGGAGCAGCATCACATGCTGTGGGACAGAAGCCACTCTTGTCATTTCAACAGATTTCAGCTCAAAAATTCATTTTAATCAGATAACAAGATGAGAGAATAGCGTGCAAGAGTGAGTGCTGCTCAACTAACACATTGCGCTCTGAACTGAGAGCCCTTTGAGTTCAAAGCACAAACTGCTGCTGTCTGCCCTCTGAAGCCATCCCTGTGTCTTTTGGTGCTGGAACAGCTCATCTTTGTTGGGAACAAGAGATCCCCCGCAATGTGTCATGGCTTTTACTATCCGCCCACCCACACACAACATTTGTCTGCTTCATCATCTGGCAGGATATCAAGTCCAGGGTCTCTTTCCCAAGGAACCTTGGTGGCACATCCATACCTCAGCGCATTCAAGGGCTTAAGGATGCAGATGAGTGCAAGGTAGCATTTTCCAAGGGCAGATTTGATTTCAGGTAGAGATGGGCACTGCACTAAGGTACATACCTGAAAGAGTCCATATGTACATGAAGTGAAAATAAAGGATCTTGGCCAAACCCCAAAAGCCTTAATTCACTGCCAGCTATCATCACCTGGAGAAATTTGTCAGAACTGCCAACAGAACTGTTACCCCATGATATCTGCATCTCCCAGAGCTGAAAAAAGCCACTGAGGAGTCACTGAGGCTGAAAAAGACCTCTAAGATCAATACATCCCACCCCAGCCCACTCCCACCATGCCCACTAACCACATCCCTCAGTGCCACATCTCCATAGTTCCTGAACACCTCCGGGGAACACGACCTCGCCATCTCCCTGGGCAGCCTGCACCAAAGCACTACGTCACTCTTTCTGAGAAGAAATTTTCCCTAATAGCCAACCTGAACACTAGCTCATGGTTGTGTTAATGACCACTGAGAGCAGTCCTTTCTGCATGGGAAATCCCTATTTTTGCTATATTGCCTGAGCCATTTCAGCTTTGAAGTCTGGTATCCGTTCATTGAGAGAGGTATCTAGACAACAAGAAGCCAAGTACGAGGATCAGCAAAACAGGGAAAGACATTCATTGAGTGAGCCATCTCTATAGTTAATAAAAAATTGCTTAGGGAGTATTGGGACACAGCTCTTAGTCACATAATCTGACTTTTGAGCGGTGAAGTCCAACCAGGAGCTGGGCCTCATGACCCTTGAGGGTCCTTTCCAACTTGGGATATTCTATAATTCTGTGATTGTTTCCTGCCAGTTTTTTTTTTTTGAACCTCTTTATCCATTTTTGCATAGGTTAGCCTGAACATCTAAAGCCATTTATGATATCCACGCACATATGGGCCTGCTGTCCTCACCACCAACAGCAAAATCTGCATTTTTCACTCACCAGATACAGGTTGAGGAGGAAAAATACAAATAAATGAGAACTAGAGTTAGAGTGAAAGATAAAGAGCAAGTGTGGAAGAGAACCACAATCCCTAAGTGATTTAAACTGAGCTTGACCCTCGATCAGAATCCCAGATCCAAAGATGTTGTGTGAAAGCAGGAAAATCAATCAGTAAGCCAAGTGGCAACCTCTTGCCTCAAGATTATTCAAGGAAGTCAAATTTACTGAGTACCTCACAAACAGTCTTTGGCTAAAATCATCTCTAATGAGCTCTGACATTTGAAATTTAAATGAATATGAGCTAACAGCTAGCTCCCAGCCCTGCATCGCCCATGAATTTAACTGGGAATTTTTTTGTTAATGCTGGAGACAGGCTATTGAGAAGACACAGCATTTGTGGAGAAGTGTTTATAGCAGCCACTCCACCTGATGCCTCCCTGCCCTGGGACATCTGCTTTTCTTCATGAGGGACCCAGATCACCCAGTCCCCCCTGCTCCTTCCCATCCTGATGGTAATTGTTTGCTCGTTTTTATGAGGCAGCCTTACGATACCTTAATGAAGTCCTTTGCTCTGCAGCTATTCCTGAGGACAGATTGGGAATGAGGAGTTTCCAGCTATGGAGCTGCCAATCAGAGGAACACACTCGGCATTTCTAAGGGGTTGTTAACTCAGTCCATCATCTGACTCACCATGAGAACAGCCTGGTTTTTACTGGCAATCACATAAAATTAACCCTGTTGTTAAAGACAGACTGAAGGCTCTCAGGTTAATTGTGGCAGAGTGCTCAAGCATGCTGCTTTTCCCTCCTGCTACAATTTTTATTTATTTATTTTTCATTAACAAATGTTTCTGAACTGAAATTCAGGGAGGAATGGCTGACATGCTGGAAGGCTGTGCTGCCATTCAGCGAGACCTGGACAGACAGAAAATTGGGCATAGAGGAACCAGATGAGCTACTCAATGAAGTTTTCAGGTCCTTGTTATCACAGAATCACGGAATTGTAGGAGAGTGACTTACAGCAAGCTGGAACCACCACAGCACCTCACACATGCCAACACTTGTGTATAGACTCAGCATTCAACAGGATTAAATCCAATCAGTGCTTCAGACCTGGAACTGGGCAAATCCAGTCTCAAATGTTCATTTTTGAACAGCACAAAGACAGCATCTCCCTCCGTGTACCAAACATGGCCAGGACGTTTCCAGTGCCCCCACACTGGCCACAACCACGCTACTAAAATCTCTCAGCTTTCAAAATGGAGCACACAGTGCTGAACCTTTTGGTGGATCCCAAACTAGACCCCAGAAACATCAAGTGTAGCAGAATTAGCTGCAGAACCAAGCTTTACAGAGAACTCCTACACACAACTTCATGTCCACTGGATGTCCTGCTTAGGCTCAGAAACAGGACACAAATTCAGACAGTGGCACACAGGACCATGACAGCAACACAAGAACTGTTTAATGGCATCTAAGGCCTACTCATACATTAAGTCAAACTCCAACACAGGAAAAGAACAAGCCTTGGCTTGGTTTGCCTCTGAGAGCTCAGCCTTTTCCGTTCAAATTCACAAAAGGGAGATGGAAAAGCTTCCCTCTGAATTCATCCAGAGCACAGAACCAGCCATTAAACATTCCAAGCACCTTTCCCCAAGTCAAGAGCAAGTTCTACAGGTGGAGAACCAGAGCTGTTCTTTCACCATATATCATTCTCCCCCTCCAAATCTACCAAAACAGCTAATTAGAGTCTTTCATAATTAAACAGGAAAGTGGCATCAGGGCTTTCTGCAAGAGTCTTGAAGAAAGCAGAGAGAAAATTTGCTTGCAGTCCCCCAGGAAGGCTTTGTTAAGCACTACTGACCTTAATTCAAGCCTTTTCCGTGTGAGGGAAGGGGAATCTTTTCTGTCCTGAAGAGGTTTGCCTCTAAAACAACACTTTTTACTCTTCATCTGTTTTTCTTTTTGGGATGGAATAAATAGAGGGAAAAAAGAAAAACGGTTCTTTCACTTGACTCTGATTTCATATGGGTCTGTATAAATGGGACAGGAAATGCGTCAGTGTACTGTGGATTATGGAGAAGTGGCATCCTTGTAGAGATAAGGTAATATATACAACAGGGCTCCTATGTAGCAAGGGTGAGGAGGGCTCCCAGGACCAATTTAGGAAATAATCTCTAATGTTAGAAAAATGATGGGATGAAGGAAATGGAAAAAAAAGTGAAATAAAGGCGTGGGGGATAGAAGAAAAAACATATAGTTCAGCCATTGCTTTTGTGAGCTGAGACTAGGAATGGAAAGAGTTAAACTTCAAATCAGGAGGCAAAAAGTTGAAGCAAAAGAGAAAGAAGAAAAAAATACACCAGAAGCAGATCTCCTAAATTTCCCATTGCAGCCCAAGGGTGATCCTATTAAGAGGAAAAGGAAAAAAAAAAAGAAAAAGAAAAAAAGGAAAGAAAAAAAGAAAGAAAAAAAGAAGAAGAAACAGAAGAGAAAGAAGGAGAAGCAATTTTGCTTATCCTTTTCCTGCACACCTAGCAGCAGAATTTTTTATTGTTTATTTACCTCCCCCTTTCAGGGCGAGGCCCTCATTTTCTTATTTAGTCCAACTGAGATTGTCCTCCTAGAATGACCTTTTCTTTCCCCCCTTTCTCTTTCACTCCTCCTCTCCTTCGTCCTCCCCCCTCCTCCTCCTCCTCGCTGCCTCCAGGCCATTGCCCTCATGCCAGTAACTAGATAACACACTCTATCAGAGATTTTTAAAAAAATCACTGCAAAGGCACTGGGGCTGATAGTGGCATCAATCCTAGCCTGACACGGGCTCAGGTCAACCATTTATCTCTTCACATTGCCTGTGGTTACTGTGGAGGCCATCTTGGTTCTCTACATCTTAACAACCTTGCAGATGGTCCCTCTCACTGCTCTGATAGCATCCACACCCCAAGACTGGCTTTGTGCTTTTGTTTGCATTCATCTGTTACAAACTCCTCCACTTCCTTCCCGCAAGGCCTGCAAACCTGAGTTGGTTTGGTGTGCTCCTACCCCCACCTCTGAAAATAACCACGACCAAGCCAGGAGGTTAAGAAATAGAGAATATAAGGGTGAGCTGGCTTGGTTACTAGAAGTGAAGATTTATAAATATATGAATATATACACATCACATTTTAGAAAGTTTTCATCTGGTCCTACTCCTGGTTCCCCATCCACTTCCTAGACCAGAATGCATGCACCCTCACAGGTGCCATATTTCACTCATATCCTGTTTAACCGCTGAAATAGGTGCAGTGGTTTTCCTCAAAGAGGAGCACTGGAGAAGAGCAAAAAGAGGATCTTTTTCCATTCTGACATTGTTTGGTATTCCTGGAAAAGAGGACAGATGAAGGTGGATAACCAAAGGACACCAAAGAGAGCATAAGAATGAGAATGCATTAGGGCTGTACTGATTTCTGGAGTTAAAGGATGAAGAAGTTTGTAAGACAACATCACGTCTTCAGCCTGAAGTACTGTTTCCTACTGAAGTTACTGGATCTGTTTTGTGTGTGTCTATACATACGTTGGGTGATACTGAGTAGAACCAGGAGTTGGACTCAATAATCCTTTTGGGTCCCTTCTAACTCAGATGTTCTATGATTTCAAGATTCTATGACATAAATATATATAGATACATATTTAAATTATATGCCTACAAGCAGAGGCAACCAACTACAATCTTCATCTTCAAAGAGTGTGGCAAACGAGAAATGTACGAGCAAAAAAGAAGGAAAAGTGTGATTTTAAGACAAATAGGAATACAAGAGATTTGGAAAGCTAGACTTGTTGGCATTAAGTGGATTCTGAAAAGCAGGAGTCCCTTAAGTGACCATGCAGATCTTAGACAAAGCCTTTGCATTTTTGTCGTTTTATTTTTTCTCTCTGAGAAGCAAACAAAGCAGTTATCCCAGTTTCAATCACTGAGCAAAGAACTCAATGCTACTCCTACATCTCAAGCCCTCTCCTTAATGCTTTGTTAAAAAAACAAACTAAGGGCAGTGCAGCAGAGCCAAAGTTCAAGAAGGCATTTGCATCTAGCAAGTTATTTTCCCATCAGCCCTCTGTTTCTTAATGGAGACCCCTTGAGGGCCGGGTTGCAGAGGATGCAGTAGCATACCAGTTTAGCTTCCGTATCACTGACTTAATGCACGTGGCATCTGCCCTCAAATGAGCATTGTATCACCCACCTGGGCCACAGAAGGAGGGGGGATTCAGTACAGGGCAACTGTGCTCTAACAGCATGCTTGCACAACGATTAGGTCTGGTCCAGTGATCTGGAATAATAATCTGAAGGCTCTCTAAGCATAATGGGTTTGGAGACATCTAAGCCTGGTCAAACCTTCCCACGAGCATCCTTTACACACTGTATCAGTGTTTTGCATGTCTCATCAGCGTCACGGTGGCTGACATCTCATTATGCAGCCAAGGTGGCAGTGGACAGGTATTGAGTGAGCATTAGAACTTTTCCCTTGCATTATTTAATTCATATCCTCCCATTACCCAATGTATCGTGAAGCTGTGAACTAATTAAGTCCTGTGGGAGATAGTCAGTGATGGATTTTTTCTTCATTTTTTTTTCACCCCACTTCTCCTTTCGGTAGTCTAAATTGCACTGTATACAGATATAAAAATAATTCTGCAACTCTTCCTGAGATAATAATGGAGCAAGTTACAAACACTAATGATGCTGAATACAACAGTGGGGCAGAGGCCTGCTGCTTACTTTCTGTGACCTACTTACAGTGGCAACTATTTCAAATATAAATGGAGGAAAGGGCCTGAGTCAGTCTCTAAAGGAATCCATTTAAGCTATTTTGGAGGAGATATTTGGGCATGGAGCAAATCCCAGGAAAATGCCACGTTGGTGAACTTAAGCCTGATGAAGTCTGCTAAGCCACAGGTCTGCAGCCAGCAGCTTGAAAATTCCAGCAATCTGCAGGGTCCTCCACATTCAAACATGAGCCCAGCTCACTCTGTACCCATGGCAAACTGCAACTTGGAGAAAAGAGTTGAAAGAATGAGAATTGCCTTGCATCTCTGGAAATACACAGCTCTTTTCCTCGACTGAGGATCCTACCCAAAATGTTTCCAAGGGGTTTAAACAGAACAACAAATCTGAGTGACTGATTCGAGGCAGCAGCACGAGCAGTGAGCAGGACAGATACAGCTTCCTTATTTTGGACGTCAGCTACAGCCCAATTTTCAAGCAGAGGTCTTTCTCTGCAGAATTCAGCTTCCCTATCTCACACAGATCATCCCAAAGTTAAGCTTCCTACAGTTGATATCTTTTCATTTAACTACATCTTCATATCTATTTATGAGGAACAATTTCCTCTTGGAAGGAGCAGTGATGCAGTGGCACAGCTGCCCAGGAGGTGGTGGGGTCACCATCCCTGGAGGTGTTCAGTGTGGAGAAGTGGCACTGAGAGATATGGTCAGTAGGCATGATAGGAGTGGGCTGAGGTTGGGCTTGGGGATCTTAGAGATCTTCTCCAACCCTAATAATTCTACGATAATTCTCTAATATTTTGAGCTTCTTTATATCCAAGACAATAAGAAGTCTTTAGAACAACCACTTCAATAACTTACTGAGAACGAACACTATGTTTGCTGAATTCTACGGATGATTTTGCTATCAAACAGAAGGTGAGGCAACACCATGGAAATACTCATAATATACTTAGATGTGTCCAGAAAAGCAGAGGAATGCACAAGTTGTTTTTATTCAATACCCAGCTGGCATGGGTATGGTCTAACTGCATGATGGGTTACATTAACTATTTCATGCAGTTCTTAGTAATTCTGACACACAGATCTGGAATGAGTTCATGGGCTGATTCAGTCACTGTTTGGATACTGTTCTGCTGAATGAAGTGAAGGAAAAGCAGACCATTTCCAGTGCAAGGTTCCTGTTGGCCAAAGAAACAGATCAAGCTGATAGAACTGTCTGCCACGTGCCCTACAGTAGGATCCTAATGCATGGATTCCCCTTCAACCACACCAGGATTTGTCTGTGAGCTGTTGGTAACAGGGCTGCTAAAAGCATCATTTCATCACAGTCTGTGTTTGTCTCATTTCCACTGTATCTGCCAAATCCCAACCAATTGTGCTATTGAGATCTACAGACAGGTCCTTCTAAATGTCTGTAAGGATTGAAGAAACAAAATGCCCTTTCCCTAAAGCTTGTAACCCCTAGACCCCAACCTCTGGAACAAATATTTGGAGGTTTTTTTCTCTGTTTTCTGCCCTGAAACAAGTTTCTTCTCTTTTCTTACCAAGGCCCACTCCATGCTCTTGTTATCACAAGACTACCAGCCTTTCTGACATGCCTCTTTTCACTTCTGCCACCCTGCTCCAACACCATCTCACCACCCCTGCTCCCAACCTGCCCAACAACTCAGCTGTTTTAAGGCACTGCTGAGCTGCCTGCCTGCCTGGGCATCGTGCAGCTGGCAAAGGAATAAGCAAGAAGGACAAAAACAACAATAGAGAGCACAGTATCCGTGCTTCTGGAGTACTTTGAGATCCTTCCATGAGAGTGAGACAGAAGTGCCAGATGTTATTATAAAGAGATGCATTCCATTACTTGCACACAGAGTTGTGCTGCCTGCTAATAGCACCATTATCCTACAGCACGTGGTGCTATTAATGCACTTCACTGCTTGGTGCAGAACCTGGGGACCATTATTTCCAATGGAAAGGTAAGGCCAGTTCACATGACATGATTTAAATCTCTACAGTGAAGCATGCATATGCTGCACCAGGTCGTAAATCTTAACGGGATGCTGTCAGCAAGAAAGGGACCAAAATTGAAACCATTTATCTGAACTCCCCACCCATCCACCTCTGCTCACCCAGGCCAGTTTTGGGAAGAGGGATAAAATGATTCCAAATGCCTGCTGGGTTCATTAAGCAGCAGCAAATCTCAGATCTGAAAGCACTACTGGCTTCATCCTGCACTCCCACCACTCCTTCAGGATGCTCAGCTCCCCAGTTCACCCCACACCAGGTGGAAAAGCCACAGCAGGGACAAACCTCACCACTCCTTCCTACTCTGGCTGCCACCTGAGCCAAAAGACAGCCTGTCACCCTCTCATTGCTGAGACTAAGGGACCACACAAAGCAGTAGGTGACAGCTCTTCTATGCTGCAGCCCATGCTCTACACAGAAGAAACATCTTTTGCACATTAGGTAAGGACAACCTGAAGCAAAGGAGTAGTTGCTTTCTGACCTGACACTGGTCTAAGCACATTTTTGTGCTGACTTCTCACATTTTCTAACTAGAATCTTTTTTGCTTGGCCTTCCCCATCGCTGTGTGTGTTGGGGGTTGCAGAGTTAGCCAACAAGCACATGGAAGAGGAGTCATCCTGCAGAGCATGGGAAGGCCAGGGCACTGTGAAGGCTGGCAATGCTAGGAGGGAAAAGCCTATTTATAATGGTCCTTCTCAGGTCAAGGGTAGACAAATATTTTTTCCCTTTTTTTTTTTTTTTTTAAGTAGAATAAAAGAAAATAGTGGTATTTTAAGATGCTTGGCTGCAAGAGCAATATACACGTAAAACAGATTTACAGGGCAAATATTCAGAGATTCTCAGCTTATTAAAAGCTTCAGAATCTGATGCTGGAAACAACCCAAAATGACTTGGACAGGATTCTGACACTGCTCTGGGGCAGGGTGGTAGATATAGCAACAGAACTTTCATTGTGGGTAGAGATAAAAATTACCACGAGAGCTTTACCATAAATCCTGAGCAAATGAATTTCAGCTTCCCAAGTCTCACCTGTACTAAGATGGCTGTATGATAATTTATCAGAGGAAAACCAGCATTTGTTCTCATAAGCCAGGAGTGAAACTCTTCTCCCCTGCACCAGTAGAACTCCACCAACATCTCAGGAGCTGCTCATTTAGGACGGTGACAAAAGGACACTAGACAGTCACAGAATTACCCAGCTGCTCTGAATTCCTTGTCACAAGTGGCATAACCCAGAACTTCAGCTCCACACCTCCAAAAACACTGCAAAAATTTGGGTCTGGAATCACACTTTAGAGATTGAGCCTTAAAACAGCGTTAGCTCAGAGTCATGGGTTTTTGTAATAAACACATTGTGGCCGTTTTCCTGCAAGAGAGACTGGCCTGGCTCAACTCTGGATACGAAAGAGGAGCAAAACCCACGCAGAAGCAGAGCTGCACAAATGGTAAATGCTAAGTCTCCACTGGTGAGCTGGAACTCTGCGTCCTGTAGACAAGATTTCTGACCAAGCAACAGAAAATAACACTTTCAGAACTGAATTTGCATTGATACATCAAAAGGAAGAGTTGTTTTAAAAAAAAAATGAAAGGTACACGCTGCCCAGAAAATAAGGCAAAGCTCATGGACATCTCATAAAACACAATTAACCATAGTTAACCATGAATACAGCTGCACAGCATTACAACTGCTATTCAAAGTTGGAAAGCTTTTAATATTATATATTGCTGCTGCTCAGCCTAAATTGTTTCTTTTTTCTTTTTTTTTCCTTTTTTTTTTCTTTGCCTCCTTTAAATGTACACAATATTACAAATTTAATTTTAAGCTGTTTGAATCAGTCTGTAAAAGAGATTTGATTATACCTGAGTGTTCTGGCCCCAGTTTTTCCATATCTCAGTAATCTTGGCGGTAATTGGCTGATTAGCTCCCTCACACTCCATCTCTGCCTCAGTTTCCATGGTAATGTTACAGGAGCTATTATAGATGAGAACTTCATCTCTTTCCACTTTAGGGCTGAAACGAGAAGGGAGGTTAAATGGGGTGTCATCAATCTTAATGAAATGCAATTATTTTTACTCTTATTAATCATTGCAAGCCATTAGCTTGTGGCAACTCCTGGCCACCATTTGTCAAACTTTGCAAATTTCTGTAATTTTGTTTCCATTCTTTTATTGTTTATTTGTTCCCCCCCCCCTCCTTTATCTGCACACGCTTACGATAAAATACATGCATAAATATCTCTCAGTGATGCCTTTCTGCTTCTCCAAACTATTGCAAACAGCAGCAAATGCCATTCTAGGACCAAGGAAGATAAGTGCAGACAACAGCTAGGGAATCAGCAGTGCTGGGATCAAAGATGGACTCCTGTGTGGAGCAGGATTTGCTCGTGTCCCCCCTCCCCATCCTACTCACACTTAGCAATAGGGAATGAATAACTTGCAACTCCCCTAGGGCAAGTGGAGAAATTGGAAAAGCCACACAACTGGCTAACTGGTCCCTAATTCCAACTGTGAAAAAATGAGCTCATTTAGGGGTTCCAATTCCCGCTACCCAGCTGATTGCAATGATGCTTTGTTGCTAGCACTGGAACATTAACTTAGTAAATTAATTAAACTTACTTAACAGCCCAGACTAAGCAGATTCGATATATGTGCCAGTTACACTAACAGACATTTGCTCCAAAGCCTCCCCTTGCACAGGAGGGGAAAGTAATAGAGAAGGTGCTGGGGATGAGATATTTTTCCTGGGTCTTGCTGTTGACAGCTGCTGACTTTGGTAGCGTTTTGCTACAAGGAGCTATGGGATCCAAGGTCCCTCAAAGAGAGGGGAAGGCTTTCCCATTCACATCTGCAGACTTCGGGATGCTTCAGCAACACTTTTCATTCCTTCCCTTGCCATCGCACCTTCTTCCCACCCATAAAATACACAGCTTGCAACTCGTAGGAAGGAGAGCAGGTTCTTCAAATGCTGATTTAGAAATGCTGGTTTAGGTTGGAAGAGATCTCAAAGCCCACCCATAGGCCATGGACAGGGACACTTCCCATCCAGCATGCCCTTGGGCTGTGGCAGGGCTGGGTCTCCCACAACTCATCTGATCCAGGGCCTCACCACCCAACGTAAAGACTTCTACTCAACAAAACAGAGGATCAGGTCAGTAGAACCAGGATTTTCAGGAGTTTCCAGCTTCCTGAAAGACCCAGCTAACAGGATTTGCTGAAGCACCAAAGTCAGGAGCCTAACTTCTACACAAATCAACCCAACAGCCAGAGCTTCCTTGAGAGCACGGTGATCAGGATGAGTTGATGAACCTGAATTTTTCAAGCCGGGCTGGATGTGATGGCTCAGCACACAAGCAACGAGCTGCTCTAACTGCACGTAGGGGCCTTTGTTTTCTGCCCCTTCCTTAGGGTAGGAGAAAGTTAACGCACTAAAGGAAACAGCCACGCTAGCAGCAGCAGTAGAAAAATAAAATAAAAAGCTTTCTGCAAGTAGCTGAACCTTTTTAACGGCGAATTTTTATTTCTATATTTAAATGAACCTTTCCCTCTTGCTGTATCAATAATCAAAAGCCAGCCGTAGGGAACTACAGTTGCTTTTGATAGCAACACTTTGAGAACTGCTCTTGTCCTGCACGATAATTCAACAGACTGGGCTGTCTTTCAAGACTGCAATGTACTTCTTTTTCATGCGAGAAGAAGAAGCTGCATCTTTAAAGAACCAACTATTTTAAAGGGAGAAGGGGCTTGTTTTTGGCTCAGTGCAGCTCAGTTGGCAACCTGCCGCTAATTGAAGTCAATGGAGAGGATCTCCAAGTGGTAATTCGCATCTTTGTACAGAAAGGTTAACAAGCTTTGCTTGTAGGCAAAGAGCCAACTCCCTCCTGTCCTCGAAGAAGTGAACCTGAAACTGTGATGCAGAACGATGTTAAGGAATGATGGGGTTTTACAAGAGGGGGCAATTTGCAACAGGGAATCGAGGGAGGTATCCACACAGCGGCGATTTAAACAGTAACATTTGCCCCTTTCCTTCCCTAAGGAATAAGAATTTGCCACTGTGAGAGCTTTAGGACAGAGTACACTAGAAGAAGCTTCGTTCAAACCACCTAGAACAAGTGAGAAATAACAGGAAAGATTTAACGTGTAGTTAAGTCAGCGATTATTTCTATGGTTTAGTTCCCATCCTGGGATGAATGTCTGAATCACTGGACCTTTCTGCAGAACTCACTCATTTGTTTTTATTATATTATTATTATTATTTTCATTTAGGATTATTAATAGGACCTTCACCACAAACTGCAGTCAGTATTTGGAAATCAAATGTCTTCTGAAATTAAGTTGGAAAAAACATTTTCAAAAGAAACTCAACTCTCTTCCTCTATTTTTTTCTTTAGATTTTCATAATCCTCACAATACAGATGTGTAACCAGTAAAGAGCTGAGCACAACTCTGAAAGCAATAACCAAAAAAACAAATAAATAAATAAAAACCAGGAAAACAAATAAACAATAACCAAAATAACCAGTAATCTTGGGCTGCCTCATCACTGCCAAGTCTGAGTTACCTAGTGCCCTTCCACGATGGCATAACTACATTAACAGACAAGAGCCACTGCTATCATCTACCTGAACTGCAGTAAGGCCTCTGACACGGTACCCCACAACATCCTTCTCTCCTAATTGGAAAGATATGGATTTAATGGGTGGACTCCTTGATGGAAGGAGATCTGGTTGTGAGATAGTACCCAGAGAGTGGTGGTCAATGGTTCTATGTCCAGATGGAGATCAGTGATGAGCAGTGTCCCTCAGAGGTCGTTGCTGGGACCAGTGCTCTCCAACATCTTCATCAGTGACACTGATAGTGGGGTTGACTGCACCCTCAGCAGTTGGTGGCTTGCACCAAGCTGTGAGGTGTGGTTGACATGCCAAGGGATGGGATGCCATCCAGAGGGACCTAGCCAGGCTGAGCAGTGAGCCCAGGTGAACCTCATGAGGTTCAACGAATGCAAATGCAAGGTCTGCATTGGTCATGGCAACACCCACAAGCTGAGGGATGTGAGGATGGAGCACAGCTGTGCCAAAAAGGACCTGGGGGTACTGGGGGATGGCAACGGGACACGAGCCAGCAATGTGCCTTCACAGCCCAGAAAGCCAATTGTATGCTGGGCTGCATCCAAAGCAGTGTGGCCAGCAGGGCAAGGGAGGGGATCTGCCCCTTTGATTTTAAGCTGTAAAGCCTCACACGGGGTACTGTGCCCAGATGTGGAGCCCTCAGTACAGGAGAGACATGGAGCTGTTGGAGTGTGTCCAGAGGAGGGCTGCAAAAATGATCCAAGGGATGGAACACCTCTCCTATGAAGAAAGGCTGAGAGAGCTGGGGCTGTGCAGCCTGGAGAAGAGAAGGCTGCAGGGAGAGCTGAGTGTGACCTTCAGTATCTAAAGGTGGGCCCTAAGAAAGAAGAAGACAGACTCTTTAGCAGGGTCTGTTGTGATGGGACAGGAGGAAATGGTTTCAAACTAAAAGAGATTTAGATAGGATCTAAGGAGAAAGTTGCTTACAAGAAGGGCAGTGAGGCACTGGCACAGGTTGTTCAGACAGGTGGTGGGTGCCCTGTCCCTGCAGACAGCCAAGGTCAGGCTGGATGGAGCTCTGAGCACCTGACAGAATGGGGACAGATGGCCTTTAAGGGTCCCTTCCAACTCAGGTGAGTCTATGATTACCTGCTTTGGAGTTACACTGCTGATTGCAAAAGGAAGGCAAAGCTCAGCAAGACAAGTCAAGGCCCCTGAAATTCCTTGTTTTGAAACAAAATCAGCTTAATTTCAAGTGCTCCCTCCTCTCTCTTACGTTTTGCCATTTTTGTGTGCCCACCCTTTCTTCTCCCTCAAAAAGGAAACTGGATTCTTTCTGCCTAGCACAGATTTTCACTAAACTGGCTAGAATTAACTCAAGATATCCATTCCCTATGAAACCCAGCTCAAGTTTATCAGAGCTCAAAAGCGAATGGGGAGAAGATGACAGACAGATAAGGTAACTGTATTACTGCTGTCCTTGCTCAGTAATCACCAGTTCCTCTCACCTCAACACAGGGCATCCAGAATTCCCTCTGACGACTCATAACCCTCCTGGTGGCATATGAACCAGATAAGGATGAGGATCAAATCTCTGCAACCCCACTGAAGTACCTGGACAACACCAACGTGCACTCCCCATTGAAACAAAGCATACATGGCAACAACATTCTATTTCTCTATTTAAGGGCTTAAGTGTCTTTTGCAAAGTGCTATTCAGCTATTTATTCCTTAATTCAAGTCTTTCTCTTGCGCCTGGAAGTACGTGCTCTGCAGGTGTAAGTCCCTGCAGCACTATTAAAAGCCAAGGTAACAACTCACATTTCCAGGCAACTTGGCCTTGGATTTGCAAAACCCAAGCACCCTTGCTGGGTAAGTGTTGCACAGCCTGCTGAATTTCCTCTGCAACTTTTTACTCATGAAACTGCATGGAGAGAGGAAGGGGAGGGGGAAAAAAAAATAAAAAGGCTTCTGCTTTTCATAATGCCTAATCTTTTTCCCCATTGGCATCCACCAGATGTTGCTTTGGATCAGAAGATAAATATTAAAACCTAAGAAGGAACAAAGCAGGCTGTTTACGAGATGGATTTTCTGATGTTTCTCAAACCCCTTGAAAAAGATGAGAGAGGAGGGGAGGGGAGAATAGAAATGCTTTGACAGACAGAAGGAATGAATTTCACGACCCAGCGGAGCTCTCTAGTGGTCTCAAGGCCAAACTGCTCTGCTGGCAGCAGCCTAAGAATTAGGAAACATATCCTGGTGTCAACCTGAGAATTAGGAATTATCTCCTTCTGCAGCCCATCACTTGGGAGGGGCACTGAATACCTTCTGGGGACACTGGTTACAGATGGGCCCTCTCGGCTGCTGGGGAGAAGAACTAACCTGGCAATGAGTCCAGCAAAGTGCTTCTGGGAAGGGCCAGCATCCTGCTGGTGCTGCTGAGCTCGGCTTTCCCCACACAGGTACAGGTAGGACCTGGGTCCTTTTTGGCAGTAGGAGCCCACCGTGACTTGGACATCGCACTCAATGATGGTGGCTCTGTCCTCTCGGCAGTCGGCAGAAGAATGGGTCAGGCTGCAGAGAAAGGCCAGGGATGCTGCGAAGACAGGGGGGAAATGAATCACAGAATGGCTTAAGTTGGAAAAAAGCTTAAAGCCCACACAGTCCCAAACCCCTGCTGAGGGCTGGGTGCCCCCAGCAGCTCAGGTTGCTCAGGGCCCATCCATGGCCTTGGGCACATCCAGGGATGGGGCATCCACAGCTCTGGGCAGCAGTGTCAGGGCTTCATCCCCCTCTGAGTAAAGAATTTCTTTACCTTACCTAACTTTAAACTTCTCTTTTTTTAGTTTAAAGACACTACTCCTCGGCCTATCACTATCAGACTGTAAAAATTCCATCCCCCAGCTGCTAGGATGCTACCTCCAGGTACTGGAAGGACACAATCAGATCTCCCCACAGCCTTCTCATGTCCAAGCTGAACAAGTCCCACTCCCTAAACCTCTCCTCACAGGAGAGGTGCTCCAGCCCTCTGAACATCTTTGTGACCCCACATCCTTCCTGTACTGGAGCCTGCATGCAGTATTTCAGATGGGGCCTCACAGGGGCAGAGCAGAGGGGGACAATTCCCCCCCTGCCCCACTGCCACCCCTCTGTTGATACAGCCCAGGATACTGTTAGCCTTCCAGGCTATAAGTGCACACTGCTGTCTCGTGTCCACCTTTTCAACCACCAGGACCTCCGTTCCCTCTCAGTAGGGCTGCTCTAAAGGAGTTCTTCTCCCACCTTGTACTCGTATCTAGGATTGCCTCGATCCAAGTGCAGCACCTTATACTCAACCTTGTTCTCATGGGCCCGCTTTTCAAGCCTGTCCGGGTCCCAAAACATGTTTAGATGCCATGAAATAAGTAGCAGTGCCTTAACCTCGTGTGTGCTGTGCAGGGCAGTAAGGCCTCCTTCTGTCCTTCACAAGGAGAGCACTAACCATCTCTCCTTCCACACAACACAAGGCCAGGCCAGCAAGCACCAGTGCTGCGGTGGATAACGTGCCCTGCTAAGGATCTGGAGGCTGCAAGATGGACTTTTTGTTAAAGCCATCATCTGGAGCCAGCAACAATTCTCCTTGCTGAGGGGTACCAGGGACAGGCGAAGCAGTGCCCAGGCATGGCACCACGCTGAGATGCCCACTGCCTCACCTCACTCCCAAAAATGAAGGAAGATGAAAGCTACCCAGATACTTCCCAATTCTGGCCCAGCAAGGGAAGACCTCTCTTACCAGGGAGCATTTGCTGCCCTCTGGGGGGCTGGACAGCAAAAGAGCAGCCCTTGGGCCATCCATCCCATCACAGCAGCCCAGAGAGAGGCACAGTGCTGACCCCGGTGTGATTTGAACACACAGCCTTCTGATCTGGAGTCAGACGCGCTACCATTGCGCCACGAGGTCATGGACAACCACCCGCAGCAGCCCACGGGTGACTGATGTTAAGCAGACCTTGGCTGCATGCATCACTGCATCCTGATATGTGCCCCAACCTCTGCTTTGGTACAGCAGATCCCTGCAGCTCCCTGTTCCTTGTGTGTGCCTGCACATATCTCCCCTTGCACGACAAGGACCTACATCTCCAAGTGTGGATTTCAGATCTTTAGATCCCAGATTCAGTGACGATGCTGTGCAGCTCGGAGGGTTTCTAGGTCACGTGGGTGAATGGGGAGACCAGTTTAGCACCAAGGGGGTGCTAAGAGATGTGATAGGAGCAGCTGCTTTGCTTTGAGATGGATTTAAGGAAAAAGATGCGAACAGAAAATAAGTTCTCCTATTGCCAAATCTAGAAAATCAATACTTAAAAAAATGTGAACCATTATTTAGAATAAGAAAAAGGCTGCCTGAACCTTCACACGTTTTACAGCATCCCAGATCCTTTTCCTTCCCAAATTCACTCATATTTCTCTTATTTGACATCAGTTCAAACATAACCAAAAATGACCCCTTCCTCAGAGATCTCAGGAACACGAGAGACAGAGCTAACAGGCAGAGAGTCCTGAAAGAGTGATGGAATCGTGCCTATCTTCTTTCTTTTCTTGTCCAGAAACCATGCATAGAGACACCCAAGCAGCCCCATAGTTCCCAGAGAAGCCTCATGCCCTCTCCAATGCCAGGTTGCCATTCCCAAGTGTATTTCAAATGGTGCTACACATACCTGTGGTTTGGCAAATGACTATCAACCAGGAGGGCTAAATGCTGCCATTAACTTGCCTTTGCAACATTTTTATCTGCAGCAGAACAAATTCATTAAAGGAATTCCTCCTCAAGAAAGCTTTTCTTTTCTCTTTTCAGCCAGTGTATATGTAGCTGAGATCTCATGAAAACTGCTGAGGAACATCCATCCAGTGCAACCAGCAAGGATGCCACCCTTCCACTTCTCTCCAAGACCTTTCTTTAATAGGGTAAGGCTCCTTCTGCCTTACTAGCAGTAGGAAAGGCTGTGACACAGTCAGATGTGGTCATATGGAGATAACTAGACCTGATGTCTAACCAACTACAATTATAAAGGGCATGTACTCCAGAAACACACCTAGAACAACAACTTCCTCTCAGGTGGAGGGAGAAAGGGACTCCATCCCCATGCCCTCCAGCTTTGGTCCGTGCAGTGGGGATACCATTACTTGGTACTACCTCTTCCTTGAAGATTTACGAGGTTCTGATATTTCCATATTACCACATTCCCCTATTCCCGGAGGATTTAATACCCTTCTCAATTAGGAGAAGGTCTTGCCCCCCTTCTTCTGACCACTAAATGCAAATATCCCTCAGTGGCAAAAAGCTGCCATTCTCTCCTGCCACAGCAGTAATAAACAAATACCAATTAAGGACAGTAACACACTTAACACATCCTAAAAGTGTATAAGCGACTCATTCTGGGATGCTTCTCCCTGCTTAATTGTTAAGAATCCCAGAATAAAGCTTCTTTATGCTTTATCTATCCCATAAATATAGAACCCACTGATCACATGCTACACAATCCCATCACCAAGATTTACTGCATTCATCCCATCACAGCATCTCTTTTGAGGTCAGACATGATGGCAGCCAAATCTCTGCGTGTCGGTGATGGGTTATGGACTGGCTGCCCCCAACCCTCTCTTTGAAGGATGCTCTGGCTTAAGCCAGGATCCTGGGCTGTTCAGCACCAGGGCTTTGTTCCGGGTCACTGTTTAATAACAACAGTCAGACATGTGATGAGACTAAACCCTACAGGAGCTCCAAGGGCAGCTGCAGATGGATTGAACAACTGCCCAAGGAGTCCCGGTGCCAGAGCACACATCCATGCATCTCTCACGTCGCAGGAAGCAAGATGCAATGTCAGCTTCCACTCAGCAGAGGAAAAACGAAGAAGTGGGTTACAAATAAAAGAAATAAAAATTGAAAATAAAGATAAAACAAAGCAGAGAGGAAAAAGAAAGACCTTCTAAGGTCATCAAGTGCAGCCTCTCCCTGTGAAGAATTACTCCCTGCGAGACATTCATTTTGCACAGCCAGGTTTCAGAAGTCCCAAGAGGTGACCTGGCAAGCATCTATTCCACAGCCTGATAGATCTCACTGTCAGAACACTCCTGCCATGTAATCAATATGCTTTTTTTCTTTCTTTCCTCCCCTCCTCTTTCTTAATTTCATTTCCAGATTTGAAGGGCAGAAGGGACCGTTTGGACACTTTGATATCTTCAATAAACGTGAGAGACCCCCGTCACTACTCGTGTTTCAATTGCTACAGCACTTCCCCCTCAGGTCCTCCACACCTACATGTTCAAATCACCCCATTTCCCTTGTTATATTCCCTGTGTTCCTACTCAATGCATCCCCTTGGTACACTTCATTTCTGCATCCAAAGCTCCTTCCCCTCACTCCTTCTGAGTGTGCTCCACCAAGCCACGTCTCTCTTCCTTTTAAACCAGCCTCATTTCATTCCTAGTTTTTAATCTAAATCATCTTCTCTAAGCATCCATTTTTACCAGTGTAACCTGACTAATAGCAGGTCAGAGATCCCACATAAAAAAGCCTGGGCTTGCCTTCTTATTCCTGGTGCTCTGAATGAAGCACATTTAAGCACTTACTGTGCTCAGGTCATACCAATAGCCAACCCAAAACCTCACTGCAAACCCTGCTCTTAAGGAAGACCCCATGGGACAGGCTCATGGAAGACCAACAGTGCCTCACTCCTCAGAAAACTTTGTTCTTTAAGGTAAAAAAGTCCCATTGCCCATCTGCAGCAGTAGGATTCTAAGTATTTGATCATATAAAAAAGCCAGATGGACCAACTAAGGATTCCCACATGAACATATCTCATCATAAACAGGTTGAGCACAACATGGCCCATCACCAAGTCCTGGGGAGAGAGCTACTCTGATATCTCCAAGCTATGCAGAGGAGGCATTTCTGCTTCATGGTATATTCCAACAGGAGAAACACAGCTTCAGCTCTTCATTTAGCATCCCCTGGGCCAAGCAAAGAACTGGGAAATGGCACCTGAGCTTCACATCTGGCTGCACCTGCACAGAGAGGGCTCTGCAGCCCCAGGACCACTCCTTCTGCTCTTCTTCATGGCTCACATCCCTAGAATCCTTTTCTCTCCTCTTTCACATGGAGGAGGCTACAAAAAGAAAGGACATGAGAGCTGCAAGTGGCGAACACCTCCAGGCAAATGGTAGCAGGTAAAGAGTGTGGTGAGACTGCACTTGATGCACTAAATAATGGGAGATGTAATGCACTAAACATTAGGGGGAAGGAAGTCTGGAAAGCAGCACTAATGTTATATACAGATGTGCAGTCACATGCACACAGGCTGAACACAACTCTCAGTGATGGTCAATAGCCTAGGAAACGCACAGAGCACTTCTCCAATGGGTGAAAAAATCCTGTAAATGCATCATTGAAAGAAAAAACATTGGTAACTCAGTTGCTGAGATTTGCAAAGTGCAAATCTACAGCAGGAGGCAGAGAAGGGTAGCTTCCAAGTGGACCTAAACACATGTCCCTTTGCTTGGGGGAGGTCTCACTCCCTCTGCATCTTCTCATCCAAAAACCTTAACCAGCAAGCACAGAGGAATCAGCATTCACTTGCTGACATCTTGTGTCGGGAAAAAGAATTGCAGATCTGCCTGCAAGATGGATTTCCCCAGGCTTCCCCCTGCCACCTCACTGCCCAGTGAAGCCTGAACACAGTTCTTAATGTTTTCGTATATTTCATAAGGATCAGATTATATTTTGGTTCTGCTGTTCTTCCCTCAATGATCAGAATGCCTTGTTTTATATGTTGTCAGTGCTGGGGCTCTGAGGCTGATATTTAAGGTAGCCAAGAGATGCCTGAATCATAGAATAGCTTGGGTTGGAAGGGACCTCAAGGATCACAAAGTTCCAACACCGCTGCTTTGGGTTCTGAGCCCTAAGGGACTGCTGTCATTGTGCACACCCCATACACAGCCATGGAGCACATGTGGCAGCTCTGGCCACAGGTGGATCCAAAGCCCATGGCCATAGATGCAAAAACAGCCCCTGACATCAACAGACTTCACAATTAACTCAAAAACCAGAAGCCCACGTTGGATCCTCTCTTCTCTCCAGGGCTGCTTCTACTTTCTTTTTCTGCTGGGCAACACACACTACAACCACTACCCCTTTCGGGTCAAGATAAGGTTTTAGGAGGTATTTTTAACACAGTGTCAGACTTTGTGTCTTAGCTGACCATGTAAGCGCGGGGCAAGGCAGCTAAGGCTCGTTGTCGTTGCGTTGCCCAACGTTTCACAAGGGCTGCCACAGATGGTGACCAAAGTCTGCCCCGGGGAAAATCCAGTTCCACGCAGGTGAACCACTCCTCCATTCAAGCCACCTTGGGAAAGAACAGAAAATGAGATTAAGACACAGCCCAACAGCCAGTGATCATCAGGAGTACGCCGTCACGCAAAAAAAGATCACAATTCATCACACAGCACTTCTTCAAGGAGGAACTCTTCATGACTTACCCCAATTGCAATGCACAGCTGTCACTACCAGCTGAGAGGTGAAGGTCAGGTTGGAGGAAGCCCAGCCCCTGGGGACATCCAGGCCCAGCACAGGGTATTCACCAGCAGGGAGCAGAGGAGGGGAGCACTGCAACTCCGAGTGGGTGAGGGTGACACCTCTACAAGCAGAGCCTCCAACAAATACATGGATGGTGTCCATCTCCACGACCTGTGATACGTTTATTGTTAATAGGAGGGCAGTCGTGACAAGTGAAAGGAAAGTTGGCGTAGACTCCTCACTGTAACTGATTTTTCCAATATCATAGGAGATGCCATCTACTGTCAGCCTCACAACCGTGGTACCATTGCCTGGGGGCACTGTGCACTGGATGGCTGCACAGGTGACATTGAGGACGAGGCATGGGCGCTGACCAATGAGAACAGACGTGCTGCTCTTTCCTTCCAGTGCTACCCCTGCAAAGGTGAGCAGGCCTCCGCCATTGGTACTGAAGTTTCTGGGGTAAAACTGGAGCACTTGAGGCGTGGTGGTGAGAAGGCTGGATGTGTTCCTGAAGCAAGCTCGCCCACCTCTTCTGTTGGATACGGAGATGTTATGCTCCCCTGGGGCGATGCAATCCATCTGACACCTGATGCTGCTCTCATTCCAGAACGTGACCTTGCAGACAGCCTGGTCATTCACATGTACCACAGGGCTGTCATCTGGCCACGCCAATCTCTGCCCTTCAATGCTCACGTCGGTGTACGTCCCATTGGTCTCCCAGGTCACCACATCTACAAAAGGAGTCAACTGCTCATGAAGGTGGAGCATACAGTCCCCAAGGCAGACACTGCTGATTCCATTGACAGTCACTGTGACATAAAGAGCCCAAGACTCCTCGGCCTGCCACTGGTAAGGCAAAAGGTGTGTCCCTGGAAGGACCATACACTTAATGCTACTGTTGTCAGAGCTCTGGAGCTCGCAGGAGTAATTACCATCCAGGCTGACCTGCACCAAATCTCTTCTGGATTTTAAAGCAATACCTGATATAGTAAGTAACATTCCACCACAAACTGACCCTTGTGATGGGAATATGGAGGTTATCTGCGGGGTTACTGTGATGGTCTGCAGCCCTGCTGTCACACGAGAATATCCAAGCTGTCTCTGGATAACCCGGACAGGGTAAAGCCCAGGTTCCAGGTTGCTCAGTGGTAAAGAGCACTCATAACACAATGCAGTCTCATTGTCATGTAGCAGCTCAAGCTCACACTCGCTACCTCCCAGCTTAGCCACAGATCCAGTGATGTTTACCCCCTGGATTCTCAAGAGAAGGTTACTGTCCAAGATTTCCAGGTCGACTGCAGTAACCAGAGGTGTCAAAGCTTTTTGGTAATTAAAGGTGATGCTTTTTGCAACAGGAACATTTTGAAGTGAGCCATTGCTAAGGAGTATATTTACTCTGATAGGGACATCTTCAGAAAATTCATTAGACAAATTAGCAGCTGGTGGGGTCAGGCACCAAATAGTCTCTTCTGCCAAGTGGGTAACCAGACAGGTTTGCTCATTTATTGAAACAGAAACCAGCGACCTATTTTGGCTAAAGCCCACCCCAGAGATTGTGAGCAGTGTTCCACCTGAGGAGAAAAACAAAAGCAGGATATTATGTGCGAGAAAGGAATGAATGACTGTCTGTAAACATTCACAATGCACGGTGAAGCCAATAAGCATAACAGACAGTCTTATCCAGGCAGAATGGAAGAAATACACAGCGCTAGAAGTGATAGAAACTCCCTAAACCATGCTACACTGGGGGCACTCTGGGAGGCTGGCTTCCTTTGTTCTGATCCCAGCATGTGGCAATGGATCCTCCTTCTCCACATTGAGAGGAGGAGCCTTAAGAGGCTGAGCTACCAACCAAGAGGTGACACGTTATTCAGGGTAAGCAGGGTAATTCACGTTGACTATGCAGAGCAACACTGTCATCCTGCCTTCATACTGAAGTAGCAATCTGGATTTTTTAGGAAGTGACAAGAAAGATGCAAAACCTTAGCATTCCTAAGTTAACCAAGTTAATATTCCACGCTTCCAAGCCCATAGCTGCTTCACAAAGCCAGATGAAACATCTCCCCTTCTCCGTTTAGTTAGCCTCCCAGTGCCCTGCCTTGCTTCACCCTCTTTATCCATTCAGTCCATGCCCTTCCTTTTCCAAGGTCTAGTTGAAATACACATTTCAGCAAGCTCAAATTCTGCATCCAGACAGTCACGCAGGTGGTAGAGACAGCAAAAGATAAGAGATAAGGGATGGGGGAAAGACTGCAGTTTTCGTACCAGTGAGATCCTAAGTCAGCTTAAGCCCTTCACAAAACTGCAGCCAAGAGTTAATCAGTTGTTACCTTCCAATATACCCCTTAAAATGAAAAGAGGGGTGCAATATTTTTTTTCTTAACACAGTTAACTCTTCAGAAGCAACAGCCTTTGCCCTCTAAGCTCCAACTAATCTCTCGACTTTAAAGGCTTTGGCACTTCTCAAATCACTGAGTTAATAACATAGCACAAAGACAGAATTTTTCCTATCTTCAAGCATGTCGTGAGGCTGGGAACGGAATCTGGGGAGGACCTGAAGTTACACCACAGAAATTTCTGTCTTCCCTATAAGAGTTTCAAAGAGTTCATGTAATATTCACCAAATGGATTCAACTCTCCTCCACCCTCAGGCAAATAACAAAATAAGATAACCCAAATCTGTGCTTTAAGATCTCAAGTAAAAATTTTGTTTTTAATTCAGTGATAACTTGCTCTGAAACACAGCTAAGTGATTTCCAATGTTTAAAGTTTGGAATAGGATTAATCAATATTTCAGTTTTGATTAAAATTAAAACCTAAAAAGGCCCTTTTTTTTTTTTGTATTTTCAAGTTCACAAAAATACGTCTCTTTTGGGATTAATTGAAAAGAGTGTTTGCTTGAAACCAGAATTGTATCCTATCATCCACTTAACTTCCATGCATAAAGTCATGAAAGACGGAGGCGTAATGACTGAAAGATGCAGCACACACGAGTCAGGTGTGGGTGTGCTTTGTTTCCCCAAAGGGAACATGCAAAGACTTGGGAAAAATCAAACCCAAAGCAACAGCCAACCAGATTGAGGGACGCTTGCTGAAATCCCACGTTCCCAGGCTGCTACAGTCTGGTGTCTGCATAATAAAGAGTCAGAGATTTAAGACACCCTTATTTAAACTGATGTGAAACGGGATGCCCTTTCCAGTCCTGCAGGGAAACTGTGCTCTTGATCCCTTTAACCTCCATAAGTGGCTGCAGATGTACCACCGTTATTTACCCAAGAAAGAGCCACAACACGGCTCGACGCTGAAGACCTCTGAGATGTAGTGGATTAACGGCTCAACCCTGCAAAACAAGCAGCACAGAAGGTTTGAGGGTTTTGCTTTGTTTATGGAACATCTTTGCTTTGTTTGTTTTGGGGTTGGTTTTCCTTTTTTTCCCCCTCTCCTGATGCAATGCTATTCTGTTTTGCAGCTTCCTGAAGACTGGAAGGCCAAATGTTCACCTGGCATATTCTCTTTGTTAAATGTTCCTACAAAAACTCACCAACGAGACCAAAGCTTTCCTGGTAATCTGAGCTATATCTATTACTGAGCTGTATCTTCAGAGAAGGACATTCTATAAGGGCATGTAGCAAAAGGATGAGAGGAAATGGCTTTAAACTGGAAGAGGGTAGATTTAGACTAGATATTAGCAAGAAATCCATTACTGTTGTAAGGGTGGTGAGATGTTGGAACAGGTTGTGGATGACCCCTCCCTGGAAGCACTCCAGGCCAGGCTGGATGGTGCTGTGAGCAACCTGACCTAGTGGGAGATGTCTGCCTACAGCAGGGGGGTGATAATAGGTGATCTTAAAGGTCCCTTCCAACCCAAAGAACTTTATGATTCTGCTATGACCGTTGTCTTATCAAGTAGCAATTTGTGGGGCAAGCACAGTCCATACAGAACAGTGAACTGTCTATCAGAAACAACAAGAATGCAAAAGTTTCTGCTAAACAGATCCCAGTGTACCCATACCAACAGGAGATGTAAGAGCCCCAGAGATCCCAGCTGCCTTTCTTCCCCTACTCCTCTCAGGGGAAGTAGACTGTGGTGATAACTTGGAGCAAGACAAAAACCAGACATAACCTCCCAGAAGGCACTCAGACAGCTTTGCTTTTGTCCCACTTGCATCTATTTGTTTTTTCTCCTCATCACTCTCCTTTCAAAAGCAATTCCTGACCTAAAAAGATGCCCTACAGAGGTAGACCTTCCCACATCTGCAGTCCATCCCACTAGAGATCAGAGTTGTCTTTTGAGATGATCAAGCTACTTCAAAGTCATAGAATATCCGAATTGGAAGGGATCCATAAGGATGACCAAACCCAACTTGTAGCTCTACACAGCACCACCCAAAACCAAACTCTGTGGTTGAGAGCGGTGTCCCAGCACTACCTGAACTGACGCAAATAGAATCACAGAATCATTAAGGTTGGAAAAGTCCTCTAAGATAATCCAGTCCATCTACCACCAATATTGCCCACTAAACCACATCCCTAATTACTTCATCTACCCTTTCCTAAACGCCTCCAGGGATGGTGACTCCACCATTTCCCTGTTCCAAATAGAATGATCTAAAAATTGTCCAGATGAAGTGAACATATATATATATATATTTTAAAACTAGCCTTTGGTTTTCTCACTAGATGTTTCTTCTCTTGTTTTCCTACAGCAGGATTTATCTGCATTTGACGTGAATTGTTGAATACCTTTGTTTGCCCGAGCATACATTTTTGATCAACTGTTTCTCTAAAATGTTTCTCTCCCACCTCCTACCAATCCAAGGGAAATTAACCGACTAGCATTAGCAGCTTGTTGAGTTGGGTTCCAGAGATCAATATATTCATAACTTTATATCATACAGCAGATTTTCATGTTAGATACAACATTTGTGAATTCTTACTTTTCTCTTCAAATTAACTCTAAGATACCAAACAGGATGGAGAAATATATACATATATATATCTCTTAAGGGAAGTGCACACATTTACACACCTGTTTGAAGCAAGAGCAACACCACTGATGACGACAGAAACATTGTACCATCCCACAGCCAAGGCTGGAAGCGTCACATTTACACCACTGTCCATCTGTGCCTGGATTTGTGCCCACATGCCCCCGATTTGGACTTTGATATCTGACCCTCGGTAGTTTGCAAATGAGGATATTCCAATCTGAAGCTCCTGACCTCCTGAAAAGAGGAATTAAGTTATTTCAGTGTCAGTGGTTATTTGAATACATATAACCATTTCCAGTATGGAGCTCTCTCATCCCAGACTAGATCCAGCTATGCCCATCAGCCAAAACCCAAAAACTACAAGACTACAGTGTTTGTGTTCAATCAATTCCTTCCTTCTTCTCAATAAGATCATCAGATGTTAATATTGTGAACTTGGCTATGATCACCTGGAGCCATTCTCAGCCTACTGATAGGTATTTAGGGTAACAATTATTCCCTCAACATAGATATCCTAAACACACACAATTGGTTAGATCCAAATCCAGACTTTCTGAACCTCACAAACTGGAGCTGAACGAGCGATTATTCCTAAATCCCTACAAAGATCCAGACCACATTTTTCAGCACTACTGAGAGTATTTAAACATTAATGGAATCTCTTACAACTAACTGAAAATTAGATGCCCATGCATGCTCCATAGCACCTTGCTTTCAGGAAGCAGGTCAGTCTCCCCAGTTTAAGTTCCATTGTGAGATAAATAATACTGAAGATAGAGGTCATTTTGCCTTATGTTTTCTGCAGTGATAGAAAAGGACAAGGACTGCGTGGAAGGGAATTTTGTAACCTGAATTCTTCCTGAAATAGCACAAAATTTAGGTTGGTATAGATCAGTCCAAATAAAGGTTCTGAGACAGCTTTCTCATCAGTGAGGAAAAACAGTGTCTTTATGGCATAGTTTGCCTTCTTTTAAGGAAGATTTCCAGAAGACCAGTAGCAAATCCTACTACAAAACTGCCAATTTCTCTTCACTGACCACGTAACAGGCATGGGCAGAGATGTGTTTAGTAGGTGAACCACATCCCTTTGTCACCTCTGGAAGACACTGATTCAATTACAGAGGTCAGAAGGGGTCTTCCAGCCCAACTCCTTGTTGTCATGGACAATCCTTCCCTAAATTTAAACAAGAGGTTCTACCAGCCCTTTACCATGCACATGATCCAATCAGCCTGACACACTCATCTACACACAATATCTACCAAGGGTCAGCTCTCCAAGAGCACCCCCATTTTCACCCCACCCCCCTTTCCTCCCTGAGCTTGCTTCACATTAGAAGTTGACCATGGGTTACCCCAGCCACGCAGGGATGGCTAAGCTGTTTTATTAAGACAAAGGGACAGCATAGAGAGAACTTCATAGGTTAACCCACCCTAAAGCTTCAGATCTGAGTAGTAATTTGGTCTACCAAGCACAGACCAAGGACACTTGGCTCTAACACAGCCTCCTCAGCAGGCACAGTCCCTGCAGCCTCATAGCATCCTCTCCTTTCCATAAAGCCAGAGAATGTGTACAAAGCTCCTCCAAGAAGACCTGGAAACCAGCACTCTTCCATTCAGCACACACAGAGTCAAAGTTTGAAAGCCTGTGAAGCTGAATATATTAATAACATGAACTCTTTGGACTCTTGGTCAATTGTCAGCTTAATCTCAGATGCCTGGAAGGCATCGGTGTAATTTATTTATTCTTTTTATTATATAGGAGGAACATTATATTAAAAGCTGAAGCCATGAAGGTTCTGAATAGAAGACTGAACTCAGTCCCAGCATCGTTTGGGAGACACTGTAACACTAAGGAGTTCCTTGCACCTAGGCTGCCCACGGCTAGAACAATCTCCCCTTGGTGCCACCGTATCTGACTAGTACTCAGAAGATTAAGGATGTTTTCTCTTATTCATGCATTCTACAGTAATAAGAAATGACAAGGGCATTGGGGAATGGGATAGAAATGTCAGGTGTGCAGCAGGCACTGCATCTTGTTGCCATCACAGCTGTCTTACCCCATGCATCCATGCCAACTCTTCGAGCTGGTAGGAGCTTCATTAAGTATTAAGAGACTGAAAAAAGAAACACCAGAGTGTATCTTTGTAGAAATGAAAGTAGGGCACATAAAAGAATAAGAAAAACAAGGAATATTTCTGTTTTCTTCCTATCTTCTTCCTCTTGCTGTTCTTCCTACAGCTGGAGAGGCAACAAACAGCTGAGGTCAGGTTGTGCTCCTCGTCCTCACAGTACTGGAACCAGACCTGGAGCTCCCTGAGTCACAGACCACAGGCTTGCCTCAGCCAGCACAAAGGAGGAAGACTATCACAGAATCACCAAGGTTGGAAAAGACCTACAAGATCATCCAGTCCAACCACCCACCTACCCCCAATAGTTCTCGCTAAACCATGTTTCTAAACACAATGTCTAAGAGTTCCTTGAATACCTCCAGGGTTGGTGACTCCACCACCTCCATTCCAGTGCCTGACCACTCTTTTGGAGTTTATGGCCAAACTCCTGCTCATTTCTCCTTTGACAGCACTGAGAATCAAACCCTAGATTGCAGCACACCTCCTTAGATGAGCAACATACAGAAGAGATTGATTTTCATATGATTAATGTATAGCGTTAAAATAGTAGGACCCCACATCTCCAACCCTGCTGTGGTGTGAAACCTACTGCCCAGCCTGTTGTTAATTCAAGAGATATCTCTGCTGGGAGAATTTGCAGCATCTATAGAAGCTGTGAAAGAAATAAAGAAACAGCTTCAGTTGCCAACAGGAAAACTGGGAATAGAGGTTTCATTTCCTAACTCAGTGTTTTTTTCTTGTTAAGCAACGCTGTGCTAGTCATCAGGGCAAATAAATTTAAACACCTGCAGAAAGTTCTGGAAGATCTCAGTTTGTGGGAATACTTGATCCAAGATCATTTCAGTCAACCCTAAAGGTGGTAGCAGAGCTGGTGATGGTCTGTGTCTTAAAGAAAAGTGAGTATTTAAATCTAGTAATCAGCATCTTTGTCTTGTTGCTGTCATTTTAAACTCATTTTAAAGCTTTTAAAGCAAAATACTGTGGAATGAATCAGGAAAAAAAGAAAAAAATTATGGAGAAAACAGGGAGAATTCTGTGAAGAAGAGCTATATTCAGCAGACAAAATAGCAATGGCCAAGACCCTGGATTTACAGCTCTGAGCACCTTTTGGAGTTGTAAGTATCCCAGTTTATTGCAGAGGAGTGGGACCAGATGGCCTTAAAGGGTCTCTTCCAACTCTAACAATCCTATGATCTTACGTAAGCAAGGGAAAAAAAAACAGTATAAAACAGTCAGGAGTGTGATCAGAACTTGCAGGGGACATGCAGGTTATAAGTTGGAAGAAATAAACAGGGAAGAACATAGTACCACTAAACACCATAGACCTCAATTGCCTCCATCCAGCCACCACTGGCAATAACAACAGCAGGGCTGCAGACAACGTCCAACACATCCATTTGTACTTCAGCACTTTTTACCTGCTAAGCCACTTCTGTTTCTGCTCAGGGCTACAATTGCAGGGTTTAAGGAAGGGTCATACTGGAACAAGTTGGTGACTGTTGTTGATAGGTACCCAGAAATTAGGGTCACACAGACAGCAGTACCTTCTGCCCCCTAGAAACAAAAAGAAAGAAAGCATCAGGGATAAGACAAAGCCAGTAAGAGAAAAATAATCATTTCTTATGCTCATGTACCTCCCACACCCAGTAAATCAGGCACAGGGCATTCCTAAATTTGTATGTGCTTTAGGCTCTACTCAAATGTCTATAGCTACACTGCCCTAAAGGGACACCTATGGAGGATTATAAATCTTAAAACAACCACAGACCATGCAGATTTTCATGTACTATATCCATAGCAGTTAAAGGCAAGGGAATAGACAGCTCTCTCTTCTAGGTTTAAGTTACTAGGTATATTTTTGCTGCCCAGCACTAATGAGCACTGCGGCTAAAAGTCCTTGGGCAGATTTTTGCATGACACAGAGTCCAGAAAGAGTTTAGATGTAAGTAGGATGATTTAGAAGCAGTGAGGTCATGGCTGCCTAGAGATGGAGAGGTATCCTATCCCTGCAGACAGCCAAGGTCAGGCTGGACAGGGCTCTGAGCACCAATGGAGCTGTGGGTGTCCCTGGTCATTTCTGGGAGTGGGATCAGATGCCCTTGAGGGTCCTTTCTAACTCAAACCACTCTGTGCCTTGGAGTTGAGGAGGGTTCTTCAACATGAGCAAGAATAATTGACCCAGGCACATCTGATCTACTACTAGACACTAAGCTGAAAGGGAAGGCGTGCAATTTTCCTGGAGTGAAAAGCCACCATTTTGTTTGCATGATCATTAGCTAAGCCTCACACAGTCGGTTGTGTTTCTGACTTTTCGCACTCAGTTTCACAAATCAAGCACCATTGTTCATTAGGCTGATCTAAACTGTAATTGGAGTCCAGGCTCAACTGTCCCAGAGCCAGGACATGACTGACAGACTACAATTCAATCAGTCTAGGGCGATGAAAAAGGCTTGTAGGATATCACATACTTGACTGTATCCCTAAACTATGTGGTTTCTTACCCGAGAAGGAACTTCACACTCAATTCGTGTTGAACTTCTGGTATCCTCCAAAATTGGGCAAGGCTGAGATCCAAACAACACCAGGTTTACTCCTTCCAGACCAGTTCCCGTAAGAGCCACTCTCAGTCCTCCTACAAAACCAATCATTTTTTTTTTTTAATGCGTGACAGATGTGGAGTAGTCTCTTTATCACGCAAAAGATCCTTTATTACTAGGTGACTACAGAGAGGAGCAGTCTACTGGCTGATCTGAGGATGACCATCTTCCACCTTCTTACTTTGCCCTAAGTTGCCTCTTTCACCCAAGACCCTTCTTCTCTTTAACCCTTCTTGTCTATTACTTGAATTCGGATCCATAATACAAAACGACTGTGTTTGTTTCTCAGTTTGTCTTTTAATGACATATAATTATGGCAGCAAGGTCTGGACTGTGATCCCCCTCTTAGAAAGATACACAGCCCAAGAGTGAAATCAGAAAGCCCAAGAGTGAAATCAGAAAGAAAGGAAGAAGCACTAAGAACAAAAAATGTGTTTGATACAGCAGGTGCTTTCACAGTTCAAAAAGCTGCCAAGCACCCTGCTGCCAAAAACTCCTGCAGCATGTGGTTAGGAAATTTCACATAGATGGGGACTTAGCAGGGCTTGAGACTTTGCAGAGTTGCAAGAAATGTTAGAGAGCTCTCTAAACCATCAGAGAAGTCTAGAAGTATCCCCTAGAACTTCTCTAACTGGAAGCAGAACTGGGCAAACAGCAATCAGATGCGTTAGCAGGAAGCTCCTTCCATTCCCTGAAGCACAGTGTTATCTCTGGACAGGCATCTCATGCTTACATTGTGGGGTCATCGTGAACCCCCAACGTGGTACCACTGAGACCAGTGATATTTTGACAAGCATGACCTGATGCATCAAAATACAAGATGTTCCCAGCCTCATAGAATCATGTGACTCGAAAGGGACCTTGAAAGGTCATCTGACCCGACTCTAGTCCAAGTCATCCCCAGCAACACTAAGTTTGCAGAACTAGGAATAGCCCAAAGCTGAAGCCACTTGGCTTACACAATTGTTGCCAGATAAGGAGACTCAGATTTAGAGTACAGATTCCACGCATGTTGTCTCAAGACTAATGCTCTTAAGTTTTCATGTCTACACTTATATCCATGCACAATGAAATACTGCGTATGTGCATTTTACGATAAGATTGAGGAGAAGTATTTTAAATGGAAGAAATTAAAAACACAGATGGAAGCTGTAATTCTTTCCAATTATAAATGTTCAAGGCATATGTAATGTAAGATAGCATTATACTTGCTTTCTTTTTAATGAGTGACAGATCACTGTAATTTGGAGAATAGGCATATTGTCATGGAAGGAAATGAGAAGAAAGACCTAAGCACTAAAACTTGTCATTGTTGTTCATTGTTGTTTTTTTTTAAATATGATTTAGTCTCAACCTTATATGACATTCATTATGAAAGAAAAGGACAAGGATGCACCCCAGCAAGAAGAGAGGTGACTAGTCTTAATTTTCAACTTAAGAACTCACACATTCTTTCAAGTTCATCCCATGTGAAATCTACATAGCTTCACAGTGAATAGTTCCCCCCCTTCTGATTACTCCAAGGTGGCACAGTTCAGCTTTCTGAGCCACACAGTATCACCATGGCCAATACCTTTGCTCTCAGTGACGTTTATTAACATGTACTCAAAGAGTCTCACTAAGAGAGCTAAGAGATTCGCAAACAAAATCTGGGTAAACTTCAGCAGACCTACACCATATCATTTCTGAGTTTACTCCTAGCTGCTTGAAAAAAAGTCATACCCCAAGAGCACTGGTCCTTGCTGCATAGTTCAGCTGCACTGGGAGTTTTTACCCCACATTCCTTACTGTGCTGGGGAGACTCTTTCCCCCAAAAGGAAAAGGTGAGTTTTTATAGTGTTTGGTTTGGCTTAGCTACACTTGGCTAGGCACTCTGCAGGAACTTGTAAGTGGAATCCTGATATTCATGTCAGACACAGGGCATGTGACAGAATTCTAATAGTCCTTAGGTCCCACAGACCTACAGAAAAACTTCCAAGCTTTTATCTTCAGGTATGTAATGTATTACCCTCTATTTCCTTTTGTGTTTCAAGGAAAAGGAGAGGTAACAGGAATGAAATGAGCTTCTCCAATTTTCTCAGCTTTATAATCTAAACACAGATGAATTCCTATTTTATCACTCAGAACAGAAATACTCTTCAATGGGATTGAGATTAACCAAAGTTCATCCATTTAACAATTAGGCCAGATGAACCCAGACACTTCTAATCCATCAAATGAACAAAGGAGGATGAGCCATAAATCTCTAGCACCCTTCTGAGTTGTTGGAAGGAACATATCTGTGCTTAAATTTGTTATTCATAGATAAAACTACTAGGGGATGTGTTGGTTGACCTCACAAACAACTCAAGAAAGATGTCACTTTTGTAAGAAATTTGCCCCAGTACTTCGTGGTACATGCTGTGTCCCCCTGCTATATATCATGCTTTCTCCTATCAGATGTAGATCTTGGCAGTGGAAATGTAATAGAAAAAGAAAAGTTGTGAAAAAGCAAAACACAGAAAGCAGACATCCCCTTAGAGCTCTTCTGACATTCAGACCTACCTATTTCTGAAGCTCTGGGAGGTTCAATGGCCACCAGCCTGGGCTCAACTCTTAGGAAGATGCCTTCTCCTGTGCTGGCATTGAGTGCAAAGCCATAAGGGTTCACTAGTAATGTCAGCTGGTGGACTCCAAGTGGCAGCCTCTCCATTTTGCAGACCACTATGGTTTGATTCGACATTACGATGAAGCAAGTTGTGTTCTTTACCTGTACCTGCAGGGTTGTGTTCTCCTCAGAGAAACCAACTCCCCTGATAACTACTGTGGCCTGGGATTCATTATCTGAAAGAATATAATAATAATAAAAAACCTCATTAATTTTGGAGTATCAATGCTCAGGATTTATTTTCAAGAAAAGCCCCGTTACCTGCTGAATACTCCACATCACTGACTAAGGGTGTCACTTCCTGACTGAACTGGAAAGAGCAGGAACCAGAACAGTTTGCTGGGATGTCATTCACCACCACCACCACCTGGACATGGAGAAGAAGGTTGCTCTAAAACAGTGTTTTCTAGAACCACATCTATCCAGCTACTAAACCAGCACATGGCACAGACAGACAACCACCCATCTTGCTGCAGTCCCATTACAAGTTTTGTTGCAAGGTTTGCCAGGGTTCATCATAAATAAAGCAGCACAAGGTTCTGGGAGCTGTATTCCCCATCTCTCCTCTCTGAAGGAACCTACAGCTCCTCTTCTTCCAGTCACCCATTGAAGACCCTACTTGCCATACCCCAGTTCTACCCATCCCACTTCAGGAACAAGTTTTGAAGCACCCTGTGATGCTAATTATAGCCAATCCCAGATTGTTCAGCAGACACCCTTCAATTTTTATTTCCTCACAGTCCGTGCTAAAACAAGATGACAGGACTGTGACTTCAAGAACTAACATCAGCTCCCCTCTCAGAAGACTCAATTGGCAAAACACAAAAGAGCCCTCAAGTTCTCTCCCAGAGGCATTAGGTGTGTGCCAGGAGGGTATGCCACTACCTGCAAATAACAAACATGAGTTGTTTCCAAGAAAGGAAAAAAAAGAAATAAATAAAAGAAGCAGGACAACCAAACCACAGGAGCTGCTGAAGCCCAGCAGCAAGGCTTTGAGCACATCCAGCCTTGCACAGTTATCACTGCAGCACCCTGCAGTCTTTGCCAGAGGCAAACGCAGCCGTGTACATCGATTTGCAGCACAGCTGTCTGCTCAGCAGATTTGTTCAGCCAGGAAGCCTTATCTGCTCCCTTTTCACAAATCAAGAAGTGAGACCCAGAGACTGAAGGATCTGCCCAACCCACATGTTACTACTGTGAGCAGCATCCCATTCATTTTACCCAGCTGCATAGAGGCTGGAACGCTGCAGATGAATACAGCATCAGTCCCAAGTATGATGGCAGCAGTACAGGATGTAGCACAGGTGGGATTCCAGAGAATGCCAGGCCATGAACACCACCTCTGAAGAAATAAAAGATCTCCTCACATGCAATAGCTCTTAAGGAAAGTCTTGCTCCACAGAGGAGGGAGCTCAATCTGACTGGTTTACGGGGAAATCACAAAACAGATTTTTGAAAGGATTTGTCAGCAGTAGTGGGTACCTGAAAACCAGTTAGACCCCTGACCTACAGGATCCAGGTGAACCAGTAGGAACTGTGGCAGAGCATTAAACCCACCTGTGTTTTGTTATTGGAGGTTGCAAGCATGTCCCCAAATATCGGCCCAATAAAGACACCCCCATCATAAATCACACGACTGGAAACAGTTGGCTTCAAACCAGTGAGGTTTTCAGCAGAGACCTGGCAGAGAACAAGGATTTCAGCATCTCACTCCTTTCCAACCAATGATTTAAATGTAAAACTGTAACCCAGAGAGCTCATACACAGTTGCTACAAGGTGGGAAAAAAACTCCTAGACATCTGTTCCCAAGTTCAAGTTCAAGTCTTCATTTCCCAAATCTGCACAGCATACCTCCCTGTTCCCATCCCCACCCTGAGCACAAGACTTCATTGCTTCTTTGATGCGAACTTTACATTTGTAGGATATGGATAGAGAAAGGAATAAAACATTTTTGTGGGAGAAAGAAGTTCATACTCAAAGCAAACCATTCTACCTGAAGCAACACTTAAATATGATCAATCTTGAGGTGAAAGGCAGTGAAACAGAACTTCCTCTGAGGCCTTAGAGAGCCAGACATTAACCCAACATGATAAAAAATCCCAGGAAAAGACAAGTTTTCAGCCCAGAAATTGTACTACAAACTAATCTGAAATTAAACTGCTGTTGCTTAATCTCCCACAGGTGCTCATATAAAAAGAAACAGTGGATCTACCAAGACAAAGACATTGGAGGGGGTTCAAAGTGGATGTTACCACAAGAAATAATTGTACATTGATAACATTGGGCAAGTCCCCAGTTTCGGTTCTCCAGGTGAGAGTCCAGACACTTTCATAGCAAGACTCTGAGTCTTTGGTCACGATGAAGTCACTGGTATTGAAGTTTGTGGCTGTAGAACTATCTACATTGGCTTGCAGAAGCTTGCGAAGCTGATGGGAGGAGATGTGCACTGAAACATCTGCAAAAGAGAAAGCTGTGGATATTGTCATCCCTATAGATGATATCTGCTCACAGAAAATGAAGAGCTTCATTGTCTTTTGTACAAGGTTGTGATGGTTTAAACATCTGTAACTACTACTACAAAAAAAATTAGCAAAGAAAAGTTTAACGGATCCCAAGTGCTATTATTATATAGCTAAGAAAATCTAGAAAACATTCTCCAGTTGTTCTTGATTCATCAGAAAGCTGTGCAAGTCAGAGATACAGAAATGATGAGGGGCTTGGAGCATCTCCTGGAAGAGGAAAGGCTGAGATCTCTGGGCTGTTCAGTCTGGAGAAGACTGAAGAGGAATCTTATCAGTGCTTATCAATATCGAAAGGACAGGATTCAAGTGCATGAGGCCAGGCTATTTTTGGTGGTGCCCAGTGACAGAAGAAGGGGCAATGGGTACAAACTGGAACACAGGAGTTATACAGGAACACAAGGAAAAACTTGTTTACTGTGTGGGTGACAGAGCACTGGCACAGGCTGCCCAGAGAGGTGGTGGAGTCTCCTCCTCTGGAGATATTCAGCACCCACCTGGATGCTTTCCTGTGTAATCTACCATAGGGAACTGCGTTAGTGGGGGGTTGGGCTAGATGATATCCAGATGTCACTTCCAACCCCTATGATTCTGTGGCTCCACAGCAGCCCAGAGATATGGAGCTGCTCCATCCCTACACACAGCCAAGGTCAGGCTGGATGGGGCTCTGAGCACTGATGGAGCTGTGGGTGTCCCTGTTCACTTCAGGTGGTGGGACAGATGGCCTTTCAGGGTCCCTTCCAACTCTAAGGATTTGATGATTCTATGATAAATGGACTACAGCCTTTTTTAAAGGAGGCCCTTCAAAACAAGGCAGTATTGAGATAGCCCACTGCAGAAATATCTTAAGCAACAACATGGAGCAAAATCATTGTTATTACTATACAGTTTCATTTTCTTACTCTAAGATTTTAACTTACAGACGAGTCACCATTCCCCTCAGCCAAGAACTACACCATTGACCTCACTTAGATTAACCTGCTCATTTTCATTCTAAGCCTCTTAGATCATATAAAGCAAACAGCAGAAAACCCAACACATCTAAAGACTGGCAAATACAAGTCCAGCAAATCTACACCTCCCCATGGAGGTGGTGGAGTCACCTATCCTGGAGGCGTTCAAGGAATGTTTAGACATTGTGTTGAAGGATGTGGCTTAGAGAGAACTATTGGTGATAGGTGGATGGTTGGACTGGATGATCTCGTGTGTCTCTTCCAACCTTGGTGATTATATGATTCTACACAGAAAAGCTTTTTGTTATCTTTAAGCAAAATACCAGTCTTGGTAACCCTCACAAAGGATGAATTTCCTGATGATCTGTGAGGGTTTTTCTCACTGGCAGGAAGTACTGAGTGCAAAGGGAAGCCCCAAAAGTTATTCACTGCAATTTTGCAAAGTTTCTAGCAAAGGAAGAACAATTAGTAGCTTGGGGAAATACCAGCACTGTCATACAAAAAGCATGCAGGCAGGAGAAACAGAGTAAAGAAACAAAATTCCAGTTCTGGTCTAAAAATACTGATCATTAAGGAGTATTTCATAGTAGATGTATGCATTTTGGAACAATCCCATTGCTCACATCCAGAAATACTGCTTTCCACATAACCCTTAACTCCTGTCTGGAAGGTCATCAGATGCAAAGGTGCAACTACCACAGTGTGTTTGACTTGTCAGCCTGTACCCTGAGCATTTGCAAGGCTCAGTGTTCTCAAATCACAGAATCATTAAGGTTGGAAAAGACCACTAAGATCATATAGTCCAACCATCAACCCACCACCACCACGCCCACTACTAAGCCATGATCCAGCAGCACAAGGAAAAAATTTGGTGGCACCACAGAGAACCTTCAGCCATACCTGATCATTCTTAGCAATTTGCCATGACAAAGGCAGGAGAAATGGAAAACACTGGCCATAGATCCTTTGTACCTTGAGATCTGCCAGATTGCCATGCTTTCCCTTCTGCATTTGCATGAGTGAAGTAGAAATCTCCACCAGGCTTGTTACAAAGACAAGTCCAGGAGCTGTACTCACACCACACCTTACCTGGTATCACTGTGTTTCCCAGGTGTATGCGGAAGGTCCCTCCAAGAGGTGGAGATGACACCTGCAGGGTCTGAATGGCGACGCTGACTTTCACATCCTCCGTGGAGACGTAGAGGTGGCCGTCCTCATCAGAGCCCTCACAGAGCACTGCACCTCTGTGTGAGAGAGGGTCCACATTGAAAGCACCAGTGGTCAGGGCCTCCACTCGTGGCACCTGTGTCACCAGTGTCAGAGGGGTATTGGATGCAAACAAAACTCCTGAAGAACCCAGGGAGAGGGTGGTCACTCTTCTCATTGGCTTGGGTACTCCAGTGTTACGAGTATTGCACACAACAGAAAGTGATGGAAAAAGCCTTTTTTGTTTCATCACAATCAAAGAGCTCACACAGCACCAAGTACATGGGACTCCTGCCCTGAGATGGGCATTTTTAGGGACTATTTAATGTAGACTGGGCAGCTACAACACAAAGCTTTCCTGCTTCATCCTGTAGCTTCTTCAAGTCCATTAACATTTCTGAATAACAGCACAGAGCGGAGATTTGTATTTCATATCAGAGACCATCCAAAGCCTGGTTTTCTAAAACTCAAAGTATTTTCTACCTCGTCAATAGAAATCTCTCCCTTTTTCCCCCAAGAAGAAGGTCTTTCTGTGGCACAACAATGCCACCGTGTGGTTATGAGCCCAGAGAACAACCAGTGTCTCAGCTCAGCCGAAATTCTACAGAGAATATTTCAAGTGTCCATAACCCAAAGGAGAGCTGGTTCTTCTCATCTGACCTGCAGCAGTCAGCGAGCCCACCACATTTAGACAGTACTCCTGCCCTGATCCCAGAAAGGTGCATTAAAGCATCACACAGCATGTGCTCGATTAAGAGAAATAATCCATTTTGTTTTGAAACTACCCAAACACTGAGCAGCACACTCGTTTTTAAAGCTTGTGATCATTTGTTTTCTATCCACCTGGCATCAGCATCACATCTCAATTTCTCCTACACCTTCCTCTGAGAGGCAGAAGCCCAGCAGTGCCAAGCCCTGCTTCCTGATGAGAGGTACTATAATCAATTTATCTCTTAATCCCCTGTTTTGATAAGCTGAACACATCGAGCCTCCTACACCTTTCCCTCCTAGGCATTTTTCTCAGTTCCATAATCATGCTTATGGCTTTCTTTCCCAGTTCTTCTAAAGCCCTTTGACAAATGCACTCAGTGCTGCATGTAGCATTCCAATGCTAGCCTTGTTAAGTCTGCACACAGAATTAAAAACATCCCTTCTCTCGATTGCACCTCTACTTATACACAAATCTCAGACATATCATTCTCATCCTTTTCCTCTTCATTTTGTGCCAAAAAAAACCCACATCTGACACTGGCAATTAAACATTGCTTTTCAAGGTGAGACTCTTACAAGACAAACCCTTCTATGCTGCACTAGTTCATAGAATCACAGAGGTTGGGAAAGACCTCCAAAATATCCAGCCCAACTGTACCACCAATATTTTCCCACTAACCCACGTCCCCTCAGGACAACATCTAAACATTTGTTGAATGTCTCCAGGGAGGAATGGCTTAGGTTGAAAGAGACCTCAAAAGTCACCCACTTCCAACCCCTCTAAGCTGACTTCTCTAAAACACCCAGGTCTGAACCGTGGCTTAACTGTTTGAACAAATGACCCCTTAGATTTGCCCTCTGCTGGACAACGGTGGGAACTGCTGCTGAGCAGATATCACATTGGAAAAACCAAACAATAAACCAGACTGTGTCAGTTATTTTCTTAATGCTGACAGGGGCTACATTGCTGAACCACAGGAAGTGGTGAGTTCATGGCAGCTAAAGATTTATCAGGAAACAGAAGTACTCTCTTCTGGGAACCAGATCTAACAACCTAGCTTTGTTCAGACCTTAACCACCTCTAAAAGGGGAATGTGTTTTCAGTAAGATTAGAAGTTTATCAGTAAGAAGTAAGAAAGTAAGATAGTACAGTAAGAAAGCAACTTAAGTCACAGCAATCTGAGGCTCATCTTCCAGAAGGTGGCTGCCTGCTACCTGAGAAAATCACTTTGGGCTGAACCTACTGCTCACTGTGGAAGGGTTAGAGGTTGCATCATTACAGCCTCTGTCTTACATAGGCCCTAGTCTTATCAGGTCATTCCCAACTCAGAATACAAGTAAAAAGCTGGATTCTTTGCCAGCTTGGCCTTTGACAATTGTCCTCTGATCTGTTCAACCCGTGCTTCTGCCTCAAATGTGTTAGGAGACTTGGAGAGCAGACCATCTCAGTGAACAAGGACACAAGGTCAGCTTCCATTGCTTAACATGGCAACTGGTATCAGAGCTACTGGGAGGCTAAGGTTTTCATCCAGCCCAACATCACTGGTAGCCCATATCCCAATCCCCATGGTTCTGTGATACCTCAGAGCACCTGGAACACCTTAGACTACTGTAGTTAGGCAACTGAAACTCAACCTCACAATGGAACCTCAGCACCAGAAACATTAAGAAGCCTACAACGCAAGTTTAGTCCACTATTTAGGAGCCAGAAGACACTGCAGACACCTTAGAGAAGCTACATCTCATATGCATTGTAGTCCTCTTAGTGAAGCCATCTGAGCAGGGCTTGAACACTGATGACTAAAGAAGAAAATGCCAAAGGAAGTATGCAGATTTCTGAACTTGGCCAGACTTATACTGCACAACCTCGGAGATGATAAAGGGCTCCATGGAAAAAGACATATCCATGGGAATTTGTTAAGATTATTACAGTACATGAGATGATCACATTGTCCCTACCTTAGGGAGAGAAGAGGCAAACTTGCACCACAGCCAGACACCAGCCAGGACACATTGTAAGCAGGAGAAGACCCCACCACAGTTACTGCTTCTATTATCCGCCCACCAAGCCGACGTGGTTTGGGATCCCTCTGAGAAACTGAAAGGAAAAAGAGCACAAGCATCCACCAGAGCTGCGAGAACAGATGTAATCATGCCAAGGTCATCTCCATATTAGAGGTGGAAATGTGTCTTGTTGGTTTCCAGAAGAAGTGCTTTTTGTTTGAGTAAGAGCATTCAGGAGTTACATTTACAGAAACATCTTTTCAAATAAACCAAGAATGCTGGTGTTTGGCAATTACTTCTTAGCTTTGTTTTTCCACAAAAAATATAAAGAAAATGAAAAGACTTGTGTCTGTTATGAAACAGCCTTTCCCTTCAAAATAGTTTCAACTAGCTCCATCATTAAAGCTTTGTACGAAGGAACCTGGACAGACCACAACACTGACAGCAAAGAATAAACAGATCTCCTTACCAGTCACAGCTCTGTCTGTGATGATGACTTCATCGAGGTAGAATGACCCAGAAGTTTCCTTTTGCAGCTGGGTGCTTGGCAAGTCAATCTGGTGTACAAACACTGGGGTGTTGACAGGAAGGTCCTGGAGAAGGGCAGAGCCACTCACACACCTCGTCCAGAGGTCAGTGCAGGAGAATGTCCAGCTGGAAGACAACAAGGTGGTACAGCCTTTGTTTTATTGCTGGGTGGTTATAATGAATGACTTTGGAGATGAACTCAGATGCTGCTGCCGTTACCTGCACACAACATTTAATCACTCAACAAGTCTCTCTGGAAGACAAAGCTTTAGATGCCTGCTTCAGCATCCTCCTCCACAGAGGTCAATCCTGAGCTTAGGCCCCTTGAGACAACTGCTCCAGGTCCCTGGACGTTCTTTCCATCACATAGTAATGGCATATGAACCTCCCCCTCCTGCACAGCCCACACTCAGCCTTACAGAGCACTGAAAGAAATGTAAGGATCCAATTGATAAGCACAGCACAGAGAGCTGTAGGTAATCCAGGAGGCTCCTGGAACGTATCGAGGATAATTTACTGAGCCAGGTAATAGGTAGCCCCATCAAGAGGGAGGCAATACCAGACCTGTTGCTCACCAGCACCATGAACTGATTGGTGACATCAGGACGATGTCAAAGAAACCAGGAAGTTAACATCTACAGAAAATTTCTGGTAATTTCTGCTAACTAGAGTCAGAAACTCTCCAGGCCAGTGTGCATTACTATGGTGAAATAGTTTCTAGAACAAGGAACGTGCATATCTCCTCAGATAGCCCTCAAAAGCAACAGAAGCACATCCCAGCTATGTCAGTACAGGGACAGAGCATTCATCTACCAGTTTGCCCCATATGACTATTTTTAGACAAACAAGAACTTGCTGCTTCCCATTCTCCCACATTCTCTTACTACAGAAAATGTCAACTCGGTGCACTGTAAGTGTCTGCAAACCTTATGGGGTCAGTTCCATCAAAATCCCATTGGCAGGTGAGGTTTCTTTCCACTGAACATAAGGAAAGGTTTGTGTAGGACACTGAGATATGAAGGACGTTGCCCACGTGGCCCTTATGTGCAAAACAAACCTAAAAAAAAATAAGCAAAGAAAAATGTTTTCGTGAAAACATAGCAATGTTTATAATTACAGTTGCAATTTACTCAACTAGAGCAGCTACTTACATGTGTGTATTCAGTAAGCTCATATCTTTGTAGAGCTGATGGGGAAGTCCTCACCATGTGGCTTGGGCTGCGAGCACTGAACCTCCCACAGAACGGATCTGTTCCATAGACACCATGTTCTGTAGTGACAGAGTTTACTGTACCTGAAGGAAAAAAAACCAACCAGGATAAGAGGCTTAAAGAGGATTCAGAAAACAAGTGCAGTCAAAGTGCTCGTGGAAACACCAGAGAGATCCAAAAACATTGCAAACAACTCTACTCTTCAGAGTTCTGCCTAGGTAAGTGATGAACATTCACAGAGCAGTTGTTCCCTAGTCTAAGGGTACTGAAAGACAGGAGAGACCATTACATCCCAATCCTGGCCAGACACACCATCTGGAAAATGCACCAACTGTAGCCAGGTAGACTATAATAACCAGCTTTCCCTTTCAGAAAACACCCAGGCAAACCTGGAGATTGATATATATATATATAGCATCTGAGATATAGCATTTGGCAGCAACCTTGTTGCCAAAAGCTTGCTGGGATTTCTCCTGTTTCTAGTATAGAAGAGGTTTTCTTCCTACAGAAGATACAGATAAATCATCTTTTCTGCCAAAAAGAGAAAGAAGAACCTGTCCTTTGAAGTTAGTAGTCTTAAAAAATATCAATAAATAGAAAATAAATAAAGGAGGTGGCTGTGGTTCTTTATACAATGGATCTCTGCTGGAAGATGCACTGAAGGTGGTCTCACAGAAAACAAAACGCATTCACAAAATTCACAGAGTTGGAAATACCTCACAGAATCATTAAGGTTGGAAAAGATCTCAAAAGATCATGTGTTCCAATCATCCACCTACCAACAACGTTGCCCGCTAAACCATGTTCCTCAGTACCACATCTAAACAGTTCTTGAGTCTCCCAAGACAGTGTCTCCACCACTTCTCCCTGGGCAGTACATTCCAGTATTCAACCACTCTTTCAGAGAAGAAATTTTTCCTAATACCCAGCCTGATCCTCCCTGGCACAACTCTTCTGTTGGCAAAATTGGAGCACTGGGATCACTATTAGATCTAAAAACATCCAACTGATGTTTCCAGTTCTTTCTGTTTGGTTGGTTTTTTGCCTTACACTTCCCTCTCTCTCCAGTTTAATTGTTATCCCCCACTTTGATGAGTCAGTCACCAAATACACATTATTGGCTGGGTCCTTTGTCTCTGTCTACTCTAAATATAAGGATGTACTGTGAAGTCTCCAGGCAATTGACTTCTTGGTGTATTTTAGTGTATTTTAATGCTATCAGACATGAAAATGAAGTTAATTTCTGATGCATGAAATACTTAAATGTTAGGAAAAAAAGGGGGGGGGGGCCTTTCTTTTATTAATTCTTTTTAAAACACTTGCCTGAATGTCAAGTGTAGCACACAAATTTGTACTGTTCCAGCTACTGGGAAACACCAAAAGCAGAAGAGTTATCATCAGGCCGTAGTCTGAGCTGTCGCTGTGGGCCACTGCAGATCTGCTTCCCCAGCACACATTATGAAACATGAATCATTTCCCATGCCCAAAAACTTGCCTTTTCTATCTGCACTCCTAATGCTTCCAGTCACTGAAACGTGACCTGCCCTGATCAGCTTCTTGCTGTATGGCTGAGCTGTGGAACTTACTGCAGGAAGACTCTCATTAATACTCCGATCACGTTTGTAGTTCTTTGTACTATATCTCATTAAAACAAATACAAATAAACACCTGCATAGATCCAGTGAAAGCACCAATTTACTGCCATTGAAAGTTTTAAATGCATTTATTTCAGAAAACAACTCTCACAGTAAATACTGCTTGTTTGTTGAATTACTACCTTCTCTCTCAAAGCCATCACGGAAGAGAATTCTAGCAGAAGTTGGCTCAATGTCACACCCGACTGAAAGAAGCTCCTCTATTGCTGTTTGGACCTTTAAAAACAAAAAGTAAAAGGCAGTTGCAGTACAATGGTGCCTGGCTCATACCTGCAGAGCTTCTGTACTATGTCACAGCTACACTGACTTTATTCAGCTCAATACAGACAGAGCCTAAATTTCCAGGTCTAAAATCCTTTAGGGTATGACACTTACCTGATGAGCAGTGGAATTTGTGTGGACCATTCTGCGGGGTGCATTGTTCCAGGAGACACTGAACCATCCTGTGCCAGACACTGTCAACATCTGCAAAGCAAAGAAGCAAGCAAACAGATGAGAACAGGTACAATTCTCACAAGACACAAAGAAATCAGATCTGCTATGTGGATTTTCTACCATGAAGGAACTCAGAGCAAACATACTGCCCTTTCAAGCTTCTGTAATAAGTTTAATAATAAAGAATCCCTTCAGCTACTCTTAAACTATGTTTGCTCTCCACGGACTCCCCCTGACCCATGCCTGGGGTTCCTATTCCCAAATTAACAGGAGAATGAGGGACGCATGACCTGCACGGACACATTGATAACCATAGATGGTCTTGTCTGCAGTTCCAAGGTTGCCCATAGAGCTCTGAGTGTCCCATCCCTGGAAGTGCTCAAGGCCATGGATGGGGCCCTGGGCAGCCTGAGTTGGTGGGGGGCAGCCAGGCCAAGGTAGTGGGATTGAAAAAAATCTTTCATGTCCCTTCCAACTCAAGTCATTTTAGGACTCTACAACAACTTCCCGTGCCACTGAATGTTTACATCACCCAATTGCAATACAGAGCTGATCTGATAGTGAACACTTTGAGCATGCTGTCAACAAGAAGAAAAAAAAACTGAAACTATCCCAAATTTTCAGGAATTAAACTAAGGTAATGAGCGAGGTAAAACCAGAGGGAAATAAGCATTGACTGCACTTTACATGTGAGCAAATTATAACACACCATAGAAACATCCACCTGGTAACGAGAGTGAAAGCCACGAATATCTTCAGCTCACATAACACTATTTATCATCTAAATCAGCAGGCTAACAAAGAGTGGGAATGCACTGCCATTTCTAAGGGACACCATCTTTACCATTAGGATATGCTACCATTTGAGTCCATTGAATCAGAGTTTGTCTACATCCCAAGAAATTGTTTGGGTTAGATGAGACCTCTGGAGGTCATCTAGTCCAAAGTCCCAGTCCAACAGGGCACACAGCACTGACCTGTACTTCTGGAAGACATAAGGCACGAGCACGGATTTCGTGTCTCTCAATGTAGTAGCTGTTCACCACCTGAGGATTCAGCCACGTGTTGTGTATCTGGACTCCAACTCTCATCCCATTGCTGGGTGCCTTTCCATGATGCAGTGCTTCCAAGTAGTAGCTCAGGCCAGCAGTTAGCTCAAATTTCTGGGATTTTGGCTGCCAACTCTCACTCCAGTTCTTCACCCACTTTCCAGACCATTCCAAATTGCCAGCTGGGAGAGAAGCTATTCTCACCTGTGTCCAGATGAACCAAACCAGTGACATTTCCACAATGCCAAAATACAGCACCCTTCAGCTCCAAAACCAGAGCTGTGCTTACAGCTAACAACCAGTGGTTTAATGCATTCTTCCCTATTCTACAGGAAAAAGCCATCATCTCAAAGATCTTTGATTTAGAGCTCAGTAGCATAAACAAGACTGTTCTTACAGCTGACCCTATAAGCCCCACTAACAATTCCTCACGTAGACTTTCATAGATTACTTCAGTTCTTTAGCTCACATCCCTGAAACACAAATGAAAATGTCTTCAGGAAAAGACATCTGAAAACACTAGAGACAACAGCATGTGTTTTGTGAGATGGATAGCTGATAGAGCCAAATGTCATAACACCACAGGAAGTGTTACTTTGCAACAGACACATAATAGGAGTCAACGAGTCCCTAATTAAAGCCCCTCCCTTTCATGACTGCCTTATTTTTCTCTCTAAGAGCAATACCTTGTGCCATGGGTCTTGGGATGAACTCAAGTACAGAGATGCTGGACCATCTGCTTGAATCCAGAAGGTGTAATTGTTGGTCTGAGGAGCCACAAAAAATCCACGTAGCCTGGAGCTAAACAAAAGCAGAGCATCTGTAATATTCACAAGAGTTACTGCAAAATGCTTGCCACCCAGCAGCCAACCTCCACGTGTACACTGAGTAACGTGGCTTTGTTATTGGCTACATCTTTTCTGTGCATTTCTTCTCAAAGTCTTACCACTCAACAGGCAGGAAGAGGCTCAAAATCCCTCAGGATCAACTGATAAAAGTACAGAAGTGATAGAAAGATGGAAACGTCCAGCACATTGCAAAGCTCTTCTTAGGCACACCTCAAAAGACACCAACATGGCTCAAACATTTTCACAGAATGAAGAAAATCTGTGGTTGCAGTTGCCAGCATAGGCTGTGAATGTGACCTTCCACATCTGGGCAGATCTCCAAACCCAAGGCAGCATCTAGGTAGAGTTCCTTCTACCTCTACAGCAGTTTCTTTCATGCTATTTCAGCACATCTAGGCCAGGGAGAACAGAAACACCAAGGGAAAGCAAAAAAAGGAATAAAAAGGGGGAGAAATAAAGTACTTTGTTGAATATGTTGAGCTTCAAAAGGACCTCAGAGCAGAGGGTTTGCTTTGATTTATAGGAGCTATGCAGTCAGACTCTGCTACAAAGAGCTGTCAGGTGTCATTGCTACACCTTACACTACTAAAAGGTGATTGCCACAGCCACATCTCTTTTTAAGAACACCGAGTACCTGAAGGACTGCTTTGCTGCAGACAGAAATCTTATTGGGGATTGGGCATTAGGTACAAACTGCCATCTATATCCAGGCCCTGCTTCTGTCAGATCAGAGGCATCATCCCAAACTTCAAAGAGAAGCCCTCGATTTCCTACAAAGTAAAAACAGAAGCATTCTCAGCAGCAGCCAACAAAAATCCCAGAGCCCATGCTAGATTCAGTGGTGTAAGGAGGCTAATCAATAACAAGTTAATAATTTGGTTCCATTTATGGGGTGCTTTTGTTTTTTTCTATTCACAGTACTATGTAAAATACTGCTCCTGCTTTAGGAAATTCATTCTGATTTGAAACCCTCCACCAGTAAGAACAAAAACGTGCCAAGACCAATCTGCTTCCAACAACCCTAACATGACTGCTCTTGGAGGAAGAAGTTTCAAACTGATCCACATAACACTATGTGCACAGTAAACATACTACTCTAGCAATATACCCAGAAGCCTTTACAGTACCACTAGTTCCCCATTTTGTCCTTTAAAAACCATTCATAATTCTCCCCCCTCATTTTCCCCAGCCCTGGGGCTGACCTTCCTCCCACCATAGGGCCATCAGCAGGCAGTGGTCTGAGCTTTCAACTTTGCTTTTCCTTGCTACTAACATAAGATAAACTACACTTGATGTTTTAGAAAATCAAGTTCCTGGATGACTTCTCCCTGTTTGCACATGTGTTTGTCTGTTTGGACCTTTGGTTATTTGAACACTGTACCTGGCTGGGGGTCACCCATCCTCCTGCTCCTGCCCACAGCCCCAGTGGTGCAGATGATTTGTTGAGGAGAGACATGCTTGATTTTACAGGGGACACCTGGCAGCAGGAAAAGGAGGCAGATGTACCATGTAACAGCTGGAAATGCATGAGCTGCAGAATAATCACAGGACCACTATGAATGGAAGAGACCCGTAAGATCACCAAGTCCAACTCCAACCCACACCCACACTATGCCCAATGACCACATCCCTCAGTGTGGCATCTCCACGGCTCCTGAGCACCTCCAGGGATGGAGGCACCACCTCCCCTTGGGCAGCCTGTACCAATAAGCCCATCTTCTTCTCCAAAAGACACCAACGGTTTGTTAGAAATCTCTATTTGTACCACAAACCAAGAAAAATCATTCATTCCCATAGCCCAAATAGCTGGACCTTCCTCGACAAGGTTATGCTATCACTGCAAATGAAGACCACTTGGTTTGAATGGGCTTTGTATGTTTACAAAAACCTTGAGTTCACTCCTCCTGTTACCTGCAGCAGTGACCTGCACAGGCTCCTCAAAAAAATCCCCCGTAATAGTGAGGTCAGTTCCTCCTGCAAGACTTCCACCCGCTGGGAACACGGAGGCTATTTCTGCAGAGGAAGGAAAAAGGGGATCTGAAAACAAGCACAGGAAAGATGAACCCCAGCCCTATTCCTGTCAATGCCAGCAGTGCACTTGCACTCTTTCCAACTGGAACGGACTCCTGTGAATGAAACAGGCTTCACTGATCCTTCACTGTGATTTCAGCAGCCACTGAGGTTACAGCAGGAATGAACCACTTGGACAACTTGGCCACACAACAGGGAAATACCAGAACGCTCAGGCTGTGACTTAACAGTGACAGCATCTGTCAAGCTCAGATTGTAAACTGCATATTCTGTGCTACTGAGGAGCTCTGGAAGGAGAAGTGACATTAAGACTACTTTAATCCTTCTGACCTTGCCTGACTCGTTTCCCAGTTTAGCCCATAGGTTTAGGTGTCACTGCACTTTCCAGCTGTCCCATAGGGATGAACGCAGGAAAGTGAACATCTGATGGTGGATGTCTACACTGCAACTATGAGAATCTTACAGGACCTGATCTTTATTACAGTCATCCCATTCGACATTGGAAGTCAATTTTTCTCTTTGTCGAAATTTACTTGCTTCTCACTCATGTATCCTAAACACCTGCATGTATTTTTTTGCATATTTCCAAAAAAGAAGACTAAAAATGCATGAGAAACTTATCCAGATCTACATTTTCTTAATTCTTTCACTTTCTTTTCACTTTGACAGCATTACTATTGGCTACTTCAGTACTGCCTATTGGAAAGGTCTGGCAGACCTTATTTCTCCAGGTACTCCACATGCAGTCCCTCCATTTGTAAGTAAGGATATCAAATTACCCTCTTTTACAAAGTGTTTTGAATATATAGAGGAAACGAGTTGCATGCTATAAACAATACACAAAATCCATTTATACATTGGATACACTCATTAAAAATAAAAAAGAATAATCATGGAATCACAGAATCACCAAGGCTGGAAAAGACCTCCAAGATCATCCAGTCCAACCATTCACTCATCACCAATAGCTCTCACTAAACCATGTTTCTCAACTCAATGCCTAAACATTCCTTGTACACCTCCAGGGTCGGTGACTCCACCACCTCCCTGTGCAGCCCATTCCACTGCCTGACCACTCACTTTCAGAGATGTATTCCCTAACATCCAGTCTGAATTTCCTCTGGAGCAACTTGAAGCCATTCCCTCACATCCTATCAATAGTTACACACGAGAAGAGGCTGACCCCCAGCTCACTACATCCTCCCTTCAGGCAGTTACAGAGAGCAATAACGTCTCCCCTGAGCCTCCTCTTCTCCAGATTGAACAGCCCCAGCTCCCTCAGCCATTCCTCATAAGGCCTGTGCTCCAGACCTCTCACTGTGTTTATCTCCTGAACCATGCTCCTCAGACACAGCCCAAAAGGTAACTGCTATCATTATATTAATTTCAGTCCCCTGACCGGTCAAAACAAAAGCAAACAATGCAAAACAATGCAAAAATATGGTGGGACCTTTCTGGGGATCCATGCAGATGAACTACGTGGTCTTTTTCAGCTTTATGCAATCACTGAGTGAGATCAAAGGCTCTACAGTCCTGATCCCCCACTTCTGTTGTGACCACTGGACACAGGTCTTGAGTTTCAGACCATGTTTCCCCATGGCCATAACCTGAAGTGTGTGCTCAGAATTCCATTGTCTCTTGTCTCCATAGCTAGAGATGCCATGCAGAAGTTATAAAGTGCTTTGGTCCACGTGATTTTTTAAACTAACGGTGCAGTAACCTGTAATTCACCATCCCTTAATCCAGATCCCGACTCTTGGAGTGGCTGAACATCATCCTCCATCTTGAACTACCCTATCCAAGGCCTTCATGATAGTCTTTTATGGCCAACATCACATTCTTTCCGGACAGTATGACTTCAGGGGGAAGGTGATATAAAGTCCCTTTAGATCCAACACATCAAGTCTGCTGGTGCTCTGACAACATAAGGAACAATATTAACTCCACCCCAAACCCTGGCACGCTGCTGTGCACTGTCTGACTCCCAGATTAGGCTGTCCAAAAGAGAGTATCCAAAGATACCCTTAAGAGGACCATGAATTCACTGGAGATTCAGAACACAGTCCATGGCAGCACACCCAACCTCAGCATACAAAGCTGGTATAGCTGCAATTTTTGACCTGCAGCTTTGTGTAGTCATCCCACCACAAAACTTACCATACAACTAGAGCTACATGCTAAAATGAGGTCACATTGGAAAGAGCAACAACCAGAGGTCTTTTCTTAGACAAGCCAGCCATGGGACTGTGCAAGCACTGAGGTGGACCAGTACGATACCTGAATGCGTTTGGTACAAGAAAAGTTCCTGTTTGGCACTGATAAGCCAAGCACCTTTGTCTATCACTGACCTGCAAGAGAGAGAGAGCTGTGTTAGGGACCCCTGGCCATTTCAGAGAGCAAAGACCTTCCTTTGGCAGGGTTTTGTTCAAGTTGGACTTGAATTACGTCTGTTTCATGCACTGAAGTATTAGAACCACCGAACAGAGAAGCCTGGGGAGAGGAACATAATCCTTTTTCATCCCTAATCTATTGATCATCTTCTCACACCAGCAAAACCTCACAAGTACTGAAACACAAGTTTTAATCAAATATCATGCACTTATCCTGGGCTCAGAAGTGTAGCAGTATTCCCATATGAAACTAGAGGAAAAGAAAAAAAAAAACTTCTACTCACTTTCCTTTGTTAAACACTGAGAAGCTGACATTGTGGGACCCTGGGGGAGAGAAAAAGAAACGTGTTTTATGGCAGAAACATGGAGAACTTTAGGAAGAGCACATCCTACCAAACCTTGTCCAGACATCCTGCTCACGTTCTCTTCCTTATGCTTCTCTTGTAGCAGTACAATTGTGTTGATTTCAGCTGACCTGCTTGCAATTTAAGTGAAAAAGTTCTTCAACGTATACCACAAAAGTCCAAAAAAAATCTTGGAAGTAAAAGCAAAAAAAAGAAAACCCAATAACCCCTTGAAAGAGTTTGCAAGTCTTTAGCTGGTGCACATCCATTACTGTTGCATCACTTCAGTTTTAGGAGTAGGATTCAACTCACAACTCAATTCCTATTTCTACCTGTAACTGGGGCTGAATTCATTGGCTCACACACAGGTTTCAGGAATCACCTGAAATTCCCTGGGGGTAGTGAAGCAATTGCTCAGGATTGACAGATGTGGCACAGGACCTACAGGAGATCTCTCTCTTCTAGCGGAGTGACTGCAGGTGACATTCAATCATGTTTCAACTGAATTGAATATCAGTGTAAGAAGCTCAGAGCCTTAGATCATAAGTATATACTACATCACATGGATCTACTCTTACACCATCTGAATCTGCAAGCTGAACCGCAGGGGAAAGATTCCTCTCAGATCCTGTGAATCCTATCTGACCTCACTTGCCATGCCAGGAAGGTGTAAATCTCCTTCAAGACCTCCATTCTCTCTTAAACCCATCATATACAAGATGGAATAAAACAATAAACAAAAAAATAACAGTAATGACTCCTCTAGAGCTGCAGGAATAGCAGAAGTATGATCTCTCCCACACACCCCAACACTTCCACCAACCTATGTGGTTCCCTTCCACCCGGCACTGCATGGTTCCCAGTCCATCTTCTGTCTGAATGGAGTAGCTGTGGACAAACACAGAACTCTGCTGAGCACTGGGAGCAAAATACAAAACAAGCATCTAATCAAAGATATGAGCTTTCACATCTGAGTTAGTTACGCTCACTTCCCTTTAAAAACAAGGGAGAAGAGATGGGAAAAGAACCCACCTCCCCACTGACCATCAGCAGCTTAGGATGATGCACCCACCACTGAAATTTACCCCCTTTACCCTTGTTTTGAGAAGGTGATCCCACTGGTGACTTGCAGAAATCCCATTTTAAACATGAGCTAGAGCATACAAGCCTAGCTTCTAAAATTGAGAAGAGCAATTTAGACCCATGCCTCTGGAAGGAGAGGACCTGCACAGGATGGAAGGAGCTGATGTTTGAGCAGGAGGTCAGAGATTGTTGATGAGATGGGAAAGAGCATTAAATGGGGAAAATGGTTTTGGGAGGGCAGGAGGAAAAAATAAATAAATCAGTGAAGGTATGACATGATCTGTACAAATTTAAACTATAATTCATCCAACCACATACAGATCTGGTTGTCTAGATCTTCGGTTTTCATGTTTTAAACCCACTCTTATCAGCAACAGAAGGGATTTCCTGCTTGAGCAACGGAGACGTGCAGTTGGCCCCATGCTGCAGAGAACATATGCAGACAGCCCCCAGAACTGCTCTCCTAAGGGCCCTCCAGGGTCCAGTTGGCACCTCCCTTGCTGTTCTAAGGGAGGAATCCTCAAGATGATTTAAGCTCCAAACTTCAAAGCAAATGAATGGGATTTTTGTAGCCAGACCCTGTTCCATGGTGACCACGCTGCCCACTTCTAGACAATGGAGAAGTTGGAGGACCAGACCCAGATCAGCACCAAATCCCTGGTTTGCACAACTGAGGACCTACCTCTAAAACACGGTCTGCACTGTGGGTAGGCAATAAATGAGTATTTCGAGAGATATTTCCATACCTCCTCCCACTCTCAAATCCAGACTACACCAATAGGATAGACTGTGGGCTTTTTTTTTTTTCCAAGGCAAAAGCTTCCAGGAAAGATAGCACTTTCTGATGCCTCTCTTAATTGCTCTGCATGCCCCCAGTCTGCAAGTACGAATGAATAGCAATTAACCAAGATATGCTAGTGCTATATCAACCTTTGGGAGCCATGGAACAACAAGTTTCATCATCAATGAAACGATTTGCATTTAAGTTCCCCTCCTGGGAGGCAGGAGGAATTTTACAACCCAATAAGAGGGCTCACTGAGAAGCCCTGGCACTGACTTCTGTACGAGCAGGCTTTTTCCTCATTTCCTTGTAGGAACAACATTGCTTTTCAAAGGCTCACAGACACCGAGAGAAGCCTAACTAATGTGCCTTGAAGGTCACGGAGCAGATCCTTCCTGGAAGACGTGCTAAGGTACATGAGGGATGAGAGGGTGATCTGGGACAGTCAGCATGGTTTCACCAAGGGAAGGTCATGCCTGACCAGTCTGGTGGCCTTCTGTGATGGAGTTGTGGCATTGGTGGACAAAGGAAAAGCAACTGTTGTTGTCTACCTGGACTTGTGCGAGGCCTTGGACATGGTCCCACACTACATCCTTATCTCTAAATTGGAGAAATATGGATTTGAAGGCTGGACTGTATGAAGAATAAAGAATTGGTTGGAGGTCCTAGATGAACAGCTGGGCATGAGCCAGCAGCGTGTGCTCACAGCCCAGAAGGCCAACATCACCCTGAGCTCCATCAACAGAGGAGTGGTAGAGGGGCAGGGAGGGGAGTGTCCCCCTCTGCTCTGTCCTCGTGAGGCCTCATCTGGAGTACTGCATCCAGACCTGGGGCTCTGGTACAGGAAGGACACAGGGTTGTTGAAGCAGGGCCAGAGGCCTTACACCAATAGAAACCCAAGGTAGGTCAACAACTGACGTGCTTCCAGCTTGTCTGTCAGCATAAGAGCAGAGGCTGGTCCATCCATCTCCTGCCACAAGAATAGCTGGTCTAGGGAAAAGAAGAAAGAAAGAAGGGTGAGACATAAAGTAGCTTCCCAAATGAAGCTGTGATTCTGTTAAAATCAGAAACCAGTATTTTCAAAAGTATCTAGACTTTATTAACCTAGAGAACAGGACAAGTCCAACTTCTGTATGTGTATGTAGGTTGCTCCAAAAGTAATGACTCCTATTTATTTCCATGGAAACTATCACAGATGCAAAGAATGCAAAAAACAGTACTTGATAGAGCCAATTCTCAGCTACAAAATGCTATTTTCAACGTAATCACTACCATTAACTACACATTTGCAGTAGAGAGGAACAAAAAGCTGCATTATATGCTTGTAAAAATCTGCACCAGCAGAGGTGATCCACTGTTGTTGTCACTACTGCTGAAACACACCACCCACCCCTGTGCTCACACCCACTGGTTGGTCTCCACAAACATTTAGCAAGCATTAATGAACATCAATGGGTGCAATTTTTCTCTGCAAGGAGGAATTCAATGACACACTTTTACTTCATAAGCACTTTCATGTCAGATGCCATTCTGTCAGACTGCCCCTATGCTGCTGCTTCCTGTCACACAGCAAGAAAATGTAAAGGGATATTGGTGTGAAGGTTCAGCTTCTATTGCCATACCACCACCACCTGCCTCTGATGTCATAGGCCAACATAATAAAATAGGAGGCATTACTTTCAGAGCTCCCCACATATATA
>VXAB01005760.1:138163-218794 GCA_013399175.1 Odontophorus gujanensis | reverse complement strand
CTACACCAATAGGATAGACTGTGGGCTTTTTTTTTTTTCCAAGGCAAAAGCTTCCAGGAAAGATAGCACTTTCTGATGCCTCTCTTAATTGCTCTGCATGCCCCCAGTCTGCAAGTACGAATGAATAGCAATTAACCAAGATATGCTAGTGCTATATCAACCTTTGGGAGCCATGGAACAACAAGTTTCATCATCAATGAAACGATTTGCATTTAAGTTCCCCTCCTGGGAGGCAGGAGGAATTTTACAACCCAATAAGAGGGCTCACTGAGAAGCCCTGGCACTGACTTCTGTACGAGCAGGCTTTTTCCTCATTTCCTTGTAGGAACAACATTGCTTTTCAAAGGCTCACAGACACCGAGAGAAGCCTAACTAATGTGCCTTGAAGGTCACGGAGCAGATCCTTCCTGGAAGACGTGCTAAGGTACATGAGGGATGAGAGGGTGATCTGGGACAGTCAGCATGGTTTCACCAAGGGAAGGTCATGCCTGACCAGTCTGGTGGCCTTCTGTGATGGAGTTGTGGCATTGGTGGACAAAGGAAAAGCAACTGTTGTTGTCTACCTGGACTTGTGCGAGGCCTTGGACATGGTCCCACACTACATCCTTATCTCTAAATTGGAGAAATATGGATTTGAAGGCTGGACTGTATGAAGAATAAAGAATTGGTTGGAGGTCCTAGATGAACAGCTGGGCATGAGCCAGCAGCGTGTGCTCACAGCCCAGAAGGCCAACATCACCCTGAGCTCCATCAACAGAGGAGTGGTAGAGGGGCAGGGAGGGGAGTGTCCCCCTCTGCTCTGTCCTCGTGAGGCCTCATCTGGAGTACTGCATCCAGACCTGGGGCTCTGGTACAGGAAGGACACAGGGTTGTTGAAGCAGGGCCAGAGGCCTTACACCAATAGAAACCCAAGGTAGGTCAACAACTGACGTGCTTCCAGCTTGTCTGTCAGCATAAGAGCAGAGGCTGGTCCATCCATCTCCTGCCACAAGAATAGCTGGTCTAGGGAAAAGAAGAAAGAAAGAAGGGTGAGACATAAAGTAGCTTCCCAAATGAAGCTGTGATTCTGTTAAAATCAGAAACCAGTATTTTCAAAAGTATCTAGACTTTATTAACCTAGAGAACAGGACAAGTCCAACTTCTGTATGTGTATGTAGGTTGCTCCAAAAGTAATGACTCCTATTTATTTCCATGGAAACTATCACAGATGCAAAGAATGCAAAAAACAGTACTTGATAGAGCCAATTCTCAGCTACAAAATGCTATTTTCAACGTAATCACTACCATTAACTACACATTTGCAGTAGAGAGGAACAAAAAGCTGCATTATATGCTTGTAAAAATCTGCACCAGCAGAGGTGATCCACTGTTGTTGTCACTACTGCTGAAACACACCACCCACCCCTGTGCTCACACCCACTGGTTGGTCTCCACAAACATTTAGCAAGCATTAATGAACATCAATGGGTGCAATTTTTCTCTGCAAGGAGGAATTCAATGACACACTTTTACTTCATAAGCACTTTCATGTCAGATGCCATTCTGTCAGACTGCCCCTATGCTGCTGCTTCCTGTCACACAGCAAGAAAATGTAAAGGGATATTGGTGTGAAGGTTCAGCTTCTATTGCCATACCACCACCCCCTGCCTCTGATGTCATAGGCCAACATAATAAAATAGGAGGCATTACTTTCAGAGCTCCCCACATATATATAGATTCCATATATACACATATGCACACTATGCCCTGTAAAGTACATGCACTAAATACTGCAGGAACTGCACGTTCATAAGGATTGTGACAGAATGATCTTCAAGACACCCGTGCTAGCCTTGGGCAACACAAAGCACTAGCAGTTTGGGTCCCAGATAGACCCCTACCTTCCAGAAGCACCAGGCAGCAGAAGTACAGCACCATGCTGGTACAGCCAGAGTGCTTCTAAATGGAGCTCAGCCATTTATTTTTTTGTTTCATCAAGGGAAGAGCTACATAGAACCACAGAATTGCTAAGGTTGGAAAAGACCTTCAAGATAATCTCAAGCCCAACCTCAACCTAGCCATACTACCCTACCCCTAAAAACCTATTCCTATATCACCGAGCACCACATCCAGACAAAGAAGGCCTACTTGAAAACTCTCAGATTCACATGTCCCCACCATAAAGAAGTGATGGTGGAAAGAACTTCCACTGGAGAGGGAGAATCAGGTGAGAGCAATTAATCAAAGTAATTAGTACAACAAGTGGTAATATTTCTTGAAGAACCAACAGACAATTAAGGCAAATCAGCAATTAAAACCTCTTGTGAGGTTTTCACTTTGCTATGACCTATGCCTGTGACATGTATGCACTCCCATTTTCCTCCCTTGGCCTGGTTGTTATGCCCCAGGCCTTGCTCAGGCAGAGAGCAAGGACAGTACTGATAATATGTAAGGGTCTCACAAAGACCTGTAATGACCACAAATCTGCTCAAACTGCTGGCTGAAAAACTGATGGCAGAATGCATGGGTCAACAGCTGAGCATACATCATAAATGAGTCGACCATCTTATCCCATCAATAGCAAGCAGCCCAAGAGCCCCTTGAGCTCTCCCATATGGCAGCCAACTGCATGACAAGATCCTCCCCTTGAATCAGAACAACCCTTGGGATTACCCTTACACAAAGATCCCTTACACCTCACCATCAAGAGGCTCCCAACACCTCAGTACATGACTGGTAGTTTAATCTTTGTTAGCTTCACAAAGGTTACATGTTAGGTTGACCAAGTTCATGACTAGGACTGGCTCCAGCTACACCTGGGCTCCTTTACTTCCATGTTCCAAAGCATTTAGAAAACAAGGGGACCCACTCTTCACTGTCCTATTACCATTAAACTTGTTGAAGTGCTATGTGGTACCAGTAAATTTATTCCTGCCTTTCTCTTATAAGTGTATAGTTTCCATCTGCAACACTGCTAAGGATGGATAGAAAAGTAATCAGTGCTACAAAAATGATTCATCCATCTTTAGACCACTGTATCCTACATAAAGCCAGAAAAGGCATCCACGATGCTTTCAGAACTACAAAAAAAATAAAGATTTTCCCCCTCCATCTGAATCTGTGCGACTGAGTGGCAGGCAGATGGCTCTGGCCAAGTCCAAGTCTCCACCTGGTACGTATTTAGTAACACACACCAAAAACGGGCAAAGCATTCAAGCAAAACTGGGATGTGAACCCTGGTGTGCCAAGACTCCAAGGCCATTTCCTTCTTGGCTATGGGGAGGTCGAGCTGTAAATGAGTAATCCAGCAGTGGAGCATGCAGGCACACCAGCCTTTCTTCCCACCTACTGAAGGCTTCACAGATTCACTGGAGGCAGGTAAAACAGTAATGAATATCGAACAAAAGGATGCTAATGTGCATCCAGTGAGGAAAAGCATAGGGCTGATAAATGGGTGCTGCAGGTATGGCAGGAATCTGCAGTGGGCTCTCATTCACAGCAGCAAAGAGCTGTTCCTCAGCAAGGGACTTTTCCATTCAACCTAATGGCGAGTTACAAAAACACTCTGTGATCAGATTTCTGCTGCTTTCTCTCAAGAAAATTTTGGAAGTCCACCCACTTTGCTCTGTTGCGTGCAATGCTAGAAGCAGCAGAAAACAAAATCAAACATTCCTTGAAAACAGAGAAGTGACCAGAGAAAGTTTAAAGCAACAGAAAAACGAAGCTTCCAGTCCCCAGACACTTCTGCTTTTCTGCCTCCTGACCCACCAGAGCGTACTCTTCAAACTAACAGTATTTCTAGAAATGCAAATGGAAGGGAAAATTTATTTAACTTGAAGATTCTGACATTATTTTAATTAGTTAAATTTTAATTTGCTAGCCAAAATAAAATCTACAGCAACCAGATGCAATTACAGTAAATTCACACTGAGCTGTGATTGACTGTGCTGCCAGTAAACAAACCAACTAGCTTAATGGACCAGTTGCAATTAGATTAACAAAGTTTGCTGGAGCCCAACTCATGAGCTGCAATAAAGCACAAAGGCAGTAAATGGCAATTCTGGGCCAACTGGTTGCAATTTATTGTTCTCACAGAGGGCGAGAGAAGAAAACAATTCACAGGGACTGGGTCAGGTAGCAGCTTATATATAATTACCCATCAATATAATCCACATTGAAGTCCAGGGTCTCATATCTCCCAGCAATTGTCTTCCCATAGATCTCTATTAAGTTTCCTGTCAAAGAGGAAATGGAAACAGAAACAGAAGGGCGACTTTCAAAAGCAGAGCATTTACGTTTGCAGATTTTGAGCTGAACAAAGGACATTCCAGGAGAAATTCTTTGCAAACAATGCAGAGAGGTGCCCAGTTGGCTGCACCTGTGTCTACTCTCTATCCAAGTTCAAAGTGACTGCATTAATTCCTCTTAGCCCCAAATACACCTTTCCCACTGGAAAAAAAATTATTACTCCCCCCCTCCCCAACAGAGAATGAGTCTTTCTGGTCCCACAGCATATCCACCCACTCCACATAGCTTTGCTTTTCTCAGCTGAACACTTGGCATTACTCACGTTCTTCCTTGGGAAGTCTAACATCCAGCTAACAAAGAAACCTGTCATACAGTGTATTACAAGGCATGAGAATCTGGAGCTGAACTCCACCTGAAAGCACTTAGAAACCAAAGATGGGCTTGGATTGATGAGCAACGAAGTGTACTGCCCATCTCTCTTGTATGCAGGGGAACAGACCCCACGTGTAAACCCATTTTCCAGGTCAGCATGAGCTTGGGCATGACGTCCTGGAGAAGCCTGTGCTAAACCCAGTGAGACAGCTCTCTCATAAGCAGAAAGATGAGATGGAACATCAAATAATAATTAAAAGTGGTCCCCAGCCCAAAGAAAGGTCCCTCACCTGGGATGCCAGATGGCGGGTTAATTTGGTAAACCACAGGCGTCTGCGCAGCAGAAAACTGCAAGGAGAAAGTTGTAGTTAAACAGCAGTCATTCTCACAGCAGCTCAACAAGATCTGATTACACATTGCTCACAACACAGTTGGCAAATACATCATACAGACTCATGCTTTAGGACTGGATCTCTGTAGCAGAATCCTGCTCCATGAAAGAAGAGACTTCTTCCCCTCGTGCATTCAGAGTCCAGCTTGCTGCTCCTTCTGCACCCTCCTCATGCTCCAGTTGTCTGGTTTGGGTCAATTGCAGAAGATATGCTTTAATACTACACAAAATTTTTAAGTCGTGTTTTTTCAGACATTGAGACCTCCATTTCACCTAGCATTGTGGCGTAATTCTTCCCACAACAGCATACCCTTCAGAGCTATTTCTGCTTCACAGTACTGGGATAATTCAGCAAGCCTTTAATGAGCCTATCAGTTACTCAAGGCAGCATAGCCAAGGAAATGCTTACACTGACCCTTGTTAACACAGTATAACACATCACAGCATCCTCAGGACAGAATCCCTTGCCCTCTAAGGAAGAAGGAAAATGCTCAAAGTAGATTATGGGGCTCTACTTCAGCCAAAAACAGAGCCTAAGAGCAAGCAGAGTTGTCAAGCAAGCTTCTTAGAGACCGGGACCACAGAGCAGCCCTTCACAAGTGGAAGAAGGCTGTCTTCAGCATCCTGCAGTAGCTGAGATACAGATACTCGAACCTAGCACACCCTTTGGCTGCATTTTTAAGAAGTTGAGCAACCCTGCTGACCTCTTCCTCTAGATGACACTAAAGATCTGTCAAAGTTTTGCTTATTCTTAAGACAAAATGACCCTAGGAGCTTTTGCCTACACTGACACCAATCATATTCAAACAGTGGTGTGCAGAAGCATTACTCATCTGCCAAGGGGCCAGAAGTACCTGTGGTCATCTGTGTGCTGACAACTGACATGGAATCAGTTCACCATCAGCTGGACATGGACTCCAGCACTGCCCACCTTGCTCACTAGCATAGGCACAGTCTTGCTTAATGCAGCAAGACCTTGGAAAGCCTTATTCCTCAGATGCCTGCCCTGACATTCAAGAGTAATGCTGTCTTCCCCCTGTGTGGCATTCTGCACCCTGGAAACAAATAACACTAGGTCAGATCCATCAAGGTATTTAGGTACCTTGGGCTTAGGGTGATATACAAAGGCACCTGACTTGTTTAGATGCTGCAAAAATCCATTTGCCTCTCTGCTTCACAAACCTCCATAAAATTGGGTGGTTACATTGCTAGCTGGCTAAAATCCTTGTCCTAAGTCATCAATTACTCGATTTCACCAACCTTATAGGAAAAACAAAAATTTCCCACGGCATTTGGCCTGTCCCTATCCACAAAATCATCCGTTTCTCAGAAATTTCACATCCCCATCCCTCTCATTTTCAAGTCCTCTCTTGTTGCACCTACAGATGCTGCTGTCAGCCCAACAGAATCAGAGAATCTTTAAGGTCAGAAAAGGCCACTAAGCTCACCTAATCCAATCATCACCTCCAAACCCACTCACCATGTCATTAAGTAAAAAAGCATAAACTGATTTCCAAACTCAAATCAAGAATGCCACTGCAGATATTTTTCAAACCTTCCTCAAACCCCACCAGACCTCAGTCTGTTTCTTTCCTTATTACAGACACATGGAAAATGAATGAGTAGCCACAGACCTTCCAGTTATGGGCACTGCAGAGAGGAAAAGTCCATACCATGGGCTGGAGCCTATGCAAAAAAAAGAAGCCAAAAGCTAGGGCCACAAGCTGACACAAGTCTTGTGAGCTGTTCAGAGTTGTTGCTGCCTGGAGCAGGCTTTTCCAATCTACTGCAGAGGCAAAATTAATTTTTAATACGCATAGCTCCCAGGTCCCAGTCTCAAAACAAAGACACATTGTGTTTTATTTAGCTTGCAATGTGTCTCATTAACAGCAACCCCTGGTGATTTTTCATCAGTTCTCGAAGCTAGCTGAACCACCCAATGAGTCTTCAGTTTTAATGTGCAATTTACTGAAATTCTGGGCTTTCTTTCTTGATATTCAAAGTTAACAGAAAGGGGATGTGACTTTTGAACACTAGGCCTCATCCGGAAGCGCACAACTGTGGCCAAGGAGTCTGCTCTGCAAGAAGCCCCAACATCATTGTCATAACTTCTCTGAATAAAGCCCTGAGAATCTCAGAACTGTAGGGGCCAGAAGGGACCTCTGGGTCATCATTAAGTCCAACCTTCTCAATGCAGATGCCTCACAGCAGGTTACAAGCAGGCAGTCCTTGGATATCTCCAAAGGAGGAGACTCCACAACCAACAGCGAACTAATGGCTAATCCTCTGAGCAAGAACCTGGACACCTCGAGGTCCTACCCAACCAAGCCCAAAACTCTGACTATACTGTGTTCAAGAAACATTCAGACATTGTGTTGAGGGATATGGTTTACTAAGAACTATTGATGATAGAAGTAAGGTCGGACTGGATGGTCTTGTAGGTCACTTCCAACCTTATGATTCTATGATATTAACCACTCTGCAGCAGTATAAGCAGATCCAAACAGCAAAGGGCCTCAGATAAGGTGAGGGAGAGTTTCCAGCCACTAGAGCTGAGTGCACCAACCTCACTTCACCCTTCTTGGGAATCCATGGAAGCACAGTATCACACCCTTACAAAGCTGTTTAGCTGAAAATGGTAAATCCTGCCATCAGGCCATGAGAGTCACAGAAAGCATGAGACAGTGACTAATGGCATGGATAACAGTTCTGGACAAGGGTAAAAAACCCACAGGATGGTCTTCTGACTGCATGGCTGAAGTATACAGATAGGTTAACTCAGACTCAGGTTTTGCTTCTGTAAAACCTCAGGTCACAGACTGTCAAGGGTGAGACCACTAAACACCATGATGCTCAAGTTTTAAGGGATGCAAGGAGCATCTTACCTTAGTGTCCTGACATTCAATCACTATAAGAGATGCCATTTCAATACAAACTCTGTGATACCAAGCCTTACCCGCTTCAGTACCTAAAACTTTTATCATCACTTCTATCTTTGTTTGGCAGTTACCTTGAAAGCACAGTTTTCTTTCTCCACCCCAGTCAGGTTGTTAATCACACGTCCTTTATATGCCACCTCCACATAGTACAAACTCTCCTGGGGTGAAGACCTAGGTGAGGAAAAAAGAAAAACAGCTACCTTATTTTTATATAAAATGGGGGGTTGTTATTTTCAAGGTAAAAAGGTCCTTCATAGGATCCTCACTGTAAACAGGTTCACTGAAGCTTTCATAGAGCAAACTGTATTCTTGTGGTGAACACAAACTCCACACGCAAACCCAAACTCTGGAACTGCAGTTTAAAATGAATATGAAGGCAGAGGAAAAAAGTTGTACTTCAGAGCAGAAGGCAATAGGACTATACCAGAACACACACTCACATTGTATGTAAATGCAAAGCACATAAACATGCTCATTAGTATTCATTAATACTAATGAACAATTGTAATTCATTAATATTAACACAACCCAAGGCTGCCTAAATTTACAGAGAAGTTTGGATTGTAAATTAGTACTGCATCCTTTGTGTGCACAGTTTCACAGCACAGCGTTCAGCAGAATTAACTCCCAAACAAATAATAGCAGTAAGAGATGGAAGAACCCCAATGGGCTTGCTCCTACTGCCTCTCAAGGCACTATTAGTCTGCTAAGTCAAACAACATTCTTTAAGTTATGACAGGCTGGAGAAGAGGATCTTAGATTCCCCAGCTGCTGCTTAGAGCTGTATTTGTTTCTCTTCCTACCATAAGCTTCTCCTTGTGATCTTGTGTAGGCAAGGACATCAGATTTCCTTGTGCTTCTGTCTACAGACTTCTGAGTACCTGAGTGTAGCCTCTCTGAGTTTCAGCTTGTTCTCCACAGCATGAGGGTTGGAGCTTGATGATCTCTGAGGTCCCTTCCAACCTAAGCCATTCTGATTCATATACAACATGATTAATCAACCTAGAGCTTACTTAAATTGCATGGATAAATGCAGCACAGCTTGGAAGGTGCTCAGGTACAGAAACAGTGTCTGTGCAGACTCAACACAGAGAAGAAGACTCAACGAGGATTCCACCAGACAGATGGCCAAGTTCTTACCAGGGGAGGTTTAGATTGGATATGAGAAAATTTCTCCATGGGGAGTGATCAAACATTGGAACAAGTTGCCCAGGGCAGCAGTGATGTCCCCATCCCTGATGGTATTTAAGAGGCACATAGACATAGCACAGAGGGACACATGCTTAGTGATGGGACTCAATAGGTCACATTGATAGTTGAACTTCATCATCTTAAAGGTCTTCTTCAAATCAGGTGATTCAATACTATATCTGGGGATCATACCTTGTTCTGCATCTTATCGTGGATAAGTCAAAATACATGGGAGAGACATCACATGGCAACGTGGGCAGGTCTGTGTTCACCAGGGATACCTCCAGGTGGGGCCAGTTGGTTGGAGAGAGATGCTCTAGCTCATGGGATGCTGAGCCTAAATTAAAGCCAAAGAGAAGAACTCTGAGGACAAGACCACTCACAACCAGTCCCTTCCAACCCCCAGAATTGTCTATGATCTCTACAGGAATCCATATTCTTCAGAAAAATAAGACTGATACCATTCTTCCCAGTTACAAATAACCAAGTGCCAGAACTTGAGCAGCTTAAATTAACACACAACTCAGTCAGAAACCAACTCCCTCCTCGAGGAGTCAATATACAGTAGTGCTGAAAATCAGGTCTAGTTTTGTGTATTTAGCTTTGGATCTGAATTAGCAAAGCATATCAGTGTGTGAATTTTACATGGATCTCATATGTATTATTAGTGTTTCTAACACTCCAGCATCAGGCTATCTATGAACAGAGGAAACACTCATCCTTCTTCCCCAAAATAAAATGAAAAATAAAAATGGCATTAAGGAGGAAATCCGATTTCTCTTAGAATTTGAAAACAAGCAAACATGAGAAATAGTTTATGAAATAATAATTGCAGGTTGATTTCATGCTCCAGGTGCTACAGCCCATGTGTCTGTTGCTTCAGATTTGTCACTCCGACCACGAGTCTCAGAACTGATCTGATTCCCCACCATTTTGATTTATACTCTGCAAGATTTTACAAGAGCTGAACACTCACCATCCAGAGTGATAGTAATCCACGTTCCTCCAGCAACACTGCCCTCCCGGGGCTGTATGACCAGTCCTGCAGAGGTCACTGCAAAAACAACCCAGCTACATCAGGTTTAATGCAAACACTGGGATCATCCAGCTCAAAGCAAGGCTCAGTGGTCTGGCAGCTGTTCTCCTGTGATTCCAGCCTTCACAATCCCTCCCTTCCTGGGCATCCAAATCAGGATTGCTCATCCCCTTCCCTTTCATAGAACAGCTTAGGTTGGAAGGGACCTTAAAGACCATTTACTTCCAATACTTTACCACGGGCTGGTTGGCCTCCACCAGATCAGCCCACCCAGGGCCCCATGCAGCCCAACCTTGAGCAACACCAGGGAAAAGTCCTCCTTTCCCTCATTGAGGTTTTGATGCCTTCAGAACTCTGTGAACTAAATTAGTCTGAACTTCTTGTCCTCATCAAGAATTGAAATAAGCCTCATGCTTATCCCTGCAGCTCTTAGAAGAGAGCAAACATTTCTTTGCAAACTGCCATCAAATTCAGGGCCCCTCACACAATATATCCTCCTCCACCTCAGCTGGCCCACCTCTCTTGGAAAAGTCCTTAAGCACAGGATGAAGCTCCTGCTTCATGCAATTAAGTTACAAGTGACTTATTATAGAGCATTTTCCAGAAAGCCATCACATTTTTAAGGCAATTCAGGATTTTTTTTTCAGGGCCTTCATCTGCTGAAGCTAATGGAGATAGGAAAATCAGCCATCGGTCTTCCTGGTTTTTGCTTTGAAGTAACAATCAAAATTTGTTTTTACAGCCATATCCAGTTTCCTGGATAATCATAGAATAATCACTGTCCCTGGAGGTGGTCACCATCCCTGGAGATGTTCAGGATCCATGGATATGTGGCACTGAGGGATGTGGTCAATGGGAATGGTGGGGGCGGGTTGGGGTTGGATCTTAGAGGTCTTTTCCAACCATAGTGATTCTACAGACATTTCCATCCCATCAGGTCAATGTAAATTCACCTAACACCTCTATTCAGCTCCCTAAAGGGAACTATTGGACATGCTTGCATCACAGACTCAACATTTAAACACCTGTATGATTATCATCAAGCAAAAGAAAACAAACATACACCAGAGGTACCCAGGGATAATCAACAATAATCCAGACATACAGAAAACCATGAAACAAAATCTAAGGCCATGGAGGAACACCATGAAAGGCCACTGAAGAAGGCAGAATTTCCAGTATGAAGTCACTGCCCCATAACATCCAACAGCATTTAGAGAGACTTCCTCACAACCCACTTGCAGTCAGGCTGTGCCCAATCCAGTGATGCCTGTATTGCAGTGCTGTCAGAGAACACTTCTGTCACTCACCTGCAAAGAACATCACAAAGGAGGGACTCCACAGGTTCATCTTAGAACATGGATGGGGATTTCACAGGACTCAGGACCTTAGCACCTTCTCTGTAACACTAAGACAACTCCCTTCTGTTATTTCTTCATCATGTTGCAGACCTGTTGGAGCAATGGCCTGTTACAGCACACAAGGCAGACTAACGTGGAGTTACAGAGAAAGCATCGTAGAACCAACCAAGCTCATGATGGACTTCCCTCTGCCAGGACCACATTTCACAAGAGCAGCTGATTAAGCAGTACACACAGGAATTAGTGAAAGCAATTACAGGGTTTAGAGTCAGTGATACAGCAGAAGAGGACAACAGCTAGAACAAAGCCACATCCACAACCATATCCATACAACAAAACACATGATGAAGACCCAACGTCCACCTAAGTCCATGCTGCACACAGCACTAGCTGTAGCCTATCAGGAGGACCAAACATCTGTTAATGCCTGGAGAATTCTTTGGTACATGTTTCTGTTTAAATTTCTCCAAAAGAATTTTCAGGTTTTTTTTTTCCCCCCACTGAGACAGCTTGAAACAAATCACCTTTCTCAGGCTTGACTTCAGAAGACCTCTCCTGATCTCAACTGAGCACTGAAAGCAGACTCTAATGCATCCTCCTCTCCCTTAGAAACAAAGGCTATTTCCTACAGAGATTTGAGCTGGGTGTAACACAACCACATCTAGAAAGACAAGTCTGCAGCTGAGTCCCCTAGGATGGAGGAAACTTGGCTGTAAGCAAGACCAAATGTTTTTTTCCTGCTTCCACCACGGCTTAAAATGTTGCTGTTGCCATTACCATAGAGATGGCAGCTGAGAAGTAAATGGACTCCTAACAACCTGCAACTGTGGCAATTAAAACCATGCATTTCACAGCCACGCCCAGTGCAAATGACCAACCAACAGAAGCAATCTGTGCACTCAATATCAAGCATTCCCTGCTCTTTTTGTCCCCCCCCAACATCCTCCCAAATCCAAACATCTGAATCATTAGACTGGGGTAATACAGAGATGTAAAGCCATGGTCTAGCAATGCTGTTTTTACTGATTACACCACAAGTACTCACCTGTATTTCTTGCACCTTTAACGGAAATTCAATTTCTAGGGGTCAAGCCCAAAGCCTTGATGTGCATGAACCTGGCATTTCAAAGTAGGCCTATAAAATATCATTTAGGTTTGCTTTTATTGCTCTTATCAAGATTGTTAAGTATGGCCTACCTTATTCTCTTTGTTGTTCTTCCATCCTCAGACCAGTTAAGCAAGGGGGCTCCGATAGCAGTGTAACTGCCCCATCCCTTTGACACCAGCTCTCCCACAGTGCCTGGTTGGAGGCTGTGTCAGTCTCTGCCTGGATAACCAAATCGGGCTGTGCTGAAACCAACCTGACTCGTTTCTCAGCAGTACCCATTGCAGACAGCTCAGAGCTGTCCATTGGGCATGCTTAATGATTAACCTAAGCTACTTGCTGCTGTTAACTGTTTGCTTCCAAGTCTTTAACGACCACAATAGGAGTAACCTGGATCTATTGTTCCCTGGGGGCTGGAACTGGATGATCTTCAAGATCTCTTCCAACCTAAGCCATTCCATGAGTTTGTATGACTGGTTTCTCCAATAGGAGAATAATCAAGGCCTTCAATCACATTTTTCCCCCCATACATGGCATAAATAGGTTGAATGGTTTCCTGATATGCCAATACCCAGCCTGGGAGTTGCTCTTCCAGCAAGCAGACCTAGAGTTTTCCACGTACACTCAGTTCAAACTCTCCACAGCATTCTCAGCTGTGTCAGATTCCAGCTAGAATCCTGCCCAAGGGGCATTTAGTCTTCCTACCACATCTCAAGTACCTATTCCACCGTGGATCCTCACACTGTGGTGGAAAGAAGTGTTACGAAACCACGTGTCTCCACTGGCTGCAGGGAAGATCCAGCTCAGCCTTCATCAGATCCTGAATAGCTGTGAACATCACACCTACACCCATCCATTTGAAACCCAGATGGAAGAATGAGTTTTTGATGAAGCCAACAGAAACAAAGCAGGCTGGTGTGGCCTTCCATTGGTACGGGTGCCTTCATGGAAGTTTCCACTGAAGTTCACATCAAGACTTCAGACAACAGCACAGCTACGGTTTAATGAGTTACTACACGCAGTCAAACAACAGCAGAATGTATGCATGCTCTTACCTCATCCCCAAAGAGGAATGAAACAGACTAGCTTGCTCTTCCCTAGCCCCAATCCAGAGAGGTAATAGTAAGAAGTCATGGGCAGTCAGTCTTCATGGAAGTTCTGGAGCTCTGCCCAGCCACGGAACCAGCGGTGTTGGGTTCATTTTTGTTGAAGACCCAATGTCTCAAACGCATATAACTAATGCTTACAGGAGCACAATGAAAGCTAACCCTGAGCTGTTCAATGGTCGACACTCAGTTTACTCATTAGCTAAAATCACATTGCGAACACAGCCAGAAAAAAAAGAAACAGATTTGAGGAAACTGTCAGAAAAGAAAACGCGATCAAAGAACAAGCACTGAAAGAGAGGACCCATTGAATGCAACAAGTACAGGCAGGTACTGTGAATGGGGTCTACTGTCAGCCCCAAACAAAAGGGGAGATCGGATCCAGGATGCCTCCAAGAAGCCCAGTTAGGAGCAACAGGAGAGAGGGTTTTCTGCATCCAGAAAATAGGACTGAAGATAGGACAGTAAAGCTACACACCTACAGCATCACTCCAACGAGGAGTCCAAGCCCCACACTGGGATTAAATACAGCTCCTGACTCTAAGGGCAGGAGTGGGTGGGATTTCAGGTGATTAAGGCTAATTGCTGCCCTAAGGGCCTGGAGAGTTCTGCTCCTAGCTCTGCCCCAACACAAGCAGCCACTCAAATCCAGCAGTCAGCAATATAGGAAACGCTCAACAAAGCGTCTTCAATTTGCAGGGTCAATGGTTTTGACTGGGAGGAGGAGTTTATTCTTTGGAGAAAATCACAGGTTTAGATACAGCATTGCACAGGGAACCATCCCCCTCTGCAGCATGAAAAAAAAAAAAGGAGGTGGTGGGGAGGAACATTCATTGTCCTTAACGATCAGGCACGTAGCAGCCTGCAGAGCAGTGGTCAGTCATCAGGGATCTGTATGTGTTTGTAGATGTGTGCAAGCAATTCTTTTTTCCCCCTGGAAGGAAACTTCTGCTCGAAAAGCAACGCCTCATGCGTTTCTTTTTCTTGCTTGTTCGTAGTTTTCCCTTTGGAGGCTGCGAATCTTACGTGTGCGAGTAGAAATAACCTTACAGGCAGTTGGGAATCCAGAAAACGGATTGCACTGCGTTCAGGATGGAATTCCAAGCCAAGTTGGGTGGGCCCTGGGCAGCCTGAGCTGAGGGGCACCCAGTCCACGTGGGGCTTGGAAGTGGATGGCCTTTGAGGTCCCTTCAAACCCAAACCATTCTACGACTCCGTGATGTGGAGAAGCGCTGGGAGAGCATCTCTCGGTCACTAGGTGGAAGTATGGAGCTGCTGAGGAACCCGAAACACAGCTGAAGGCACACGCAGACCACTGAGGGAGGATTCTCATCAAGACTTCTATCAGCTGGAGAGAAATCCACGGCCAAGCAGAGCCCAGCAGAACGGGGTGTGGGATCTGCTCCCGGATCTTCACCCACTCAAACGCGATCTGGGCTAGGGATCATCTTCAAGTCATCAAGTCGTTTGGATTAAGCTTCATCTCCATCATCTGTGTGTAAAAAGGGGATGGTGGCATGCTGCCCACGGGACCTTTGCAATGCAGGTGCCCTGCGAGAGTTTCTCCAGGACTTGCAGCACTTCTGGGATGGAAAAGCTTGGTGGGATGAAAAAGCTGTGCTCCTCCAGCCCCTGCATGACAGCCGTCTCTCGAGAGGCACACGGCAGTTGTTGAGCAGCACATGGCATCCCCCAGCAGAACAGCTGAGGGGGGATAATGTGGGATAAAGGGAGGTTTAGTGATTTTGTCTGCAGCCATTCAGGAGCTCCTTGTTCACACCCAGCCCTACTGGTACATGCAACACCCCACACTGAGGGCACAAGCGTTTCTTGCCTGCTCCTCAAGAGCATAAAACACTCCAGAGGAAACCAAGCCAAGTTGGGATGGTGCTTGGCCCAGCAGTGCTGTGTTTCTCTTGGGCATGGCTATTGATAGGCACCCCCCTCCCATGCAAGTTGTCCCATGGGGCACAGTGAGGAAAAACACCATGAGATCACAGGAACTTAGGGCTTAAGTCCAGAAGGTCCAGATTTCTTCTTTCCGGCTTTGCTTTGTCCTTGTGTCTTCTTTCACCCTTTACCCACTGCCTTTGTCATCTCCCCAGACAACCTGCAAAGTGTACGAGCCCGAGAGATGTGTGCCCAGCCAACTGCTGCCAAAATCAGACTGGGACTTCTACAAAGACTGAGGATCTGAAGCACAGCTCTGATGCTTGCAAAGCCTCTGAAGATTTGAACACCATCTATTCCTCAGACTTTGTAGCGATATCTAGAAGTCAGGTAAGAGCATAAGGGGCACTACACCTCCGTGGATCATACATTTCCTTCATCATCCCTTCCTTTGTTTTGATCCAGAGCAGCTTCCCTTAGCCCAAACCACTTCCAGGATTGCTCCCAGTGAGCAGTACAGGTGCAGGCAACCAGTTTTTGAGCCTTTTTTTTTTTTCAATTTATTAACATGGATTCTTACACCTCATTGGAGTTAGTTCTCTTCCCAGATTTTCCAATGATGAGGACATGCAAGAGCACCAAATGGGGTCTGCAAAGCTGCCTTGCTGGTAAAANCTCAACAAAGCGTCTTCAATTTGCAGGGTCAATGGTTTTGACTGGGAGGAGGAGTTTATTCTTTGGAGAAAATCACAGGTTTAGATACAGCATTGCACAGGGAACCATCCCCCTCTGCAGCATGAAAAAAAAAAAAGGAGGTGGTGGGGAGGAACATTCATTGTCCTTAACGATCAGGCACGTAGCAGCCTGCAGAGCAGTGGTCAGTCATCAGGGATCTGTATGTGTTTGTAGATGTGTGCAAGCAATTCTTTTTTCCCCCTGGAAGGAAACTTCTGCTCGAAAAGCAACGCCTCATGCGTTTCTTTTTCTTGCTTGTTCGTAGTTTTCCCTTTGGAGGCTGCGAATCTTACGTGTGCGAGTAGAAATAACCTTACAGGCAGTTGGGAATCCAGAAAACGGATTGCACTGCGTTCAGGATGGAATTCCAAGCCAAGTTGGGTGGGCCCTGGGCAGCCTGAGCTGAGGGGCACCCAGTCCACGTGGGGCTTGGAAGTGGATGGCCTTTGAGGTCCCTTCAAACCCAAACCATTCTACGACTCCGTGATGTGGAGAAGCGCTGGGAGAGCATCTCTCGGTCACTAGGTGGAAGTATGGAGCTGCTGAGGAACCCGAAACACAGCTGAAGGCACACGCAGACCACTGAGGGAGGATTCTCATCAAGACTTCTATCAGCTGGAGAGAAATCCACGGCCAAGCAGAGCCCAGCAGAACGGGGTGTGGGATCTGCTCCCGGATCTTCACCCACTCAAACGCGATCTGGGCTAGGGATCATCTTCAAGTCATCAAGTCGTTTGGATTAAGCTTCATCTCCATCATCTGTGTGTAAAAAGGGGATGGTGGCATGCTGCCCACGGGACCTTTGCAATGCAGGTGCCCTGCGAGAGTTTCTCCAGGACTTGCAGCACTTCTGGGATGGAAAAGCTTGGTGGGATGAAAAAGCTGTGCTCCTCCAGCCCCTGCATGACAGCCGTCTCTCGAGAGGCACACGGCAGTTGTTGAGCAGCACATGGCATCCCCCAGCAGAACAGCTGAGGGGGGATAATGTGGGATAAAGGGAGGTTTAGTGATTTTGTCTGCAGCCATTCAGGAGCTCCTTGTTCACACCCAGCCCTACTGGTACATGCAACACCCCACACTGAGGGCACAAGCGTTTCTTGCCTGCTCCTCAAGAGCATAAAACACTCCAGAGGAAACCAAGCCAAGTTGGGATGGTGCTTGGCCCAGCAGTGCTGTGTTTCTCTTGGGCATGGCTATTGATAGGCACCCCCCTCCCATGCAAGTTGTCCCATGGGGCACAGTGAGGAAAAACACCATGAGATCACAGGAACTTAGGGCTTAAGTCCAGAAGGTCCAGATTTCTTCTTTCCGGCTTTGCTTTGTCCTTGTGTCTTCTTTCACCCTTTACCCACTGCCTTTGTCATCTCCCCAGACAACCTGCAAAGTGTACGAGCCCGAGAGATGTGTGCCCAGCCAACTGCTGCCAAAATCAGACTGGGACTTCTACAAAGACTGAGGATCTGAAGCACAGCTCTGATGCTTGCAAAGCCTCTGAAGATTTGAACACCATCTATTCCTCAGACTTTGTAGCGATATCTAGAAGTCAGGTAAGAGCATAAGGGGCACTACACCTCCGTGGATCATACATTTCCTTCATCATCCCTTCCTTTGTTTTGATCCAGAGCAGCTTCCCTTAGCCCAAACCACTTCCAGGATTGCTCCCAGTGAGCAGTACAGGTGCAGGCAACCAGTTTTTGAGCCTTTTTTTTTTTTTCAATTTATTAACATGGATTCTTACACCTCATTGGAGTTAGTTCTCTTCCCAGATTTTCCAATGATGAGGACATGCAAGAGCACCAAATGGGGTCTGCAAAGCTGCCTTGCTGGTAAAAGATGCAGTCTGGAAGACTTTGCAAGCTGGCACATCCCCCAAGGGCAGCCCCTGCACTATGCACAGCTCCCATCAGCTGCTCTTCCTTTCTATTAATACTTTCCTTTTTGTGTATTGATGCAAACTTCCTAGCAACCAAGGTCACAAGAGAAGGTGTTAAGAAGCCAGGCTGATTATCGATAAAGCCTGGTCTTTGCTGTCCTTTTTCTTGAGAGGCTTGTTAGACACCAGCAAGCAGGGTGCTGAGCTGGGATTTCCAAGGGAGCCTGAGGGATCTGGATATCCTGCTTGGGTTTTATTTCCCTCTCTGAAATCCAGCCTTCCTCCTTGTGGCCTGCAGTGTCCAAGTGAGTGACACTACCCATGGGAAGGAGTTGGAGTCAGTGATCTTTATGAGTCCCTTCCAACTTGGGATGTTATACAATTCCGTGGCTGTGATTAAGTCACTAATCACTCATACCTGGACACTTCTTAGGGCACAAATGGTCAGTGTGGGGCGAGCAGAGGGATTTCAGAAGAGTTGTCCAGATTTGCCATGTTCGACCCGTCATTAAACACCCAAGTACGGAATCATGAGCATGAAAAAAACAATGCAGCTACTCTGAGCATTTCCCAAATCAGGAGAAGAAATAACAGACACCGGCAGGCCAGGAAGCTTGATCTCTCCTTACTTCCACTCCAACATCTGAGGCACGAGGCCATCACATCTACCAGCTGAGCTTCTCCTGTGCTTGCCATGAAGGTGTGACAAGGAAAACACAGAATCTTAATGTGAACACTGCATGAGCTGAAATGATAACAAGAATCTTAGAAATGGGGTCTGAAGACAAAAAGCAAAAGTAGCTTTTTTATTTATTGAATGAATTCAATACCTTTAAATTTCCCTTTATCCCTGCTCCTTTTCACTCCATTGTTTCCCAAAGGTCTTAACTAGCACTTCTTTTTTCAATCTTCAAAAAAAGAAGAATTGGTTGCCACTATTCCTACCGCTACATGTTCAGATAACATCAATATATTTTCCAGAGAAAGCCATTCTCTTTTTATCCTGTGTGTCAGTCTTTCTTTCTTCTTGCAATTGGACAACGCCAGTGCATTCATATTTACACTTACAGCCTGTGACTGAGCCAACTGGAAACAGATTTCACTCTTTCCATTGAGAGGAATAGTGCTGGTGCTTCCAGGAGCCTTCCTGCATGTCTTTACCGGGTCACTTTTCAGCACGATAAAGTCCTGTTGAAGCTGTTCCCATAGCTACTCTCAGTGCATTTTAAACAGTTGGCCAGCAATGTTAAATACTAAATTTATTGCCAATGCAGCTGCCTTAATGACAGGTTGGAGGCTTCTTCAGTTTCAAGGTTTGGTGAGGTCCTGTGGGTCACAGAGGGGATGCGCGTCGCCCGGCCGCCTCCAGCAGATGCTGGAGCTTGGGGATGTGGGAGGCAGCTGCAAGGAGAAACCAGCACCTTGGTGGGGATTTGCTCACTGTGGCTTTGGATTTTCCAACAGGCTGAGGGGGTTCCCCTGCTTTCGTGGCACTTGTGAAACTCGTGGGATGCCTGAGGGAACGGAAGGTCAAGGCCAGCTCATGAGACTGAGAGGTCATCCTGAAAGCAACTTCAGATGTAGAGCTAATTGCTGTGCTGTAAAAAATATCTTGGTAATGAGGTCTTCCCAGAGATATTCCTCTTCTGGGTTACTCATGGACACCACCTCATTCACATTTGCCATCAAACAGAGCTCCACTTCAGTGTGATGGGCCATCTCTGCATTAGGGGGCTCTTTATCATGCTAACAATATTATCCAAGAAAGCCTACAGCTCCATTGTAAGAACACAAGATAGCATCTAGCCTAGAAAGCTTTCAATTTAAATAGAGGCAAAGACACACAATCTCACCTGACTGTGGGAAACATGCCTGCAAGGGAACTGCACAGGTAGGACGGAAACCCTAGAGGTGGCATTCCCCATTGAAATCAAGAGATGTGGCTGCGATAGAAGCACTCTCAGGGAACTCTGGGGAGGCGATGCTGCAGACTGCAGCCACGGCATTTGCTTAGATTAACAGCTGGTAGCGGATTGGGTTTCTGAATCAAGCTGCAATTCTGCACCTACTGAACTTCACCCATCATTAGTCTTTCATTAGGAAGCATGTTCTTGGCTTGCTCTCCAACTCCCAGAGGGGTGATTCAGGCAAATACCAGCTCCGCCACTGCGTCCAGCAGTCTCTGTTCTTCTGCCCAGTCCTACCCTCGTGGCAAAGCAGACGCCCGTTTGCTTCTCATTTCCACACGAAACCCCTTCTGTTCAATGAGTTTTCATTTTACGCGCTGCCACCGCCCCATCCCCTCTGCCCGTGGCTAAGCAGGGGGAACAGCTGGGACAGCTGACCCTGGCGAATGAAAGGAGAGCACAGTTTCACTCGCTTCACCCCTTTCTCGCAGGCTGCCACTGCTGTCAGTGAGCCCTGAGCCCCCGGGGATGGGGGATTTGTGTGCATTAGTCACATGAAAGAGAAGAGCCTGCAGCAGGGCTGCTCCTGGGCTTCGCTTCACCTCCACACAAGGGAACGCCTTGACACTTTTGTTTTTGACTTGCACAAATTGACTCTTATGTAAAATGTGTGACAACCCTGAAAACGAAAAGGCAAAAAAGGCTTGCAGTGATCCCAGTTGTGCATAGGAATGAGTAAAATGCGTAAAGCTGGGCTGGCCACTTAATACAAACTGAGATCTTCTTCTGTCGTCACATCTTTGGAGTGGAAATTGCCCTTGCATTAAGTTCTACAGCCTGTCATCACAAAACGAGCTCACACTGTGGGCACCTGCAGAGTCGTAATGGCCTCTATGATCCCTCTCAGTCCTTAATCTACTGAATTGGTAACACGCAGCCACAGAACGGTTTGAGTTGGAAGGGACCCTGAAAGGCCATCTGTCCCACCACCTGAAGTGAACAGGGACACCCACAGCTCCATCAGTGCTCAGATGCCCATCCAGCCTGACCTTGGCTGTCTGCAGGGATGGGGCACCACTGCCTCTCTGGGCAACCTGTGCCAGTGCCTCACCATCCTTATTATAAAGCACTTCTTCCTCAAATGCAGTCAAAATCTCCCCTTTTTTAGTCTGAAACCCTTTCCCCTTGTCTGATCACAACAGACCATGAACTCCTCCAAGATGAAGCTCCACGAAGGTGGACTCACATTTATGCACCACCAGTGAGACACGTCCTGGGTACATAGTCCTTCTTTTGGGAGTAAAGCCACAAATCATGCAAGTCTCACAGATGAACACCAAACCTGTTCAACTACAACGAAGCAACACTACAACTAAATGACCTTGTCTACGCTGTACTGCCAAGGTCTAAGAAAAGGTTTCACCATAGCATAACTCATAGGTTAACTTTGGCTTTTATGCACACATCAGAGTCATTTTCCTTCCCTAAGGTAGAAATGGTACATGTATTGCTTATAAATTTACTGTTTATTGGCACAGGCTGCCCAGGGAGGTGGTGAAGCTGCCATCTCCGGAGGGTTTCATGAACCATGGAGATGTAGCAGTGAAGGACATAGACAATGGGCATGGTTGGAGTGGGATCTTTTTGCTCAAAGGCTCTTCACAAACTGCTCAACTACAGCTAGAATCCGTACCCAGGATTAAAAATGATGCTACCAAATCAGAGCAAGATTTGTTTTTCCAGCCTTAGTTACAACAGGAGACATGAATTCCTGGTGATCACACAGCTCAGCTGCAGGTGTCCTTCTGCCTGCTGCTGTACAAACACACTGACATGACCAAGAAGCAAGAAATAGGGTTTGAGAGCCCACACGTGAGATGAGGAAGGAGTCCTTATCACAGTTCACTGTCATGTGCATGCGCTGATTGTTTAATTTAGAAGCTTTGCATGTGTTAAAAGGAGGTACCACTTCTGTCCCCAAATATTCACTCCCAAAACCAACCCCTTCTCTTCAGGGAGGGATGCTCACGCAGTTCAGTCCAACACTTTTCAGGCAGTGGGGAATTGCATTTCCCAGCACTGAATGTGCACATATGGGGGTGGGCCATCAAAAATAAAAGTGCCAGTGTTCACACTGTCAGCCCTTTACCCACCTGTTCCTCTTTTAGCCCAAACGTGGCCACCTCTGACCCTGCTGTGGGACCAAGGCACTGGCAGGGCTGTGCCCCCACCCCTCACTCCCCCTGCTCTCTGCAGCAGCTGTACAAACCACACAGGCAGCAGCTGGGGCTGGGGGCCGACATCTCCATAAGGCACAGGGTACCCAGGAGGGCTTCAGGCCACTGGTCTGCTGGTGGAGATTCAATATATTTAAGTTGCAGAAAGTCTAGAGATCATAGAGTCATAGAAACATCAAGGTTGGAAAAGACCTCTAAGATCAAGTCCAGCCTTTGACCCATCACTACCATGGCTGCTAAAATGAGATGTCTCCACTGCCTGTTGTTAAGCTCATCAGTTCAGCTCAGTGAGTTCTCCAGACATGTTCCCACCATAGGGCCCTAAGTTGGTAGCTGCCTGCCCCAAAGGGTTTATCTGTGGGAATCTGCAATGCTGCCACCTTAATGGGTCCCAAGGAGCCCTGGCTGCTTTCTCTCCACAACTGCAAAGATGGAAGGGGAGAAAGTATGGAGAAATACAATAATAACTCTTGAGTGCTGGACAAAGCCCAGAAATTGCCTTTAACTTGATGCCAACTGCACGGCCTGCTTTCAGAAAGACAAAGATGCAAGGCTGGTGCAACCCATGCATGCACGTGCCTGCCCAAGAATTGCTTTCCAGAACCCTGGCATAGAACTGGACCACAGTGAGCTCCTCTTTAATCAGTTCAATTGTTAAAACACCAGTTGGATGGGGTTGAAATTTACCCAAAGGCATCACAGTTTCTATCCTGTCTGAAGACGTGCCAGCACTCAGCGTTCCCCCAGGCTCCATTTTCCAACCTCGAAGGCAGACAGAGCACTCCTGCATGCAAAGACATACTGTTTCTATTCCTACACCACTTGATTAAGGTCCTCACAAGCTCCCCAGCTCAGCAGGCTCCTGCAGGTCAGCAGGCCAGTGGTCTTCTGGCTTGGGCAATGGCTGGAAAGAGCAGTCCTACTGCTGCAGTGAGTCCTTGGCCATGCAGCAGGGCAGTCCCCATGGTACTCCTGGAGACAGAAAGTGATAACTCTACTAATTGGGACTGGGTGTCCTAATAGGTGGATCTACTTGGAGTAGGGGGTTCACTTGCTAGCTCTTTCCCAGATGGACAGGGAACCCAGGGAAATTCACTTAACCTCTCCAGGACTTACCCATCAGTAGGGATTCCCAGATGATGAGTTTGTGAAGCTGATAAATGCGAGCTGTTTTGCCCCTGTTAGTTCAAAACCAAAAGCAGATAGCATCCTCAGTGTTATCTAAATTGTTATTTATGTTGTTGTAGTCCTTTACCACATCTGGATAACATACTGGTGTTTGCATAACTCATTGTATCATCTTGACTTTGATTTCACAAGGAGTAATTGGGCCAAAAGCTGTTTCGATGGGGTATCAGCCTGGTGAGCAAGGAGTAATACTTCAGATCCCTTAGACTGGGAAGCCTCTAGCAGAGGAAACAAGTCACTCTTGCCATACAAGTGGCTGGCATTGCTGGGGGTTGCTGGGAGCCTCTGCAGTCTTCTACATGTTCAAAAACACCCAATGGAGCCCTACCTGTATACCTGAAGGATGAACATGTTGCCAAACACCAGCAATGGTTTGGAAGACTTTGCTAGGGGATTAATTGAATTTTGTGTGCAATCTAGGCTATTTCTTGGCCTTCTGGAAATTACTGCCTGCTCTCATGCTTGCTGTTGGTGCTAGGGACGGTTGGGGTTGAAGCTCTGGTTGCTGGCATTGCACTGACCAAATCCGTTGGACATCAGGCCAAATCCAAAGAGGACAGCAACCTGATCTTCCCATCAACTCACCCAGAAACAACACTAAGTATCAAGCAGAGACTCTAAGGTTCCCCAGAGGACTTAATTCCTGCATCCAGGCCATAAGCCTTCCATGTTCAAGCAGCCCTGCCCACGCCAACTTTCCACCTCCCAGCTCCATCACCAACCCTTGTAGGTATCATGAAGAGGGGCTCCCCCACCCCTGCCCTCCCAGCTCCATCAGCTGTCACAGCCCACATTCCTGCTGGGCTCCCAGCACTGGCAGCTCTGGACATCTGCTCTTTTCCACCCCCGCAAATATGCAAGCAGGTGTGAGGCATCACAGCTTGCCTCGTTCCTGGGGACTTCCACCCAGGCAGTGGGAAGGAAGGCACAGCCAGGACAGCAGATGCCCTGCTCCACTCCATCCTCTTCGCATCCCTCTTGGAAAAGTAGAGAAAGGAAAACGGATCTTTCCACCGCCACTGAATCAAGCCAAGACAAGATCATTTGTACATCTCATTTGGCTGGATTTCATTCCTCCCTACCTCACTGACATCAGTGATGAAAAGGAGGAAAATCTTCTTGTTTCTGCTCCGGATCCAAAGCAGAATCTGGAGCAGATACTACTTAGAATCATAGAACCATAGAGTCACCAAGCTTGGAAAAGACCTCCAAGGTCATCTGGTCCAATTGACGGGCCACAGGGTGACAGTGCCATAGGGATGCTGTCCTCTCACGTGTCCCACTCAGAAACAAGCCCAGTGTGACAGCTGTGTGTAACTCAGCCATACAATTCTACCACTCCAGATCAATGTGTGTCTCCATGTATCTGGCACAGCAGAAGTCGATGTCACTACAATTTTTCATCAATTTATTCCATTGCCATTAACCTGTTCGGTGTTTCTATTTGACTTCCCCCCCCCCAATTCCTTCATTCAAAAACTCATGGGGAGCTCCAGTATTTATTAACACTTTCACTGATGGAATTTGCACTGTCATCCCCCTCTTACTGCATGTACCACTGTGAGATAACCACACACTGGGAACTCCAGAGGAGAGGAGGCTGGCCATAAATATGAGATTCAATGCAATCTACAGAGAGAAGTTTTAGGTAGCTGTCTTGCATTAATTATAAAAAATACCTTTCTGTAGTGATGAAAATTTCAGGGTATTCAACTTTTTTTCTTTCAAACCAGTGAGACTTTACATGAAAAAAAGAAAAGAAAAAAAAAAGAATTGATGTTGCACTTTAAAGATTCACCTGACAAGTGGCGGGTTTACACAAGGACAACCATCTTGCTGCAAGGAACTGATGTCCTATTGGGAATTCAGGCCAGCCAAGGCTGCCCAGGGAGGTGGTAGATAAAGTCTTTTTCCTATTACCTAAAACAGTTCAAGCACAAGCACGTTTATAGAGAAGATGATTTTGTTTCCATGTTGCACAGTTATCCATAACTGTGAACTGTGGAGGAAAAAAAAAGGAGCATGTCCTTTCGTCTTTTAGATCTGCTTAGCATCAAACAAGGAGCCATGGTCCTATTNCTTCCTTCCTTCCTTCCTTCCTTCCTTCCTTCCTTCCTTCGTTCCCCTCTTTCCCTCTTTCTTTCCTTTTTTCTCTCTTTTTTTTCCTTTTTAAAATTCTCTTTCCCTTCTTTACCTCCCCAGCTTTCTCTAAGTTCAAAGCAGTAAATTCAAAAGTAAAACTCTTGTCAGCCTGCTCCTTATCATCACTCTCCCATGGGACCTAAACCAAAGTTCTTCATGCAGTTCCAATTATTGCAGTGAGGGTGTCCCTGCAGTTCACATTCCTGCTGTGCACGGTAGCTGTGAGGCTGCTTGGGCTCAGCCCCCAGTACCAAGCCCCAAAGAGCCCACCAGGATCTCTGGGCAGCTCTGTATCCTTCTCCATCTCCCACAACAGCTCGCAGGCCATTAAAATATTAAACAGATGCACTTGCAACAACAAACCCCTTTATTCTCGGCGTGTTCTCAGAGTATTTTATTTTTTTATGGGATTGCACTGCAGAGCGGAGTCGCCCATTGTCAGAAGGGATCAAATGAAGACGTGCCCTCCTGGCACGGGACAGCTGAAGCAGTGTCACTCAACGTGCTGCTGTCAGCACGGTGATTGAGGCGGACAGGAGGGCTGGGACCAGCCCCGGGCTGTAAAGGACACGGGCAGGTGGCCATGGGGTGGGCTGGCCTGGGGGTGGGTGATACAAAAGGGACCGTGTGGGCAGTGAGCGAGTGGGGATGGCAGTGGGGCAGGGAAGGGACAGAGGGGCAGGAGGATGTGTGTGAAGAGCAAATGGTGGCTGGTGAGACAGCAACGTGGGTGGAGAGCCCTAAGTAGTCAGGCTGGTGCATAGGGAGCTGATAGGATGCTAATAGATAAGGGAAGTGAGCCCAGGCAGCATAAAGCTGAGCGAGATGTGGGGAATTTGACACACATGTCACAAGGGAGAAGGGAAAAACAGATGCAGTGGTATAGAGGAGAGGGAATTGCCCACCTCCCCATCCTCACTGGCACATATGCAGAGGGGTCAGTTGTTTAAGCTGCTCCAAGCACTTTTTTTAGCCTCAGCCTTTGTTATGAGACTCTTCAGCAGCCCGAAGTGTAAGCTGGACAGCATTTCTGACCATCTGAGCTCCTGTTCCTTGGGGAAACCTGCACGAACCACACTGAAGATGCCAGCTGGTTGCACAGGGCACAGGGAAGCGATGGGGGACCCAGGAGGTGAGGATGAAGGGACTGGCTGCTGCTTCGCTGAAGGTAATGTCGGAGTTATTTTTCTTTTTGCAATATCATCTAGAGTTTGGGAATTGTTAGTGCCAATGGTCAAGCCTTGGGAGCACAGGTAAAAGCCAACATTGTGCACTGTAAAGGAACGCTGGAAATTCTGGGCAGGGGAATAGATGCTGAAGGTGGAGGAAGGAAGGATGGTGAGGTGTCCTTCTGGTCCAACAGGACCCCAAAATCACTGCTGAGGTCCCAGAGACCAGACTACATCTGCCTGGATGTGTCCCATGGCCATGAGAGCAGCTAGGGCACAGCCTCTCCCTCAGAGGTCTGCCCTCCCTTCAACATGGGTCTCACTTTCCTNTTCCATTGCCATTAACCTGTTCGGTGTTTCTATTTGACTTCCCCCCCCCAATTCCTTCATTCAAAAACTCACGGGGAGCTCCAGTATTTATTAACACTTTCACTGATGGAATTTGCACTGTCATCCCCCTCTTACTGCATGTACCACTGTGAGATAACCACACACTGGGAACTCCAGAGGAGAGGAGGCTGGCCATAAATATGAGATTCAATGCAATCTACAGAGAGAAGTTTTAGGTAGCTGTCTTGCATTAATTATAAAAAATACCTTTCTGTAGTGATGAAAATTTCAGGGTATTCAACTTTTTTTCTTTCAAACCAGTGAGACTTTACATGAAAAAAAGAAAAGAAAAAAAAAAGAATTGATGTTGCACTTTAAAGATTCACCTGACAAGTGGCGGGTTTACACAAGGACAACCATCTTGCTGCAAGGAACTGATGTCCTATTGGGAATTCAGGCCAGCCAAGGCTGCCCAGGGAGGTGGTAGATAAAGTCTTTTTCCTATTACCTAAAACAGTTCAAGCACAAGCACGTTTATAGAGAAGATGATTTTGTTTCCATGTTGCACAGTTATCCATAACTGTGAACTGTGGAGGAAAAAAAAAGGAGCATGTCCTTTCGTCTTTTAGATCTGCTTAGCATCAAACAAGGAGCCATGGTCCTATTGGATATTAATGGATTGCCAGAGCCATGTACCTCTGTAAGAGGTTTATCTCCCTTTCACATCTTCTTCCCCTTTTTTCCTCCCCTTTTATATTTTTTCTTTTTTCTTTTTCTTCTTTCTCTTTTCCTTTATTTTTCTTCTTTTTCTCTTTTTTCTCTTTTTCTTCTTATTCACTTTTTCTTTTTATTCTCCTCCCTCCCTCCCTCCCTCCCTCCCTCCCTNAGCTGAAGCAGTGTCACTCAACGTGCTGCTGTCAGCACGGTGATTGAGGCGGACAGGAGGGCTGGGACCAGCCCCGGGCTGTAAAGGACACGGGCAGGTGGCCATGGGGTGGGCTGGCCTGGGGGTGGGTGATACAAAAGGGACCGTGTGGGCAGCGAGCGAGTGGGGATGGAAGTGGGGCAGGGAAGGGACAGAGGGGCAGGAGGATGTGTGTGAAGAGCAAATGGTGGCTGGTGAGACAGCAACGTGGGTGGAGAGCCCTAAGTAGTCAGGCTGGTGCATAGGGAGCTGATAGGATGCTAATAGATAAGGGAAGTGAGCCCAGGCAGCATAAAGCTGAGCGAGATGTGGGGAATTTGACACACATGTCACAAGGGAGAAGGGAAAAACAGATGCAGTGGTATAGAGGAGAGGGAATTGCCCACCTCCCCATCCTCACTGGCACATATGCAGAGGGGTCAGTTGTTTAAGCTGCTCCAAGCACTTTTTTTAGCCTCAGCCTTTGTTATGAGACTCTTCAGCAGCCCGAAGTGTAAGCTGGACAGCATTTCTGACCATCTGAGCTCCTGTTCCTTGGGGAAACCTGCACGAACCACACTGAAGATGCCAGCTGGTTGCACAGGGCACAGGGAAGCGATGGGGGACCCAGGAGGTGAGGATGAAGGGACTGGCTGCTGCTTCGCTGAAGGTAATGTCGGAGTTATTTTTCTTTTTGCAATATCATCTAGAGTTTGGGAATTGTTAGTGCCAATGGTCAAGCCTTGGGAGCACAGGTAAAAGCCAACATTGTGCACTGTAAAGGAACGCTGGAAATTCTGGGCAGGGGAATAGATGCTGAAGGTGGAGGAAGGAAGGATGGTGAGGTGTCCTTCTGGTCCAACAGGACCCCAAAATCACTGCTGAGGTCCCAGAGACCAGACTACATCTGCCTGGATGTGTCCCATGGCCATGAGAGCAGCTAGGGCACAGCCTCTCCCTCAGAGGTCTGCCCTCCCTTCAACATGGGTCTCACTTTCCTGTAGTTCATAGCTGTGGGTAGAATAAGGAGGAACAGTAGGGTTTGTCAGTGTAGGCTGTGGGGCCCATGGCATCTCCTGGGAGACAAAGGTACAAATCTGTCCTGGTTACTTTGAGAGTAAGTATCCTAAAGAGTCAATGCTGTTTTCTTCTGGAGTTAACAGAGAAGGACAGGCCATTTTCTACACACTCTTGGGCCCTCTCCATGAGTCCTTGCCCCCACTTACTCATATTTCCAGCCTGGTAGCAGTGTTGGTTGTTTTATCTGGGAATTCACAATTCAAGATGTTGAAGGCCCAACACGGTTTCAACCTGCCCCCACCTCAGCACATCCCCCTCCCAACATGGGGAGGAACTCTTCAGAAATGAAATGGAAGGAGAGAGCTCTGCCTTTTTCTTGACAGCTGTATCCTTCACATCCCCTCCCAAAGCTTGCTGTGATGTCTACTGGATACTGGAAAAAGCTGTGAGCTGGGAAGGGTTTGTGATGTGATCAGAAAAGCCCCACCCAAACAGTCTCACGTGCAGTGAGAAGGCAGGAGAAATTCCCCATCTGTTAAAAAAAAATCCTATCAATCATTTTCTTGAAGGGATAGGTATCCTAAATTTCACTAATTGCTAAATTTGCATGCATTTGGAATATGGGGGAGAGGTCAAGGATGGCCATGCTGAACTGGTCTGGGCATTGCTACAGGTTCTGCCCCTTGCCCCCAGAAAAGCACATTGCCTCTGTGCCTCAGTTTCCCCACCTGAAGTACTGGTGAGGAAGCTTTGCTTAGGAGCAGGCTTTCTGCTCTGGTGCAAAGGATCAGAGTGGCTAAACAGAATTTGATAGGGTTAAACCAGAGCCAAGACAACACTTTAAAATCACTGCAGATTAGACCAAATAAAGCAGAAAATACAACACCAAGAACTATTACATCAATACCTTTTTATACTGAGTTTGAAGTACTAGAAAATCAAGCAAGGACATTTGCAGGATGGACAGCAGTGTTGCCTTTGACACAACCTTTCCAAATGACTTCGGGCAGTTCACTGACTGGTTTCTGTAGCTTTTTTTACCCTCCTTAGGGCCTCTCTTTTGTAAGACATGACATAGTTGCCTCCCAGGACTAGGTGTTATGGTGGTTCTCATTGAGGCTTGGTTTCCACTGGCAGAAAGGTTTTAAAAGCAGTGGCTCTGGGTGATCAAAAGATGACACCTCAACACCTGGCAGGAGCTGAGCCTTTGGGATCCCTCTGAAAGAACTGGAGCTCAGCTCATCCCCAAAAGAGGCAATGAGGTTTGGGGGTTTAGAGCTAGGAGTTCCCTTAAGAAGCAATGAAGTGGAAGCATGGTTTCTGAAGCAAACTGTAAGCTCTGAGATAATGCTAATAAAAAAACACCAGACATCGAAAAAAGCCAGGCATACAAACCACCTCCAAAACCCAAGTTTCTAAATACAGTCTGGCTAGACACGGGCAGTATTTTGCAGATAGATGCAAAATTGCTTTGCTCAGCTTTAAGCTTCCTGGATGTTGTGGTTAGGATGGTATTAAAATACACACATAGTGCACAGATGTATCTTCAGAAGTCTATTTTTGGCTTCCAAGGCTTAAGTGTTAACTGATTTTGCCAGTGATCACACAGAAAAACTGCAAAAGAGGCAAGAAAGGGCTCTGGGCAAACGGTTGCCATATGGCGTGAACAGCTAGGAGGGCAAGCTCCAATCCTGCAGATGTTTGGGCTCAAACCCCTCTTGCAGAGAGGGGCAGAGTGTCAGGGAGAGATCTCAACCCCCCTGGGTACCAGGATGGCTTTTTTCTCCTGCTTTGAGGTCAGTATAAGTAGAAGGTTTATGAACCTATCTCACTGTTTGCATTATGGTCATGGAATCACGGTGGTCACACCACACACCTCTCCACGCGTGTCCACTCGGGCAGAGAAACGAAACCTTAAGCAGCCCCCATCCTTCCAGCAACAACTGCTGCTGGAGGAGCACGCGTCACACAGCCCAGGGTGGAAAAAGAAACTTGACAACGAGCCCAGCTGAGTGAGTGCCTGAATGCCAGGCGTTGTCAGAGAGCCCATCTCGGGAGCATCGCCTGCCCCCGTCGTCCTCAGGGGTGAATGACGGTGGCCGCAGCCATCCTTGGAGGACAGCTGTCCCATTCTTTCCTCCTTCTCTTCCTCACACCAGGCAGGGACAGATGTGGCTCTGGTTATGCCTCAGATGATTGGGTTACTCTCAGCAGGCACGTTCTGCTGGCTCTCAGTTTGCACATAGCTGCCGCTCACAATGAATGCAGTTTTCCTAGAAAGTCACTGAATCAGAGTATGAATCATAGAATGGTTTGGGCTGGAGGGGGCCCCAAGGGTCATCAAGTTCCAATCCCCTTGCCATAGGCAGGGTTGCCAACCATTAGTCAGAAAGATGCTGGCTCTAAACAGATTTAAACCCCATAATCTCCCATCATTGCAGGCTTTTGTCGTTGCTCTTGTGAGCATTTCACATTTAGCCCAATTCAGCTCCCTAATTTTTTTGTAACATCTATAATTTCCAAATCCATGTTGTTGGTTTTTTGTCATTGTACTTTTTCATTTTTGTTTTTAAAATCTTCAAACAGAACGGAAAAGCCGTCCTATCAAGCCCTTAATGGAACAGACTCAGTTCATTCAAGGCATTGAATTTAACAAAAACCTTGTTCAAGTTAGGAATAAGTGCCCTTTTATACCCACATAAGTTTTTAAACTCCCAGACCATACTGAGTATCAGGATAAGCTATGTAAGCAATGGATATTTGCCTACCTGCATGGTTGTGATCAAGAATATCCCAAAAGATGAGGTTGTTTCATCTCTAATCACTCTGAACCCACTGTCTATTCTCAGAATTTGTACAGTGATTTGATATAGGCCTATGTGAAGTTTAAGAACATGCTACCATCCAATGGCTATAAAAATCCCTTAAGATATTTTTCCATGTATGTTAAAAAGGTCTAGAGAATGCATGTATGCAAACTCAGACTTGGATCTCCAAGATCAACCCCCAGCCCACCCCCACCATGCCCACTGACCACGTGCCTCAGTGCCACATCTTCAGCACCTCCAGGGAACCCCACCACCTCCCCGGGCATCCCATGCCAGTGCACCACCACTCTTTGTGAGAATAACTGTTCCCTAATATCCAACCTGCACCACCCCTGGCACAACTTAAGGCCACCACCTCTCATCCTCTTTCTTTTAAAACTCTTCAGCTCAGTTCAGAAAAAAAAGCAACATGGAAAAGCTTCAGAAAGCACTGATCTTGGGCAAGTTCTGTTAGTGTTCCCTAGAAGGACACAGGAGTTAAGAAGGCAGCAAAACTCAGTAACGAAAATAAAACATTTGATAAAGATGACTGCAGCTCATGAATGAATGAGAATTTTCCTCAGTTTTCTTTACTCCTTGTTTTTCTGTTGATCTGTTTCCTTAGAATTTTAGAGTAAAATCCTGAATTTTGTTGATTTCCTTCCGTGTTTCCCAGCTAGCAAATTTCCATTTTACATTACAGCTGATAGAAATGCAAATCCTTCTTCCTGCCTTCACATTAAGCATGTGACCTCCCACTCCTGTTCATAATGGTACACGTGCTCACCCTTCGGCCATGCCTCAGTTTCCCTCTCTGACACATACTAGAGCAAATTTGAATTCAAAAACATTTGTTCAAATGAATGACAAGCACACAATCTGGGGTCAAAGGCATGAGCATCACTTTGCTACCCTAAACCAAATGTATTTGTTAAAAACACTATTTTTTTCCATAAAGGATAAATTCTCTTTGAATATTCGACTGTTGCAGTAGACCCTATTCCATCTTGTTTGCAGCCCCAAATGTAGCACAGAAATGAAAAAGGGTTGGTCCTATCTATCTACTATGTTAAATTCTTTTGTTGTTAATAATTTAAAAAAGTGCAAATCCAGTAACCAGCTCAATTCCAAATGAACATGAGGATGAGCAATGCTGTACAATGGACTTCCATTCTAAACCCTTCTGTTTTTAAGTGGTGTATCACTTAAAAACATAATTTCTGAGAGTGGAGATAAAAATAGATGTGAAGAAAAACCAAAATATTGGAGTGTGAGGTATGAAAAATCAGTGATGATTGATATCAGGGGAAGTTGCAAAGCAGAAAGTTTCTCAAGTAGCATTATGCAGTGGAATGTTCTGGCAAAGGGTAGGATGGAGAACCCCATGGAGAGTGGCTGATGTGTGCCTTTCATCAGCTGGCATTGTTCCTTAGTCTTTTACCTAGAAAGAATCACACAGAATGATGGAATGGGACCTCTGGGTCCACCTGGTCCAACCCCTGCTCAAGCAGGGCTACCTAGAGCAGGTTGCCCAGGATGGATGGTCTTCTAATATCTCCAAGGAGAGATGCTCCATTACCTGCCTGAGCAATCTGTTCCATGAAGAAGACATGGGAGACAGCATCATAGAATCACTAATCGTAGGGGTTGGAAGGGCCCTTTAGAGATCGAGTCCAACCCCTCTGCCAAAGCAGGCTCTGAAGACCAGATTGCACAGAAATCTTATCTTTACCTGTCCGTTATATTTGTATGGACTGGTTGTGAAACATTAGGTTAACTTCCCTTCTCATCTCAATCTTCAGAGACATTTCATCCTTGTGAATCTGTTACATGGACAAAATGACTCAACAAGAGGCCTCCAAAAGTCCTTAACCAAAATGATTCTGTTACTCTATGGCTTAAAATATCTTTTCTGAAGAACCAAACCAGGCTCCAGTGAGCTGCTGTCTGGTTTTTACTGGGTTGCTTGCTTGGCCAGATAGCTCTCCAGATCAGAGAATATCTCATTGTGGTTGGAGGAGCGACTACTCTTTCTGGTCAGGACATTAATAATGAAGTAAAAGGCAAGGGCACTATCTGTCGCCTCTCACTTGGGTGATTTGTTTTTTTTTTTCACAGCAAACTGTAGTTTTCAGAATTTTGGGTGCATCAGAACAAGTCCACGCCACACCTAGTGTGTATTTCCATGCATGCACACAAGATCTAACCGGTACATGCAGGAGCACTTGCAAATGGTGGCCACTGGAAAAGCTGCACTGAAGACATATTTCCAAAACTGACCAAGGGCGCCAGAGAAATAACAGATATTCTGGTGTTCCTGCTGCTTTCCCAGGGAGAAAGCAGATCACCAGCTGAAGAGAAATGCTGCCTCCCCAGGAGCGTCCAGAGGTCACGATCCAGACTTCTCTTATGAGATGACATGCTTCTTTATATCCCCATATGGATTAGGCTGCTATGGAATGTAAGGAAGTGTGTGGTTTCAAGGAGACATCGCCTGTGTCCTCTGTTTCCAGCTACTGCAAGGAATCAATTTCTTTTTTTTTTTTCTATATCTGCCTTTTACTTGAATTTGACTTAATTCACAAAGTTATCTGTAGTCAGGCAGTGTATATTCATCCTACAGGGCTCTCTGTGGCAGTGGAAAGCACAGAGGGATCTGCAAATCTTAAAAATGGTGCAAACTCTTGAATTCATGCAAATATGACAGCAAAGATATATCCTGCCTGCTCTTCTCCAGAAAATCACCTATCTGAATGTGGCCTCCTCCTAAACAATGTATAGTTAGACTGTCCCAAAAGGTCTTCTTAAGGGGATTTGGCAAATCATTGCATCCTGAATAGGCTCAGTAATAGCTACCCATTCTCAGCTGGTGGAAAATGCTTTGGATTTAGTGATGTGGACAAAGAATTACATAGCAATGGACAGGAATCTACTACAAGGAGTGAGAATGAGTATGTATGGGCAATCTAGACTTCACACCAGTGACTAAACTCTCCTCCCTGCTCCCAGTAATTCATAAGGTCCTCAGTAATGGCATTAAAATTAATGATAAAGAAGTATGAATGGTTGTACTGGATCAATCAAGACAAAGCCAACGCTGTTACTCTGAGCCTATTGGATCCTCAGTAGGCAGACTGGGCTGGCTGGGTTATACAGAACTTTACACAGAGCAAAGCAGGCACAAAGTCTTTTCAAAAACAGTGGGCTTTTTCATTTGTCTGTATTATTATAGCTCAAGGTAGTCTCTCTACTTGCATGAATCTCTCATCCTCTTCTTTAATGATGCCGTGTAGCAGTGAGTTCAGTATATTTTTTGCAAACAGCAAGACAGTGACCAGTTGCCATTCTCCCACCTAGGACAGCCCAGAGATAACCTAGATAACCTGAATACTCTGCTCCCAGGAGCTAAAGAGCCCAAGCCTTTTCTCATACATAACCTTCTTCCTCTTAGTACTCAAAACATAAGCATCATTCAATCTTCTTAGTTTATTTTAAGAAGGTATCCAGGAAAACATTTTACCCTCTACAGTGATGGAGTTTGTTGCCAACATTGTGGCTCAAGTTTTGAAAGATCTTCAGGTGCTTATTTTCCATGGGAAACTGTCATAAATCTGACCCCCCCAAAATACCCTCAACAAACTTGATCTACTTAGAAGCTTAAGGACATGTCTACACTGCTCACAGCTTAATTTTAACCTGATGACAAGTAGTACTGCTAGCAGACAGACACAGCAATTCAGCAAATCCATGCCCGTGTAGTTGTCCAACTTCAAGGCTAGTTGCATCATTCATCTGGCCATGCTGCTGTAGGCAGGGCTGGAGCCAGCTAGCTTCAGTCACTACAGTTTATATTCCTTGCTGTCATACTCCTCATAGGATTTGGCACCCAGGAATCCAAGTTTCATTGTCTTCATTACATCACTACTAGTTCACTAAATAGTGCCAGGGTCAGTGTTCTTGCCCTCAGATCACTCACTCATCTTCTTAAATAGGTGGTCATCTTCAAACTCCTTCCTAGGAATGGTCCCTGGGCCGTGCCAGTTCCCAAACAGAGCTTGGGATCACTGCTAGCTGACACAGGTGAAAACTGGGCCATCAACAGTGCTCAACACAGCAGAAACCACTGAATTCCTGTGCTTGTACTTCAGCACTAGTTAATATACCGATGTAGACCATGAAACCAATGACATTTATGTTCCTCAGATACCAAGACGCTTTGCAAAATTTCGGTCTGAATCAAAATGAAGGCTTCTGCATCTGACCTAAGCCTTGTGGTCTTCTAGATGTAATTCAGGAAGGTCAAACATCAACAGTTATTTCATCATGCCTTTTTTCTACAGGTTTAACTCTTATGTTACGAAGACTATTTGAACAGAGAAACACAGTAGCAGAAGATGACCCTATTTTTTTTAGTGTGGGGGTATGAATCCTGATCTCTGTCCCCTTCCTGACTTTGCTAATCAACCCATTGCTCACGTCTCAAACATGACAATTCACTTTGCACCTGAAGGCCTCTTGATCTCTTAAGACTTCAGAGACTCCAGTCTCATGTAGGCATAGGAGCAACCATGCATGGTGAGAAATCAGGAATAAACTATTGTTAGGCAAGTTTTATAGAGCTCTCACTGCTTGTTTCCTCCCTCACATTAGAAGCTGCAGGGAGAAAATAATCATTAGAGGTAAGGCTTGCACTAGATCTCAGTCACACTCCTGTGTATCCTTCAAATTATTCCTCTCCACTGTAACTTCTGACTTCTATTGTTGTTAAATGGAAGATGACACAATGGAGGGGCCCCTCCTTACCTGTCCCATAAAGATGATGCATTTCATGCTCTGGGAAATACAGACAGGATGGGTTGAGATTCTCCTGGGAGGTGAGTACAGCTATCCATCTTTGAACTACTTGCCCAAGATCACCCAAACAAAGTCTTGATACTCTACTCTACTCTACTCTACTCTACTCTACTCTACTCTACTCTACTCTACTCTACTCTACTCTACTCTACTCAGAAAACAAGACTGTTTTGGTAACTCACTAACACTTAGCAGTAAATTCATACAAAACTGAGTTTTAGAACATTTCAGGGTTCTCCTGGTCACCTCAGTTCAAAGAAAGCAACAAAAGAGGCAAAACTTCTCTGTGACCCTGAGTAGGCTGTGGGAATCTCCCATGAGAAAAGGCAGGACTCAGAGCCACAAAGTTCAGCATTTACAGATATGGTTGCACGCTCGTTTTGTAGTCTGTGCAGATCTGGATCTTGATTGCCTGAAAAGATGTTCTAATCTCTTTGTAGATATGCTAAGAATATTGCAGTGCTTTCTAGGTGTTATTCAAGTATATCCTATACCACCCCTACATGTCATGTGTGGGTGCCTCAGGCAGCCCATGGCCCCTCAGATGATGCCAGATGCTTGTGTTGGCAAACAAAGCCACCCTTCTGACTTGTCAGCCGAATCTGTCCATAGTCTGTGTAAATTTGGGTTTTAAATGCGGAGTTGGATCCCACCCCTCATTCACCCTCTGCAGCTGTCCCCACATTGCCGGATCCTGCGAGAAGCACCAACGTGCTGCACAGCGTGAGCCAGGATTAAGTTACAGGCTCACACTTGCAAAGACACATGAGAAGAAGTAACTCAGACTCACTGTGCAGATATGGGGCTAAGATTCAGGAAAGCTTCTAGCCTAGCTGTGGGTCAAGGCCACTGTTTTAACTCTGGTTAAAAAAAGTCTGAACATTGAACATCTGCACTCACCCCCTGATCGAAGAAAAGCTTTTCAAGGACTGCTTTAATTCTTCCTCCCTTCCATCATGCTTACAATAGTCTAGTGCTGATGAGAAGGTGCTTGAAGTGAATTTTGCAGCTGAGCATTTGCCTGAGATGTCCTTTTGGCAGCAAGGTGGACGTCTCCATAGGAAATAGAGAGCTTATGTTGCTGATGTTTGCTTTGCTAATGAATAGCCTTGATGGAGCAAAGGGAAAGCCTGAAGAAAACAGAAGAATCGTAAGGTTACACAGGTTAATATTCCTCCCAGTGCTCAGCACTGAACGGGGAAGCAGAGTTAAAATCAAAGGAAGAGAAGAAACCCCCTCCAAATTAAGATATTTTTCAGAGAAGAAAAAACTGTACCAAGCCCCTAAGACACCACATGCACATAGAAAGGGGCCTGATCATAATGTTGACAAAATGGTGCTTTTGTCCTGTTTGGAAACTGCCCTGCACCCCGCTGCTCACACTCTCCTGCAGCTGTCTCCTCCTCAGCTCCCAGGTACAGCTGGAGGGACTGGGGGCTCTGAAAAGTGATGCCTGAGTGACAACTGGCAGGTGACTTCCCTTCAATGGACAATGGAGGGAGCGCTCCTCCCTCCTCCTCCTGCCAGCTTTCCCTTTCTCTTTTGATTTGTTTCAAGGGGAAAGAGGAAAAAGAGAGGAAGAAAATGGCAGGAAGAAATCAGCTGTGTGAAAAACCAGTGTTGAGAACGCGTTGCTGTGGTTCACGATGGGCAAATGCCCATCCCCTAAGCTTCAGGGGGCTTTCCTTATTACCAATACCCACATTCATGAGCTGAGCTCATGACCTGACCCCAAAGCAAGACAAATCCCAAAAAACATCTAGATAGGAACTCTGAATTTGGCTCCTGCAGCTTAGCCCCATCATTAAGCACTGCAAACTTCTGCATTAGTGAGAAGTTCACCCTGGTCCATACAACTGGGGCATCCCACAGACCCAGTGCAAGGACCAGTTCTCATCCAAAACAGTGGTGCCCAAAAAAAGAAGCAGAGCTCTCCTAAGCTGGTGTCCTCTAAATACGGCATCATCCTTCCCACCTTGATGTGGTGGTTAGCAACAGTGCTCCTCTCTAACCTCTCTACTTCCTCCTGCAGGCACAGTGAAGCCAAGCAAGTCACGCGGTCAGGAGCTATGCTCTGCTCTGGCTGGTCAAACGGAACCAAGCCCGTCTTCCTCGGAGGTTTGGTCCCCTTCAACCAGCTATAGCAGTGTTGAAAACATCTCATGGGGAAAGTGTGTCTCCCTCCATCTCAGCTCAACGCCGGCGGCCTCTCCTCCTGCATGGATCTGCTGCCCCTGAGGAGATGAGTCACCAAAATGATTTGGGACAGGTTTTGGCTTTACTAAGCTTCCCTGCAAGAGTGCTGGCCCCTGCAAGGTCCACATGACCCTACCTGCTCAGCATTACCACAGACCCAAAATATCAGGTACAGGGTTTGCAGGCTCTGCACCATTCAACTCCATGTGAATCCTTACCATACCCACACAGAATCATAGAATGGTTTGGGTTGGAAGGGGCCTTTAAGATCACCCAGTTCCAACCCCCTGCTGTAGGCAGGGACATCTCCCACTAGACCAAGTCGCTCACAGCCCCATCCAGCCTGGCCTAACCTTCTGCATCCCTTCCCTACTGAACACATCCACCTCCAACCCTCTGCTGAGCAGGGCAAGCTCAAGTGATCCACTTTTAAAATCCAAATTAATAAATAAAATTCGGAAAGAAAAAGAGTAATCCTTGAAAGTGCACCGTGTCTACGTATCACTTTTTGTTTAATGCAAAAAGAGCTAGAAATAACTGTAATCCACAGGGTAAAGGCATGTGATCCATAGGAAACAACGTGTTAGTTATCTCGTGGCCTCTTTGGCCACAGCACACGCTCACAAATATCTTGGGGAATGTATAAAAGATGTTTGATGGAGAAACTGAAATGTTGGAGTATATTACTAGGTGAAAACAGCCGTCAGCAATGTAGCCCATAAGAGCAAGTGCAAACCTAGATGCATTTCCCCTTAGTGGGGAAATAGAGGTAGGTGGGGGGGTTGAACTGGATGATCCTGGAGGTCTCTGTCAATCCTGGTGATTCTGTGATTTTCTGCTCACCTCACACATCTTCACATGAGGTACCTTCTGAATCTCCCCCTCTGCACCACATTGCAACGAAGGAACAACAGCAAAGTGACACGAGGGAAGTTTGACGTCAGGGCCTGACCAGCAAGTCCTCTGAGCCCAGACACGAATTATTCTCCTCTTCAGAAGTATGGACAGAAGTCACCTTCCATAATAAATACTACCAGCATTTTTCATCTTTAGGTCTCACAGAGATCCCACCTTATCAAATTGTTGGTTTTATGTTCAGAGGGGAAAGTAAAACAAACAAAAGAAGGAAAAAGAAAGAGAAGGATGTGTTTCCTCATCAGACCCCAACAGATGCTCCCCTTGTAAGTGTTTCTGCAGCACAGAGGCCATCTCTCTTCCTCCCACCCTACATCAGTCATTTCTAATTCAGCAACTGCCAGCATTGCCCAGAGCTGGACAAGCACCGAGGCACATCCAGCATCACCAGGCTGCAAAGCAGCATCTCAGACACCAGGGAATTCACAGAGACCAGGACTCAAAGGTTTGGCACTGAGCAGAAAACAAGTCTGTCAGCTTCTCTGGGAGATGAAGGAGAAAGGTATAAGTGAATTTAAGTCCTCTTAGATTTAGTGAGGGGAAATGGTTTTAAACTGGAAGAGGGTCTATTTAGATTAGATATTAGGAAGAAATTCTCTACTGTGAGGGTGGTGAGACACTGGAAGAGGTTGCCCAGTGAGGTTGTGGATGCCACCTCCCTGGAAGCACTCAAGGCCAGGCTGGATGGGGCTGTGAGCAACCTGGTGCAGAGGGAGGTGTCCCTGCCTACAGCAGGGGGTTGGAACTGGGCGGTCTTAAGGATCTCTTCCAACCCAAACCATTCTGTGCTTCTGTGATCCTCTGATTTACCTGAACTACCAACAGGCTTCTGTGGTGAGAAGGAACTGATTTATTGGGAATGGTGGGAATGGTTGGGTTTGGACTAGATGATCTCAGAGGTCTTTTCCAAACTTAATGATCCTATGGTTCTGTGAATCTGTGGATGGGGAGAAGGGAGCACAGAGCAAGGACTGGCATCAGTCCCCAGCAGGACGGTGGTCTGCTACAGCATGGCAGTGCCCCATGCTGCATTCCCTGCATCTCACTTGTGGAGATGTATGGGAGCACAGCTTCATTTCTGCCATATCTGCATGGCCAGTGCCTTCTGGCAGACCCATACACACTGGGGAGAGTACACAGGGGGGTCATTTTGGCCAGAATCCCATGAATGTGACAGACAGCATGAAGGACACCAGTCCCCATCACATCTTGTAGCTTTTCTTCAGTTGGTAACTGTGAGGTTTTCAGGTGTGCTTCCGTAGTAGGCAACAGGGTTTGTGATTTTTGTTTCTGTGTTTTGCCCTTTCTCAGCGCTGCCCTCTAGATTTACCTCTGTATTTACACAGGGTACACCTGGTGGGAACACCAATGGGTTATTCAGTAAATTGCCAGAGCCTCCCAACACATCAGGCAAAGCAAGAGTAAGGACATTCAGACCTCAGCTTTGCAGGCTGTCTTTTCTGCAGTAAGAAATGTTTTCTGGAAATAAGATCCTATCCAAAATTAAAAAGAAAAAAAAAAGGCCTTAACAGGAGATGCAACAGTTCCAGCATGTCACATAGAAGCTGTATCTCTGTTGGTCAAATAAATATGGGATAAACAAAATAAAACTGGGCCAGGGTCTATTCCCACACTGGAAATCCAGCCTCACTATGACTGACAACAGGCAGGCAGGAGAGATCCTCAGCTATTCCCTGGTACCTCTACCATGGACCATGAGGTCTTGCAGAGACCTGGGACCGATGCAGAGTGAGTCCTACAGCACCACCAATGACTGCAATGAGAGTCCAGCACCAACAGGGGAAACACCAGCCAGGAGTGGGGCAGAAACCCATGGCTACCCTCCTGCCCAAGGCCTGCTGGGCCAGCAGGTCACCAGGCTGAGGCTGTGGGTGACCACTGGTGGGGTAAGGAAACCCCTGAGCAACCCTGACCCTTCGTGACTCACTCTAATGGAGGGAAACTCCTGATGGATGACAGGATTTTGAAACCAAATAATTTTAGAAATAGTTAAGATTTTTTTAATTTTTGAGATTTAAACAAAAAAAAAATGAATTATTGTTGCTTTCCTCCTTCTTTTATTTTTTTAATCTTTTATCTCTAAAGAGGAAAAAGCAGCCAGGACCAAAAAGATCAAAAATCCAGTTTCATTTCATGCTAAATTATTTCATGAAAAGAAATAAAACAGTTTTGTTCCATTTTGTATTGAACCTGAGAGTCATTTCAGTTCCTCTAGATAGTTTTCAGAAATCAAGGAGTAGCATGGCTGCTCTGAAAGTAATGCCTCCTATTTTATGATGATGCCCCATGACACCAGAGATGGATGTTGGTGGGATGGCAGTAGAGGTTGAACCTCCCCACCAATATTCCATCACATTTTGTTTCCGTGTGACAGACAGTAGCAGAGAGGCAGTCTGACAGAACGGCCTCTGATGTGGAAGTGTGTGTGAAGCAAAGGTGTGCCACTGAATTCCTTTGTGCAGAAAGAATGGCACTCACTGATGTTCATCAATGCTTGCTGAAGGTTGAGGGAGAACAACCATTGAGTGTCAGCACAGTGAGTGGGGGAAACAGTGGCTCACACGGTTACAAGTGCTGCATGCAGGCTCTCATTCATCACTGGTGAAAATGTATAGCTGATGGTAGTGACTACACTGAAAAAGAGTTCTTTGCAGCTGAAAAATGGCTCTGCCAAACAGTGTCACTGTGCTCTTTGCATCTGCAGTAGTTTCCATGGAAATAAATAGGAGGCATTACTTTCAGAGCAACCTACGCAGGATTGAACAGGGTGTGGTTCAGCTTCTTCGTCATGCTGTAAGTATGGCAGCACGACATCTCACTCTCTCCTCTGCTGTCCATAGCACAAGTGCACCCTATACTCCCTGTGCTCCGCTGCATTTTCACACGTATGTCATAGGCACGATATGACTGTCAGCACGTCTCATTCTGCTTCATCCCCATTACTGTGATTTTTTTCCACTGACTTAACTGAAAACGCACACTCTTCCACTGCATTTTTTTTTTTTTAGCCAAACAATTATCAGATAACCAGGAGCAATAATTCTTAGAAATAAACAGGTTCCTTTCTGTTCAGAAAGTACAAACGTGACCCACTTCTGTTCACTGCAGCCTCTTGAAAGTCCAAATTGCTTTAGAAACAGCCCTCAGCAGTTCTGCATCAAGCAAACTTCCTGTTCACAATAAACAAAAACACGGCGCAAATCCACCTTGAAAACATTTGGCAAAATATTTACAGATGTAAAATCAAACAAAATATTATTGGGCCTTAATTTGCACAACTGACAGTTTCTGGGAGACACTGCATTCATCCCAAAGGGCCATTTTAAAAGAAGTATATACACAGATATATACTCACTCTGAAAATTTCAACACATAAGACTACTGTAAGCATGTTGTAATCCAGTTTAGACACATATTGAGCATAGAATGTTAGAAGGGCTTGGGTTGGATGGGGCCTCAAAGATCATCTAGTTCCAACCCCCTGCCACGAGCCAACCTGTAGCACCAGGTCACCTCCAAGTGCCATTGCCAAGCAGAGTGTGACAGTGGGACTCCTCTAAGTGCAGAAAAGCATCAGCATTTTCCCATTCTGCTCATGATTCTGGCACGGGGAGAGGGACCACGATCCACCTCTTGATCAGCTATCAGCCTCTGCATGCCAGTGGCATCTGGCATCTTCTGCACTGCTGCTCTGAGAGCTGGCTTCCATCTCCTGAGCACCAAGGGAGGCAACAAAGGGATATGAGGTGGGGTCGTTTCTCTGCAGGGATGTGCCATGGTTTCTTCCAGGCTTTACAAGGTGCTGGGAACAATCAAGAGGACTTCTGTCCTTGGCTGGAAATGTAGGCACATTTTAATTTAGTAGCTCAGTCTTCACAGTACTGAAAAGACCATAAAAGGAGAGCAAATTCAGCTACTGTGTACGAGTTTTTAGCAAACCCTTAAATTGTTATTTCAAGGTACAATGGAGTTTTTGGACTGGTGTGTATACAGCTCCTGTATATTTACACCACACTCTCAAAGCTCAGCATGTTGTCTGTACAGATATTAGGCAGAGCAATCAGAAAACCCATCTCTAATCATTCTGATCTTCTTTTATCCCCTCCAAAGCTCCATTAGGTAAGAGTCCATTGCTCCTTTCCCATCTCATTTAATCCCCCCTTATGTCTCTTTTCCTGTGTGTATGCTATCTCTAGGTTCAGAGTACCTAAACAGATTTAATTTCAAATATTTGTACTTTTAAAACTTTGCAGATCTTCTGCAGTGAACATTGGGTGCACATATGAAATTCCCAGACTGTTATCATGATAATCATGCTATGCGACTAACATAATATGTTATATGTTGACATAATAATCATATGAACAACTTCTTAAGTCCACAAAAGAATATTTCATCAGTTTTTCTACCTGTGGAGTAGAGTTCCTTGGCAAAGAATTAAACTAGCCATGAAATCCATGGGAATGGAGGCTTTTGAGCAACAGTTACAAACAAGTCCCCATTCTGGCAAAGCTACTTGAATTGTCTTTTGCAAAGGAATTATCTGATGAAACAAATTATCTGATTGAGTCTCTTGCACACACATGGTTTATATCCTAACTTCTTCTCATGCTGATATGGTAAAGACACCAGCTGCATGAAGCCCACTGCTCCCTTACTGGTCGAGGAAGAGTTTCCCCACAGAAAAATAAAAAATGTCCAAGACCAGACTCATTTTTTGATTCTCCCCTTAGATCACGTGCATTCAGGTGGTCACAGCTACTTTGGGCTCACATGTATCTGAAGGAAGACAAGCCCCAGGCTCTTGCAGTTTACCAAGTTTTAATACTGGCCCTTCCCACCTACTAGGGAAGTCACAAGAGCCAACTTGTGAGCTCCTCACCTACTTTTTTTACAGAGGAAAATTAAAGAGAGGAAGGCCTTCAAACAGCCATGAAGAACAGATTATGGCCTCCAATATCAGCGGAGAAGCTGTTCCAGAAGGAGCAGTATTGCACCTTGGTCAAAGTATGGGCTAAGATGGATTCAGGGCAATCAGTTCATCCAGCTACTCTCTTTGACCCTGTCAGCATCTCAGAAAAGCCCCAGTTGGTTAAGAGGTATCCTTCAGGGTGCAATAGGACAGTGGGCTTCTGTCATGTACCCACCATCCTGTTCCCCACCACTGGATCTTCTTGGGAGAGAGCAGTAGTCACTCTGAAAATTCTGCCTGGGATATTTCTGGAAACTGCATTGCACTGAGGTCAGTGCATATGTCTGGAAAAACGATTAATTTTTTTTCTTATAAAAAAAAAGTTAACTCAAACCCCAGATATGCCCCTGAAAATTAACAGTCCCATAGCATGTTTGCCAATTGCATCAAAACCACTCTGAGTCACTTCTCTAATACTTCTTGAATTAGGACGCTTTCTTGCACACCAAATGTCACGGGCAGGAGTCATTTTAATGTGAGAGCAACTCATTGTAAGGGCAGGTAGAAGGACGTTGTTTGATCCTTTGAAGCATCTGGTCAAGTTATTGCAACATAACAAAGGGATAATAGGAAAGGAAAGCAACGATGGGAATCAAACCTGGCTGGCTGAAGGAAAAGATAAGGAAAGAGACAGAATATTGCTTCAAGCAGTGTTGCCTGCATGAGGATCTCTGGATCGGGAGTAAAGATGGGGAAACAATAAGGCAAATGCTGAGACATAGACCTGGCAAAGTAAAAATGGAGACTAGGGCAAGTAAACCCCCATTCACATTGGTCTGTGGACTATCAAACAGCAGTTAGAGATGGTACACAAACATAAAACCTCAGTCCATGTCCATAAACAACAAACTTATATTTGTGCCATTTAACAAAGCTGTTAAAATTCCACAAGGAGTGTTCGTCTCTTTCTTTCTTTTCTAATGCACACTGCAAAGGACTCACCCTCCATTGTTCTCCACGTGGGTCTGCAAAATGCTTTTTTAGGGATTTACTACAGTCCATCAAACCTTAATCTACTGCACAGTAAGAGAAGTATCTGTAGCTGGAAATAAAAAAGCTGACAAATCTGCAGCCACAATGGGTTTTGAGATAAGGAGGAACACAACAGTGATGTGACAAATTTCGGTATTTATTTCTCTTCAGATAGATTGAATTGCAATGACCTCAAGAAGGAAAAAGAAAGATTATCCAAAGGAAAGGATGAAGACCACCTGGAAATTGGAACTGCTGAGTAACCTGACAGTAATGCTGTGGTCCTCAGAGACTTGATTGTGAATGGGTATGTACTTCTTCATCAGGACATTAAAGCCCTGCATGGAAAACATTCTGGGGCTTAGAGAACCACACTGAGAGAGAGGTGTGGGTCAGGTGGAGATCTTCCCACACGAAGCACAAAGAAAGATGATCAAAGCTCATGAAAACCTGGCCCGAGAGGAAGCAACAAAGGCACAACTAGACCCTGCATGCCCTGATGATAGGAAACAAATGTTGACACGTGCAACAAGTGAAATCTGAAGTGGACGCAAAGAGGATGACAATGAGCACGCAGAGAGCAGATCACGGGAGCTCTGAGGGGCAGCAGCAGTGACCCCAGTCCCTTTTCCCCCCGCTCACTGTGATCCGTTGGGGTCGAGGTGTGGGCGAGACACAGGATGCGAGCAGATAACACAGCAAACTGAGAATTTCAAAATGAGTTAATTGCTTGTATAAAGCATTCTGTCAGCTTGAATGTGAGCCAATTTATATTTCAAGTGGTTTTTTTTTGTTTTGTTTTGTTGCACATATATTTTATAATTGGATCTGAACCACATTGCCACAGGATGTCTTAGAGACAACAAAAATAAAGCTGACAGAGAGATTACAACTCTATTTGTCATTATCATCACTGATAACGACAGAAGCAAATAAATGAGGGACACAATAAAGCATGTGCTCAAGGGAGATCCTCACCTCCTCTGGGGATCTAGTGTTAACCTCGATTCCCTCTCATCAGACAGTCATTGCATCTCTCAAAACTTCTTTTAGTGTTTTTTTTTGTGTCAGCTAAGATTGGAAAAGGCTCCCAGATGGACTCTTGAGAACGTCTCACAAAGTCTTCTTCCTTTCTACATCTATTTTCCCACTCTAGCCATAGCTCTACTGTCATTGTATCCTTCCATGGGTTCAGGTTGCATATTAGGAAAGATTTCTTCTCCAAAGGAGTGGTAATGCCCTGGAATGGGCTGTCCAGGGATGTGGAGGAGTCACCATCCCTGGAGGTGTTCAAGAAATGTGTAGATGTGGTACTAAGAAACATGGCTTAGTGGGTAAATATTGGTGGTAGATGGGTGGTTGTACTGGATGATCTTGGAGGTCTTTTCCAACCTTGCTGATTCTGCGATTCTGTGATACTCTCATTAAACATCTCTGCTGGTCTTACTGATCAAGACTTGGTCCTTCACAGCACAGTTCTTACGGTTTCAGTCCACCCTCTTTGAACTTTTGATCATAAGTCCCTACCCTTTTTGAATACTCATTCACAAACTTTCTCAGAGGCATCTTATTGTGTTCTCCTTCAGATCTGCCTTCCAAAATCTCATGCTCAGCTTATTTTGCCTTTCAGCACATATTCTAATATTTATTCTTCTCCCAAAGTCGAGTCTCCTAGGTGAAGAACTGCATTTTTTTTTTCCTTCTCTTTTCTGTAGCTCAGGGCCCTGATATGTGAGGGAGAATACAGTTCCACTCTAGAGTCAAGCTGATCTAAAAACTAAATGCTACAAGAAAAGGAATACCTCCTTGTCTTCTTCCGCCCAGTCCCATATTGCTTCTTTCAACCCTATCTTGGCATCTCCCAAGGGAACTTATTATCACTACAGTTATTTCTCTACATCTCTTCTGTCCTGCTAAATAGTCTTATCTCAGTCTATGAGTTCTACCATTTTTTCATTCTCATTCTCTCCTCCATCCCACAGTGGGGGAACAAGCAATAGGTTGAGTGCCGTTTATCTGCTTGCTGGGTTAAACCACAACATCTGCTGGCTTTGCTCACTAAACAGCATGCAAGCACAAGTACCTTGTGTTGGCCAAGAGATACTGTCCTTTCCATTGGGCTTTAGGTGATAATTTGTCTCAGCTTTGCAGTGAATCCCTTGGCACTGCAAGAACACTAATGAGAACACTGCTGCTGATCAGGATGCAAGTGTAGGGAGAAGTTATGGCCCTTTTCCACTTATCCAAACCACATTACAGTTACGTGTTAATCACCTACTAATTACTACAGGGTAGGTTTAAAAATCCCGCATCTCATCAAGTCCAGCTCACATACCTGGAAGCCCTCTCTTTCCTATCCTCCAAAACGGCAATCCCAAACCAAAGTGAGCGGTCTAATCCTTTGAAGTCAACTGCTTGATTACCTAGATATTAGATATTAGTCAGGCAACAGATGTGTCAACCACTGACAGCAACCACAGCCGATGAATAACTACGATATCAATTGAACTGTGTTTGAAGAATCTAGGTGTGCCGTAGGAAATGACAATTTCTCGTGCAGCTGCTGGAGGGGTAACTGTTAAACACAGATAAAAGGTCATTTTATCTTTTATGACAGCTCCTACAAGGATCAAGGAGAGTGAGAAAGGAGTAGTAATTCAACTCCTTTGGAGGGGATGTCTGGATGTCCCTGAACAAAGTGTCCACTCAGAGCAGGAATTAAATTATATTAAACTGAAATATATCTTCAGTGTTGAATCAGGGTGCTCACAGCTTCTCTGGGTTCATAATTTCCCTCAGATACTTCCAGGCCTCAGAAGTACTGCAACCATGCAACTCCCAGAACTCATCTCCACATTATGCAGTAGATCATCCAGTGCTTGCACTTAAGTGGAAGTGTTGCTTTAACTTACAGGGATCTGTGAAAATATGTACTCCAAAGAAGTACATCTGATAAGAAAAAAATAAATATGTCTGCCTACAGGTAAATAGAAAAACTCCTCACTTCACAAAAGAAGCAAAAAATTAACAGATTGTGATTGAAAAAAAAAAAAAAAAATTAAAAATATTTCAAAGAATCATAGAATATCCTGAGTTGGAAGGGACCCACAGGGATCACTGAGTCCAACCTCTGACCACACGCAGCACCCCCCAAACCCTATAGCTGAGAGTAGTGTCCCAGGGCTCCCTGAGCCCCAGCAGCTCAGGTTGTGCCTGCTGCCCTGGGGAGCTGTTCCAAATATACCCCCTACAAAGGCAAACAGCATCCCTGTACTTTTCCCATCTTGCCTGACCTTGCTTCCAGCAGCCATGCTCTTTATTTTTCAACGTAAGCTCTAGAAGATCCCTGCTCAGCCAAACCAGCCAATTTAAAGATCTCTTTGTTTTAATTTATAACAAACGTTAGGACACCAGAGCTCTGCCTCTGACTCACACCTCAACTCTGAGTGGAGAAAGTGTCAAACACCAATATAACCAGATTTGGGTGCCTGAGGGATCTCAGTTGGGTGAAGTGCTTTAGTAACAATCACGAGAAAACTTCGACCAGAGCCCAGCGAAAGGCTAGCTCCGATTTCAGCAGGTTTCAGATAATCTTTCACTGTCTTTTTTTCAGAAAGTGTTTTTGTGCACCCTTGTTTTCAGCTCTACAAGTAACTCCAATGTCTACTGAATGCTGCACTGCTTCCCGCTCCGTTAAGTTCGAACAGGAAGTGTCCATGGTACCACAGCGCCCTCTGTGGCGAATACCCGAAATAATATACGAATCTGTTACAAAAACCGTTGTTGCATATGTCTTTAGTCATGATCGTAACAACAAACCAATCAAATTAAAAATATGTGTACCTATCCATAAAGTCCTTTCGCGTATAGAAATGAAACTGGCAGTTAAAAGAGAGCTGAGCATCAGAATTAAGCGTATCCTGTGAAGTTCTGATGTCACAGGGAAAAAAAATATATGTGTTCAGCCTTTCTCTTCCACACAGATCGGGAAGAAATGGAAAGTTATTTAAGCCTGTAAAAACCTTAGGATCAGAAATGTGTGAGTTTCGTTTGCATAATTCAGACCTGATGGAAGCATTTCAAGATGCACATTTTTTTCCCAAGACCCTCTCGTAATTGCCTACGAAAACTGTAGATCATGGCTCAAAGCAAACCATGGAAAGTTTCAGGTTTGGGTTTTTTTTTTCACCATCTCAGTGTTGCATTACATTAGTGGTATTTGAATGCCTGACTGTTCACCTCTCACGTGGTGAGGTAACCCAAACCACTGACACATTTAGAGTAGACGAGCCTGGATTTAGGGTCAGGTTGGTTTAGCCTGACCTTCCGCTTCCTTACAGGCTTTTGAAATCTGTCTTAGTTCTAAAACTGAAAATTTAACTGACCCACTTTGAATGGATATTTCAGTAAACAGCGTTAAAGAAAACCCCTTCTGAGGGAACCTTTTCCATTAACCTGTACCTCTCTAACTCTAAGAGGGAAACCAAATTATAAACGTAACTTTTCAGGTGTCAGCATCTTCTAAACAAGATGATATAGGTCATGGCTATTGCAGAAAATGCAGGCTAAATTCTGCCTTTACTGACATTTTCTTTGGATGGCACAGTGTAAGCAAAATTTGGACTTGTGAGTAAATAATAGGCACATCTTATATGTAACATTTTCATCTGCAGATGTTACTAAAACTAGACTTCAGAAGAGGTTTGGATCAGACCATCACGTTTTCTACACCACCTACTGCTTTAGGGCACACATCCTAGCAACTTATAACCGACTATCAGAGCAAAGTGACCAGAAGAGGGAAATGCTGAAGGGGAGAATAGATACAACATTCCTCCCCTCTTTTCCAGAATGTAAGCACTGTATTTAAAAATCTAAGCATCAGCATTCTTGTGTGTGTCCATTACCAACTCTCCAGTCAGCTTCTCAAAAACCTCATCGGAGAACACAGGGGTAGCTGACTTCCAATATCTCATACTTTGTCAGAATCAGCATCACTACCTGGGAAACTGCAGTCTGAGAGGTTTGAGATATCTATGTGGCAGGTTTTGCTGTGTGCTGAGTGGAGCATCTTTCCTTGGGATGCACTGAGTTGTCCACGTTAGCTATGCCATGAAATATTTGCTAGGGAGAACAAGAAACAACACTGTAGGCTAGTGGTTGGGACACTTGATTGGAAAAAAAAAACTAACAAACAAATTTTGAGCTCCTGGTCCAGTAAGTGCTTTGTCAAAATGTTCACATCTCTACTTTGCTGATGAATGGCACAACTGCAAAACTCTGAGCTCTTTCCAGAGGACATGTAATGGTTCCACAGGAGCACCCTGTCCCAGAGCAATGCATATGTCCCAGCGACCAAAACAATTGCTGCAGAGCTGTTGGTTTAAGCCCCAAAAGAATCACAGAGTCATAGGGGTTGGAAGGGACCTCTAGAGATCATCGAGTTCGACACTCCTGCCAAAGCAGGTTCCCTACACCAGATGTAGGGAGCAGATGAGGAGAGTTAGTGCAGACATCTCTGAGGGTCAAGCCCACTGCTTTTATTGAGCAGTCAAGGCTTCCATCTCAGAAGAAATGAAAACTGAGGCAGCTGTGACAACAGCATAGCGAACAGCAAGTTCAGGTAGGGAATCTCTCTGGAGCTGGTACCAGAGTATTAGGACTTCCCTTTGTAAGCTTCCAAGGAATTCAGTGTAAGAAGGAAGGACTGCTTTGAAGCATGCCAGCATCTCCAGGCCTGCAGCTCCTTTACAGTATCCAACCGAAAATATTAATTACTCAACAGGAGAAAGGGATCCTGATCATCACCATGTCAAACAGAGTGTGTCCACTCAAACACATGGATTGAAGCATTGTATGTATACTTACATGCTAGGGTACAACACAGTTGCAGGATGCTGGTCTTACAAGGATGGAGGGACAGCAGTGTGGGTTGACAAACCACATGGGGTCACAGATCACTGTCATCCAGAATTCAGAGCTGGGATACAGATAGCTTTGGGGCTACATGATGAGAAGCAGTTCAGCTCCCAGTATTTTCAAGCATAGCATGATATCACCTAGCTTCCATGGCACCCCATGGAGCAGATGCCTGCAGCTCCTTCCAGTTTTCCTGGCTACAAGAAGAGCCACTTTTCATCTCACAGCCTTCACAAGGCTTTTTCTTTAATCTCTCTGGCTTCACCCCAACTTAGGAACTGAAGGCTTAACTATATCCATGACACCTCCTAGAGTCCTTTTCTTAGGGTTACAGACCTGTCTCATAGAGCAAGATCTGGAAATGAAATAAAAAGATGACAAACTCAAAATCAAATAAAAGCAGCCTTTTGGGCTTTGTTTCCTAGATGGAGGATGACTGAATTTGGGAACACACAGTCTAAAAATATTCTAGTCAAAATTGAAATGGAAGTAGGGATATACACATGTATAAAAATAACCTGATCCAGACTTGAGAATTTGAGAAAAATAAAAAATGGAATACTGAGAAGAAATCCAGGTCTTCAGACACCCAGGCAACTGACAGCACACAGAGAGCATTTGGATGGGCATCAGCTGTCCAGTATCTACCCAACTCAGAATGAAAAGCCATCAGAGTGACCAGCAAGTGGGTCCAAGCCACCGGTGAACGGTGATACTAGTGTCTGTAATATCTACAACATCTCAAGTTGAGACCACGAAGCACATTTATTTACATTTGTCTAATGGACGACTCCAGTCCCAATTCAAAACCTCATACTTTGCATACGTTCGCTGAGGTGTGCACGGCATTTTTTCAGTGGTTTTCTAACATCAGCATGGAGTTTTGTCACTACATAGATAAAGCAGTGACATCATTTAAAATCTAAGAAAGGGAGGGACCTATATCCTGTTTTCCACCTGCGTTAATGGAATATACACATACACTTTTCAATTTAAGACCAGAAACCACTGGTAAGGATGGGAAAAAACACCTACTCCCCATTAACTAGGACAGCAGGAAAGCCCTTATAAAAAGACCAGCAGCAAATGCTCACAGTCACCTTCAGTTCAACAGAGCCCAGAACAAGCATCAGCTGCAGCAAGAAAGGGAAGATGTCTCTGATCCCTTGTTCTCCTCTGGTAAGAGCTTTTGTGTTTTGTTTTCCCCTAATTTGACAGAGAAGTATTTCAGTTCTAATAGATGACTCTTAGAAAGGTGCACCCATTTTTAAAACAGTTTTTTAAACCTTGAACTATGAATTATGGAAGAGAATTGAAACAAGAGGCTGCAGAATAGCACCAGCATGGGGTAGATTGTGTGGGTTTGTTAGTGAACCATATACTGCAACATAAATTAAGGCAAGGAATAAATTGGAAATTCAACCTCAGAGTATTTTTTGTTGTTGCTATACTCTTCTAATACCTCAAATATTATATTATTTAGTGTTGCTGAGATTTTGTATATCGCCAAATGGCAACTGAGTATACATTGGTCTCAGCAAGAATTAATCCATGCAAACAGAATGTGATATATGGCAGATTTTACCATAATTACCCTAACCAACAGTATGAGCTTTAACTACAAGCACAAATGAATATGGACAAATTTCCCAGTCCCATGGAAGAATTATTAGTTGTGGGGTGCTATAGCAGTTGTACTTGCACTGTCCTAAATGCACCATTTGTTTCCAGTTCAGACCATTGCTGTTAGTGTTGCTGGCCATGCTGTCAGCCAGCATTTCTGCCAGCGGGAAGGTGATACGGCCAGGACTTGAGCTGGAGAGCCTCTTCAAGAAAGCAGATGCTGGATGCCCAACCCAAAAAGAAGGAAAATTCCCTCAAACTGTGAGAGTCAACATAAGCATCAGCAGTGTGAACCAGGATACCAAAGTGACTCTTGATATCAGCAAACGCTCACTGGCTCCATGGGATTACAGGTACTATCCCTGTCCCTATGGTATAGAAATGCACTGGGTTAAGAGTAATGCAGAGGCTATGTCCATATCTTTAGTTTAAGTACTTCAGTGTTGAGAGATTTTGGCAATGTAAGGATAACTACTGTCCGTATAACCCTTTTTGTAAGCTAATCGATGAATAAAGGAGGATAAAGCAAAAGTTTGGCATAGGCCAATACACAGGAAAAGAAAAGCAAACTACCCTTGTAGTAATTCAGAGAAGGGCTACAAAACTGGTGAGAGGTCTGCAGCACAAGTCTTATGAGGAGCGGCTGAGAGAGCTGGGATTGTTTAGTCTGGAGAAAAGGAGGCTCAGAGGAGACCTTATTGCACTCTACCACTTCCTGAAGGGGGGTTGTGGTGAGGAGGGGGTTGGCCTCTTCTCCCAGATAAATAATGACAGGATGAGAGGGAATGGCCACAAGTTGCGCCAGGGAAGATTTAGATTAGATTTGAGGAAGCATTTTTTCTCTGAAAGAGTGGTCAGGCACTGGAATGGCCTGCCTAGGGAGGTGGTTGAGGCACCATCCCTAGCGCTGTTCAAGAAGCGTTTAGATGAGGTGCTAAGGGATTTGATTTAGTAGTTCAGTGGGTAGGGATGGTGATAGGAGGATGGTTGGACTAGATGATCTTGTAGGTCCTTTCCAACCTAATGTATCTATGAATGAATCTATAATTAATATATATATTGGGGCAAGATTTGTCTTCAAATGCATTCTTCACTGAAGAGATCATCTAAAACCTTAGAGGCCTGGCATTGTCAGCGGTGTTTTAGCAACACCAACAACAGGCCCTAAAGAGCATTTCTGTTCTGAGGAAGAGCTGAAGCTCTTCAGGTCCATTACTCAGGCCAAGCCACTTCTAACTAGTCCTTCAAAGGCAGTGCCTGTTTGAATCAAGCCCTTTGCACGCAAGTCTTGCAACCAAAAACATGCAGTAATTCCTTATACTTTACTCTGGAAGCCAGCAATAGCAGAGGTTCTTCTGCCACTTTATAGGCAACCTTCCAGGGGATATGGATTCCCACCCGGGAAGCTCATAGAGCTCCAGACTAACAGAGATGCAGCAGCATTTCCACTTCTAATGCTTCCCTATCCTTTCATGTCAATTCACAGGATTGATGAGGACCACAACCGCTTCCCCCAGGTGATAGCTGATGCCCAGTGTCGCCATTCGAGATGCGTGAACTCAGCTGGGCAACTGGACCACAGCGTCAACTCCGTGCCCATCAAACAGGAGATCCTCGTCCTCCGCCGCGAGCCAAGGGGCTGCCACCACTCATACCGCCTGGAGAAGAAAATGATCACCGTGGGCTGCACGTGTGTCACCCCACTGATCCAGCACCAGGCGTAAAGGGAGCCCGCAGCACAAGAGTGGGGAGTCGCAGGAGAGCTTCCCTGCCTAACAGCAGTGAAACTCCTCAGAGCTGAACCAAGCCATGATGACTAGCAAGAATCTCAGTTCTGTCCTTGTTTTGTTTTTTTTTAAAACTTTTTCTCCTTTAAAACTCTGAATTCAGAATACTGACCCTTTCATGTGCTCCATGAAAAGAGTGATGGGAATGCTTTACGTATCTGTACTCAACACTTTGAAAAGCCTATTTATTTAAATCTATTTATGCTGGCAAACAAGTTCGTAATTAACTATGTTTATTTATCTCTATGTAATAAAAGAAAAATCAAACAGCAAATCAACTCTGTTGTGTTCTCCTTTCTTTTTGAAGAAAATTTTTCTTATACGGCAAGAAATCATTCTATTCTGTTGTGACCATATAAGGGATTTGTATACAAAAACCTAAAATGCTCGATAAAACCTAGTTCTGTCGCAGTAGAACATGAAGAATGCAGAACAATTAGCACTCGTATCATTAGCATTGATTTATCAAAAAAGAAAGAAGGTACCTGGTGGGAAATAATTTACTGAATGACACTTCAAAACAGCAAAAATAAATCCACGAGTGATTACCTAGTTCACTTCATTATCTGACTGAAAAGGGATTTGCAAAGAATAATTCAGCACAACACTCCAAATACTTCTTTGGCAGAAAATAAACATGCTCCCCCCCAAAAAAGACCGCATTCATACCGTGAAGCTTAACTGTGGTTATTCCTGTGGAGGTAGGGAACGGAGTGTGAGTCAGGTGGATCACTGAAGTAATCAAACGCTGCTCAGAGAAAATGTGCCCTGCAAACCGCAGCTGTCATTTCCTCCACGCTCATGTCTCCTTCCAATGCGTTTGCCACCAGCAGTCCACGCTCCAGATCTAGAGCAGACTGACACAGCACTTCTACACGGCTGCGAGGGCGCTCGCGTAGGTGGGAATCTCGCACCGCATGAGTGTGCATTTGAAGGAGCTCAGCAAAATTGTTCCGTGTCTCAATGGAAGGGTGTCTTGAACGGACCCAGCTCTTAGCTTTGTTGCCATACTGGGGAGATGTGACCTTCCTGGGTGCCAACGAGTGCAACAGGAAGTGCTGAATTTCAAGAAAACGCTCAGGAATGCAGATCCCAAAGGATGCAAGGTCCTCATGGGTGAAAGGGTCTTCTCCATATCCAGCTGTGCTAATTGGAGGTGTAACCAGCCCAACTTTTGCTGGAAGTTATTCCTTCCAGCTGTGCCAATGAACCCAATCTCTCCCTCATCATCTCTTGGCAAAATCAGGTGCATCATCTTATACAAACTAATCTGACAGCACAGATGGAGATTTCATACCGCCATTTTACCTAGCAGATATACACTGGGCCAGTGAAACGTTAATTAACTGTAAGTCATAGCAAAATCTGCAGTAGAAATTGTGAAATTTTGTCCACTGCTTTAATTATCATTTAACACATCCAGATGTAACACTGCCCATACGTAGGTAGTTAGCAGATCCTAACTTGTTCGTTTCCTACCTTATCTCCATCACAACCTCCCTATGGTCTGCTGCAGGTCCTGAAGTTCACCCAGCTGGCTGTACCAAGAATATCAAGCACAGGAACAGACTGCAAAAAGCCAACACAACAGTGAGGAATGTGACGATGTGCTGTCTTTCAAAGGCAGGCTGCTTTGCCAAGACCCAGATGTCTTTATGCTGCTCTCAGAGAGGTGAAAACCTCTGAGCTTTTCATGAGGTTAAGTTAATTTCCAACTAGGAAGACTGAAATAAAGCTGGCTGCCTTGTCTGTTAAATAACCTCTCAATGTCCTGCCACTTGTTATGGGAGGAGCTTTGGCAAATTGTCTGCAACAGCCAAAGTAACTTCCAACAGCCAGAATGAAGGACCATCCATTTACCATCTGCTAGAGGCAAGAAGCTTAGCTAAGGCTGGCACATGAGTAATGTAGATTTATTAGCAATTCTGAGAGAGCTACACTGTGGAAAAAGTCAGAACCAGGTCAGACAGCTGAAGTACTAAAATGAATACTACTTTCTGCTGCAAAGATGCTCCAGTCCCTCTTCCAGCAGGGTCACCATCCCTTGGACTATTTGACAACCCAGTGAAATCCATTCCTTAAGGCACAATCGTTTTAATTGTATCAGATTCATGTTCCCCTCTGCAAGGTGCATGGATGTGCTCCTTCAGAATAGAATTATATAATCATTAAGGTTGGAAAAGACCTCTAAGATCATCTAGTCCAAGTGTCCACCTCTCATTAATATTGCTCAATTAGAAGAATTTAATATTGTACCTAGAATCATAGAATCCTTAGAGTTGGAAGGGATCTCTGAAGTCCAACTGCCCTGCAGTGCACAGAGGCACCACAGCTAGATCAGGTTTGCCCAGGGACTGATCCAGCCTGGCCTTGAAAGTCTCCAAGGACGGGGCATCCACCACAACTCAGGGCAACGTGTTCCAGCTCCTCACCTCCCTAGCTGTAAAACACTTCTTCCACACATCCAACCTGAATCTCCCCTCTTTGAGCTTGAAATCATTTCCTTTGTTCTATCACTGCAGACCCTGCTGAAGAATCTGTCCCCTTCTTTCCAGTAGCTCCCTTTTAGATACTGAAAGGCCGCCCTCAGGTCACCTCGAACAGCCCCAGCTCTCTCAGCGGGTTCTCACAGGAGAGGTGTTCCATCCCTTGGGTCGTTACCTAAATTCATTTGGGTGGAAGACTGTTTTCAATCCTATTGTAAGTTCCCTTAGAAATTTCTGGCATCGTGAGCTACGACATATTTCTCCGTGTGACTAAATCCGCTTGATAAGGTGAAGAGTAATTCCAAACCAAGGCACCTTGCCATGAGGTTATCTAATCAGTCCCTCAGTTTCTTTGTGCATGTCGGGGAAATTTTTCACTGAGAAGGCAGTGAGGCCCTGGCACTGCTGCCCAGAGAAGTTGTGGGTGCCCAATCCCTGGAAGTGTTTAAAGCCAGGCTGGATGGAGCCTTGTATGGCCTGATTTAGTGAGTGCCAACCCTGCCCGTGGCAGGGAGTTGGATCTAGATGACCACTGAGGTCCTTTCCAACTCCCACCATTCTATGATTCATATGATTCTGTGATTTGTGTGACAAAGGATCAGATATTTAAGCTCATCAGCACCAGTTATCAAATCAAGCTAGGAGGATGCCAGACGCTCGTGAAAGATTCAACACTTTGGCAAACCATATTATGAGAAGGGAGCCAAGATAAGTGAGAACAGTGCAGATTTCAGAAGTCTGAAAGAAAAGGCAAACCAAAAACTAATAGCAGCATCTGGGGGAAAAGATAAACCACCTCTGCACATTTACTGGAACAAGAGATCTTGACCATGATACAAACAAATTGTGCTTAGTAAGGATGTAATTAAAACAGAAACAAAACTCTTTGTACGTGATAGTAAAACCATTAAAACTCACTTGTAGAAAGCTATGTCCAGACACAGATTAGTAGAACCTACTTGGTACATGATCCCAGAGTGCCTTGGGTCTATTATTAATATTATGTTGTAGTTACAGAAAAAGGAAGAAAAACTTGGCTAAGGAAGAAAAACTTGGCTAGCTTTCTGGCTAAAAAAATTAAAAAAGGGGGAAAAAAAATCACAAAAAGCAATAGTGGAACAGTGTTATAGAAGATACAGTCTTGGCCCACTCACCTGAAGTCTTCTAAAGCATAAGTTTGAAAACTTATATAAAAGAGCAAAAAATTAAGAGGTTAAGGGACAAGGAGGGGAGATCGAGGCGCATTTCATATTTTATCCTGTGTTGGTGACATGGGTACAGTGTTAGTTCTGGATCTGTCAGGTCATCTTGCAGAATGGCCAGGACCCACAGCTGGTGTGGAAAGTCACCTCCTCATCTCTATTCACTGTGTTGTCACCAAACTGTAGATCCCCAAAGGACTGATCACAAAGTGTCCATCCCCTCAGAACTTTGTTAGCTCTAATTCCCAACAAGCCATGACTGTTTCTGGATTGTCAAGCTGTTGTTCCTCTGGTTTACCAAACACAGTTTGCACAGCTCTCTGTTTGTCTCCTGAATCCTTAAGGCTGCAACACCTGTATTTTTTATATATTTAATTTATTTTGACTTTTAAAAGCAGTAGTTTTGGGCAACAGGTGCACTTGGAGATTTTCAAAAGGGCTACAGACCAAGAAACCCTGCCTGTTGTTAAGGGGACAGAGAAGCTTGGATCATGCCAGCAGGAAAATACATCACAGTAGAAATTTGGGAAGAGCCTTTTGCCTGGGCTCACATCCATGCCATGCCTCCACATCTCTGCTAACACAGGGTTCCCCATGCTTCTTTCACCATCCCACAAGAGCTGCTCCCCAGCAGGACCCCTGCTCGAGCTCCCAGCTGGGCACAGCCAAGGGCAGGAGCAAGCAAAGGACAGCAAAAGGAAGTTGGGAAGAGGTGAGCAGAATGGAAAAGCTCAGAGGGTCAGACACCAACCTGTTAGCATGGGTTGCTTAGCCCAGCAGGATGCAAGGAGACACTGTGGAGCTGCTTCTACACCTACAGCTGAGCCTTGTCCTCCTGGCAAAATAACCAAGCCTCTGAAGGCTGTCCTAAACTCTATTGCAGAGCCAGGTCCACAGCTGTGCTGGGAGCAGAGGCAGTGACTGACCCAGCACTGAGATGGGGGCACTGACTAAAGGAGTGGGTTACTGCCAGGAGAGAAAAATAGGTAGAGCCTTTAGCAAAGAATGGTTCTCAGCTTCAAAGTGCATCTGCTCTTGGTGGTGATATGACTGTGCTGCTTACAGGAAGCATGATCTTGTTTGCCATGTTCTTAGATTGCTGGGAATCAAAGCCAACCTACCTCATCTTAAATGCCAGCAGCTGCAAAACAACTCCCTAAGAATGGTGCCATTAGAAGGAAATAACCCTTGCTGCTGGGTTTATTTAGAAACAATCACCACAAACGAGTGCATGCCTTACTGAGAGATGTGTAGTTTGTAGTCAATACAGCTGGAGCCAAAGCCTCGTGACCCATGGGTAAGGTCCATAAGTATCTTTCTTTATTCCTTAGTTAACTACTTTTGAGTTTCCTTAATTAGCTGCTTTGCCATTCCTCCTATTAGAACACATCTCAGGGTAGAGTGGTTGGTGTTTAAAAGCATCATTGCGAGAGAGTTCACCCATTCAGTTTCTGTGAACCTAATGCCAGCTCAATTACAAGTGGAGAAAGAGCATCAGGCTCATTTTCCCTCCACAAAACAAACAAGGACAACCCCACGGGTTAGGCTTATTGAGAGGGAGAGAAATAGGTCACCAGCAAGAGCTGGGTGTCAGAATGTGACTTCCTGGTCAGTGGTTACTGGAAGAGCAGTGCTGGCATTGAGAGAGAACGCCTCCGTGGGATTGCTCCTGACCACATGAAGGGCTTGGTGGTCATAGTGAAACAGCTGCTGCCACAAATGAGTACAGGTGCTTGTAATTGAATGAGATGGTTTCTCCATCGTGCTGCCCATGGCTTGTTTGACTGGCTCGGGTAGGCTCCCAAGGAGTGTGTGGTGCTTGAAAGTTAAGTATGAAAGGAGGTGGTTGGACCCAATGATGACGTGAGCTGCTCAGGGAGAGGAACAAAAATGCTTCTTAGAGTCTGCTTGCACCAGGTATGTCTAATTTGAGGTGAATTAAATGCAGCTGAAATGAAATACAAGAATGCCCACACACAGTTTTATCCTGGTATAAATGCAGGTGAAGAAGGAAATAGAGACTTCACAGCCTCAACAGTAGAAACTCAAGTTAGAGGTAATGTCAAATCTTCTCTAGGTCTGCGTGAAAGGTGAATGATGCTTTAAAAAATCAAATTAAAAAAAAAAAAAAGCTAAAACAAAACAGGAAAAAAAGCAGCCCTGGAGGTATTTCTCGCTTGCTCTCTTGGTATGGAATGCTCCTCACCCACCACTTTGAGGTCAGGTTGGATAAAGAGTGGTGAGATGAACCCATCTCTGCACATTCCCCCAAATTCCTGCTCAGCAAACCATCCGTGGAGGTGAAGGGAATTTTTAAGGAAGATATCTTGTTTGGAAGAGGATAGGACAGATTTTCTGAGCTCATGTGAACCAGGCTAGACCTCAACCCAAATTTCAGCTGCAAGGCAGTGTCACACCCCTTTTTTCTCACCATCCCATCAGTTCCATTTCCATCTCCTTCAGCACTGCTTGTGTAACCTCACTTCACTACTTTCAACCCTTTTTTTCATCCTTCCCACTGTTTAGACTGCAAGTTCTCATTCACTCCCTCTTGCCCATATTGCTGCACCAGAAAAAGCCTGATCTTTGCTGAAAGATCAGTGCTACTGCAGTGCAAACCCATTCTACCCCATGTCTGCTTTCACTTTGAGCTAGCACAAAACAACGGTCTTTCAGATAAAGTACAAGCTTTATTAAGCTGATAAATTACTGAATAAATACAGACAAATATTCACCAGTCTTGGGGTATTTTGACTCATAAATACAGTGATAAATAGAAGATATAAATAGAAATATAATCTTTTCCCTCTCTCCCTTCCATCAGTAACTAGTGGTGATTCCCATGCTAAAACCCATAGATGAACTACAGCAAGAATCAGTATCTTGGGAGTTAATTTGCCCAGATTCAGAAGTCACACTGGATTTCTGGGGTGCGAGGTGAGCAAATGGGATTTCTCCTAAGAGGTGTTTATAGGGGACAATTCTTCCTCCCAGTGTTGCACCTGCTGCTAATTCCTTCTAGGACTGGTGCTGGATGACCGGAGCAGCACACGTGCAGCCCACAGTGATGAGTTTCTTTTCCAGGTGGTAGGTGGGCTGGCAGCCCTGCTGCTCTCGCCGGAGGACGAGAATCTCCTGTGTGATGGGGACAGAGTTGAGGCTGCGGTCCTCCTGCCCCAGCGTGTTCAGGCAGCCCAAAAGGCGGCACTCGGCGTCAGCTATCACCTGGGGGAAGCGGTTGAGGTCCTCATCGAGCCTGGGAATGGGGACACAGAAAGGGTTTTATATGTTTGCTGTGTGCGTATGCCTTGGTAGGATCTTGGTTTTTTTCCTCTACGAAAGCGCCGTGTGATTTCCATACATTTCCTCATTGTGATACAAAGCCAAAGAACTTCCAAATCCTTAACATTTTTTTTCCTACAGTTCTCCTTTTCCTAAAGGAACTGTTCCTTGACTGATGTGTTAATTAGAAGCCATTCCAATGGCGTCCCTTTGCACTGTGAGTTTATACGGAAAAGATTCCCCCAACACCAAAAGGAATGTGTGTGTCTAAAGGAGCTTGCAGTATTCACAAGGCTCCTGGTGTATGCTGAGAACGAGCCATTCTTTCACCACAAAAGACAACTGTGCATCAATTGCATTTCAATTAACGTCTGTGGAGTTACCTGTAATCCCAAGGCGCGAGGGACCGGTTCCTGATGTCATGGATCATCCTGGACGCAGGATCTGAGCTGCCAATGCGAATGTCAACTTTCACCATTGTGGGGAAGTTGGGATCCTTTTGGTTCAGGCAGTCTTCGCTGAGCCTCACAGAGCCATCATCCTTCCTGGGCTGACGACGTGCTACCTTCCCATGGGGTGAGCTCCTTACGGCGAGTGCTAGAAGCAGCACCAAAAGCAGTGACCTGAACTGGGAGAGGGAAAGGTGTCATTGTCCCTCGTTCAGCCACGAGAGAGCACAAAGATCTGTGGCTGGACCAAGCAATGGACCGAGCAACCAGCATCCTGCATTCGTTCACTGCTGTGAATCAGCACTGGGCAGCAGATCTTCACGTTTGCATTTGGCTGAGATGCATCAGCAGGGAAAAAAAAAAAATAGAGCAAGATTTGAATAACACTCAGCGTAACGGATGCTAAATTTGATGCAGATTCTGATTCACAGTTGGCACTGCACCAACTAGAGCACCTCTCCAACAAGCTGCAAAGCCTCCTCCTCCTCCTGAGTCAAACATCTCTACGAAGTGGGCTAAGAACTAAACTAACCTAAGCTTAGAAACCTAGGTGAGACATATGCTCCTCCAGACCAGGAAGTGTTAGCCACCTAGAAGACATCTGCTGGAAATGACCCTTTTATTGATGAAATCTGAGAGTCTTCCACCGTTTCCAGAAGAAAGATGCTCAGGAAAAAAAGACAGATATGCAAAGCTTTTTAGAGTAAACAAAGAGCTGGCAGTGCTGCAAATACTACTGAGGCTGGAATTTAAATGCACGTGTATTCATTTCACAGTTCCTCCTCTGTTCCTCTTCTCAGCTGTCTGTTGTTTTGGTGGCGAGTTGCCTAATAAAAAAAAGCCTGCATCACTCAATCCTGTATCAGCAGTGCTGCCCTTACAGATGCACAACAGACTTGCCTCCCAAACCAGGCTGGTCACATCTTGGAGATCTGACATCTTTCCATTGGGAAGCACACCCACTTCCAAAAGCTCAGGACAGAAATTCGTACCAGAGTCCTTACACCACATATAAACACTTACCACTGCAGCGTAGCTGGGAAAAGCCATTGCAGCCTCTTCTGCCTTAGGTGAGCACACACAGTGAAGGAGCAGACAGGAGCTCTTTCTTTCAGACCTCTTTCAGTCTGTGTGTCTCAAAGCCAGCCGTGGTCTCCTATTTATAGTGAAGTTCAACCACTACCAGCCTTCCCATTGCAACATAAAGATCGCTAACCTGACCCAAGGTTAGGAGCTGATATTTCATTTTCTAGCCCACTTCCTTCCGTCTACCAAAGAAATGGGAGGGCAGATATGTCATCAGAATCCCAAATCAACCAATGTGGTGTATGCAGGCACATAAGTGATACGAGAAGAAAAAGAGGAAAAAAAACCCAAACCTGTTCACACAGCTTTTTTCCCCTTCCTTCCCTGCTTTCTAATATTAACGTTCCCTCACCGCAAACACATCTGTGTATGCATGCCATAGAATGGTTTGAGTTGGAAGGGACCCTTCAAGGCCATCTGTCCCATTCCCTGCACTGAGCAGGGACACCAAATCTCCATCAGTGCTCACATCCCATCCAGCCTGACCTTGGCTGTCTGCAGGGATGGGGCACCATTGCCTTGGGGCAACCTGTGCCAGTGCCTCACTGCCCGTACTGTAAAAAAGCCATCCCTCTTATACCCTATCTAAATCTCTGAGTTTGAAGCCATTCCCCCTCATCCTATCCCAACAGACCCTGCTAAAGAGTCTGAGCCTTTCTTTCTTACACCCCTCTTTAGATACTGGCAGCCCCCCTTTCGACACTGAACATTTCTTCCTCACTGATCCTTTTCTTTCCCCATCTTTGCTCTTACCCCAATCATCCCATAGTTAAATCTTGCACGACGCCAAAGCATCCTTCCCAGGGTATCACGGTGAGCCCTGTGCCCTGCAGCCACAAGGCCACGTGGGGCAACATTGACTCCACCACTGGAGTTCACACCCAGAGCTGGGCTGTCCCACCCCCTGCACCAGCTGGAGGAGCTGGATGTGGGGCTCCATTGGCACTACATCACTGGAATTCCTCCACCTTGGTACCTCTCCATCATGCTTGTAGAAGATAATAGCTTTTAATCACAAACCGATCGCTCCTCATATTTTAAGTAGAAACCAGAGGCACGAGAAGAAGCAGGAGCAAGGATGCTGCTGTCTGTGAAACAGCAGAGAGCAGCCACAAACTGGAGGGGAAGAGCTGGTGCACGTGCTGTTTCCCTAGGAGCACGGTGAGATTTTGGAATGAAAGCTATTTTTATTGCCATGAAACCAGTCTGATCACGGTCTCTGTGCAGGAGCAACCTGGGAAAAGCCCCTTCTGCAGCCGTGTGACCAAGCTGAGAGAAGAGGATGGAACACAGGACTCTTCACACAGATTTGTCTTCAGTCCTCCAGCCCACGGAGGTCAATCAGGAGCTGCCTACAGATGGGTGGCACAGTCAAGATGGAAGGAACTGACCTGCTCCTTGCCTCTGCCATCTCTGTTTGGCGTGACTGGCAGAAATCTTCATTGCCCAATGTGTTATGTCACCTCAAGATGAGGTAACAGTTCTGTGGTCTGATCTATCGGCGGAGCAGAAACCAGTAACTCATCTCCCAGAAACTGTTTGTATTTCAGGTTAAGTTCACGTCAGGTAACATCCATTTCGTGACACACATTCCCATTCTGACTGTTCCTACCCATGTATTCATAAGTGCACCAACTGAGACATGGAGTGTGGAAGCTCAAAAGGTGGTAAACTTTCCAGAAACCCATTTCTACAGCCCAGCAAGGAACCCCCTTTTTTCCCCCTCACTGTCAGCTTTGCTGTAGAAGGAAAAGGGCATTGCCATGAGTGGACTGTGCAGGGATGGGGTTAAGTGGAAACTGCCACATGCGACGAAGCAGTGACACTGTCACACCAACTGCTGGGTTATTAGCCCCGACCACCACTTTCCACTCACATCTTCTGTCTTCAGCAGAGGATTCCTCCCTTGATCAGAAATTTCCAATGACTAAACTCACCTTCAGCTGAAGCACGCAGAAATTTTGGACAGAAAGAGGTCACCTAACATGGACCACTATGAAGGAGGAAAAAAAATGTCCCAAAATCATTACTACAACAAACAAACAAACCCTATTCTTTCCTGTATTTCAAGGGCTTGGAGCAGGAATAGGGATGGAAACTTGGAAATCAGAGAGATTGTTTTCATTGCACATACAATAAATCTCCTTCCCTTGATATATGCTATAAAAAAAAAGTTTGCACTGTAGGGTTAATCACACACTTTTATGAAGGCTTTAATGACATTGCTGGGGCTTCAGCCACACAACTTGGCTGCTTTCAGATCGTGTTTGGACGCCGCATCCTTTTAAGCTCCTCTGAATATTTCAGCTTAAAAGCCCCAAATCTCATTGCACACACGAGGCACCAAGGAGACGTAGACCAAAGGAGCAGAAACCTTTAAACCTGGAAGAACCAACACTGGGTACAGAGCTCAGCAGTCAGGCTTCAATGGCGTGAACACGCTCTGCTTTGGAAGTGGGCACCCTGTTTTTGAGATGGATGGACTAAGGAAGCAAGTCCTGAGGATTCCCTTTCTAAGTGGAGGCAGTGTTTGGGGACAGATGACCCAGCTCAGCTGTAGCACATCAGACAAGCTTTTGTAGCCCATGGCAGACGCTGGGGCTGGAAGGATAACATCCACCCATTGATCACAGGACTGAATATCTCAGAGCTGAGCTCAGCAGGCCAGTTGGAGCACAGGCACCTCCAGCTCGTACCCCTAACTTTCTGGCCACCCCAGGTTTTCCCCTTTGCTATGTGCCACACCGTAAGTCACCAACCTCCTGCTTTCAAAGCTGATGCTGCACACCCGTGCTTGCCCTGGTTGGGTTTGCTGACAGCATATGACCCAACTCCCGACCACAGCACAGAGATGTGAACTGGAAAGAGCAAAATTTGAGAGGAAATGTGGTTGGCCGAGCGTGCCACAGATGCCAGCAGAAAAAACCTCAGCATGGGGCCTTCGGTGTGTCCTGCTCCGACACGCCAGCAGCCACAGCACTGTGTCATCAGAGCCTTGCAGGAAACCCATAGCACCTTCACATGATGGCCAACCTCACTTTCGTGCTCCACATCCATCTTGGCTTCACACTTTGGCCAGGGCTGTGGGTTGAGTGAGAGGCAGGGATTAGGTGGTGCTGCTGCTTGGGAGCTCAGCCATCCTTCAGCCAACTGGCAAACAGAATGCTTCATTTGTGGCAGCAATAACCCTGGCAAAAGCCAGGTGGTTGAGGGCTTGAAACGTGAGATTAAGGCACAGTGCACTAAATAAGACCTCAGAGCAGTGCCTGGTTGCATGACCTGGTTAGATATAAGAAAAAAATTGTTTACAGTGAGAGTGGTGAGGCACAGGGTGCCCATGCAAACGAGCTCAGTGCATCTGCCACCTCTTGCTCAGCTTCAGCATAGCAGCACCTCTACCTGAATCACTGCTGATCAGAGGTAATCAAACCTGCTCCTGAAGATGTGCACGTTAGTTAAGCCTGCTATTCTCTTCTGTGGTCAAGGCAAAAAAAAAAAAAAGAAGGGGGAAAAAAAAGTAAGATTCTTTCTTTGAAGCAGTCATGTCTTTTAGACTCTACAACAGTTTAAATATCTCAACATAGCACAGAATCACAAAATTGCAGGGGTTGGAAGGCACCTCGAGAGATCATGGAGCCCAACCCCCCCATTAAAGCAGTTCCCTACAATAGGTCACACAGGTCAGCATCCAGATGGGTCTTGAATATCTCCACAAAGGAGACTCCACCACCTCTCTGGGCAGCCTGTGCCAGTGCTCAGTCATTCTTAGCATAAAGGAGTTATGTTAGTACAGAACTCCCTAAGTTTTAGGCCACTGCTCCTTGTCCTATCACTATGCACCACCAAGAAGAGCCTGGCCTCATCCATTCACCTCCCACCTCCCTTTAGGTATTTACAAACATCAATCAGATCCCCCCTCAGTCTTTTCCTCAGGCTGAACAGCCTCAGGTTACTCAGCCTTTCCTCATACAGGAGATGCTGCAGGCATATGGGGCACTGTTGGCCCATGTTTAGATGGTGATCCAAGTGGTCAGTGCTGAGCCTCTCCCTAAAGGACTGCTCTCTCCCTCTCCATCTCCTGTCTCTGACTTCAAGGCAGTTGATTTCTCACGTGCTAGCCCACCAACTCATAACTGCACCTCTAGATTGCTTCTGTAGCAAGCTTATGGGAATGTGATAGGAACAGACAGATTACAACTAATTTCTATTAATTGTCACCCCAACTAGTAGTAATGCCTGCTCAGACTCATTTTCATGTACACAGGATAAGTCATGACCTACAGGAATCAAACATTTCCTTCACCAGGTTTGTACTGAACAGGTTCAGTTCAAAATACAAGGAATATTTCCCAGGATGTCTTCCCACGAGATCTTTCGAGCACCTAACATGACCTGACTGCATTTCTTGAGAACTGCAATCTTCACCCTATGGTCTCCACCCCTTTCTTTCTAAGTATCACCAACTCTATTGCTGTCATTTTCCCCCTCTTGGGAACTTTTGGTGGGTTCTCATACACTAGCATGAAGCCCAAGCATGGAATCTCCTTGCCTTATCCCTCATTATTATAATCAAACGACAGACAGTCCTCATACCTTCCCCCACTTGGAACGTTGGGTAGAGCCAAGCATTTCACTCGAGTTCCCCCTGTGGGCTGCGGGAATCCAACGGAGATTTCTCTACCTTGGAGCTCCCCCTGGTGACTTGTAATGGGGTATGCACTATTAGCAGCGATCCAGCAGCAAGGACAGGGGAAATAGAGGCCCGAGCAGATGAAGAAGGGGAGGCAGCTCTGGAATGCCCCACTGATGACATGCTGTGACCCACAAAGAGCCTCCAAAACCTCAAGAAGTGGGGGAGATGAAGAAGAGATGAAAATAACCCTGGTACTACAACCAGGCAAAATAGGAGCAACAGAAACAACGAGGGATGTTTCCCTGGAGAATTTTGTGGAAGAGAAAAGCTGGCCAGGTGCCTGCAAGGGGTGAAAAAGGACAAGAAGAAAAATAAAAGCCACTGCTTCTCCCAGGCACAGCCAAGGTCCTCTGGTACAATGGTTTAATTGAACCCAGGTAGCTTCGTGAATAACTTGCACTGAAGGTGATGCCAAAGGCAAGGAGGTGATCATACTTCACATCTCGGAGGAAGCAGCTGCCTGTGGCATAGCAGTTAAGTCCCCACAGCATGTTCTGGGTGAAGAACCAAAGGAAAATCTAATACAAAAGCAGGGAGGGTCAGGGTTAATTTCATCGTGTAGCAAGAAAATGAAAGAAACATCTCAGATGTGACCATAGAACAGCTTGGGTTGGAAGGGACCCCAAGGATCATCAAGTTCCAACCCCCCTGCCCCAGGCAGGGCCACCGACCTCCAGATGTGGTACTAGACCAGGTTGCCCAGGGCCCCATCCAACCTGGTCTTGAACACCTCCAGGGATGGGGCATACATATGCTAAGCAGGAACAGCTTAGGTCCAAGTCAGTGCTCAGTCATGGGAGCAATGATATCAAATGGTATCTAGACGTGTTTTATTATTCAAGTTAATATTGATGGTGTCACTGACACAGACAAGGGCACTTGAGTGGTGCAGATGCCCTGGCAAGGACAACTGAAAGAGCCTGTGCTGCAGGGCCTCCTCCGAAGCTTAACCTCCAATCCACCAAGACAAAAAACAGAGTAACAACATTTTAACATGCCAAACCTTCACCAGCTCTGGCTGCAGACAGGTTACCCTGTGATTTCTGCTCTTCTTAAAAACCCTCCCCGGCCATGGGAGCATGCTGGTTTTTAGGAAAATGCCAGCTCCAAGCACTGGTCACCCAGAGGTTCCCAGAGAGCACAACAACTACACAAACCCCCCAGGGTGAGCAGCCCATGGGTGATGGAGCACAGTTAGCCTGTGCTTATATCCCTGCATGGCCAGAACTTGTCTTGCAAATACAGGTGCCTAATGCAAGTTGTGTTGGCCATGACCAGCCTGGTGGAAGACAAGCAGATCTAAGCTATGTAATTAGAGAAATAGAAGCGAAAAACCCCTTTGCTTTTCTCTCCTACACTTGCTTCTTACCAGCACTGCAACTGAATGCCTAAACCTCATTATTTTTGTTAATTCAAAGGCTGAAGCTGTTATCACCAAACTGGTGAGCTTCTCAGCATACAGTTACGCTGAGAAAACCAAGCCTGGTTTTGTTTTAATTTAACTATAAGAAAAACTGAGAGGGAAAGAGGCTCCTTTCAGCCTGGGAAGCCCCCATATGGGAAGAAGAGAAAGATTTACACAGGCAAAAGCCTGCCATTGGGAGCCCTGCACTAAAACAAACTAGCTTTGAGTAAAACCAGCCTGAGCTTGCACATAACCCAAGCTAAAAATACAACAAGCACATAAAAGCTTCCTTTAGGCTACTTGCAGAACCAAACCTCCTCCCAAATGCTCCAGTTTGGAGGTGATAAGTGAGAAAGCTTCCACTCCTCCTGGCTCCTTTGGTGCCAGCAATGCACAGCCAGGAAGAAGTGTAAAGTGCTTCCCAAAGTTCAGCTCAGCCAGATGAAGCACTCAGGAGAGAGATGAAGGTAAAACACAAGGGGTCTCCAGACTGAAAGTCCCGTGAGAACTCGGGCTCCTCCTCCTAGAGGTTCAGATTAAGAAGATAATGTCATCAGACACCATGATCTGGTTGTCATCTTGCATGTGGGCCAATGCCACCTTCACTTGGTCGAGTGAGAAGGGCTCAGGGTTGTCACGGTTGATGGACTCCATCACACTCTTCAGGCCCACGGACTGAGCATGGGAAGACTTGAAGACTTCCAGCAGGGCAGCCTTGAATGCTTTCAACCTGGAAGAGGAGTCATCTCCATCAGAGATCAAGCTCAAGCCCTTCTCCTCAGCTGAGGGCATCCCATCCCCCAGCTCCACCTGCCTGCATCCATCCCCAGCACCTCCTGCTGGCTGCAGTCATTACTAGCTGGAAAGGTGCCACCATGAAACTCGGTGACATACTCGTGGCAGTGAAAAACAAACACAAAAAGTACACCAAAACTCTCATGCTTGGGCCAAGAAAGGGAACACAGCCCTTCTCATGCCCAGGCAAGGACAGACACATCCTCCTGCTGCTTCTCCAGCCCCCACTCACCGTGGCTCAGACAACTCTGGCTTCTTTGCTTCGCCAGTGGCCGAGGCTTCGGGTGTCTTAGGAGTATGTGCCTGGACTGGAAGAGGAAGAAAAGTTTCTTCAGCCTGCTCCCTCGAACAGTCAGAGAGCAAAGGCACACCCAAAAGGCCTCTTTGGATGAGGTGGGTGATGCCAAACTCTGAGGTGATGCTGCTGAAAGCCCTGACTCACCCTCTGGCATCTCCTGCTCGGTGTCACTGAAGTCGTAGGGGTCGTAGGACTCCTCCCCGCCCTCTGTGCGTGCCTTCTTCCTCCTGCATGGGGGAAGAGAAGGTCAGCCCTGATCCACCAAAGGGCAAACCTCTGGAGGCACTCCCAGGGCTCCTGGAAGCATCTGGCCAGGACAACGCAGGGCAGCTGCAGCTTGTGGGTAAGCCCAGAGCTCATCCCCCACCACTCAGCCACCTGAAGTTCAGGAGCTCTCCCCACAGGCTCCAGTATTACAATTGTTGGCCAAAAGACCCACTGATTGAACAAAAGCATCTCCCCAAGGCCTGCCATGACTACCTTTGCTTCCTGCTTTCCTTCTCGGGCTGCATCTCCTCCTCCTCCTTCTCGGTCTCTGAGTCGTCCTCCAGATGTTTTTTGCGCTTCTTCTCCCTTTCCAGCACCTGCACAAGAACAACAAGAAGGTCTCAGCCTCATTTCAAAGCAGGCACGAACCCCACCTCTCTGCCAGAGCATCATTCTTGTTGGCTCCCAAAGCAAACCTGCCCCCATCCTCCCAGCTTCATCCACTGAGGGGCTCAGCAACCTCCCACAGCACCTCTTATTCTGCACTGCCAGAGCTGCCCAGAGATATTTTAGTGCCTCAGCAGTGCACGCCAAGATGCATCCTTCCCAACCACACAGGCAGACACCAGCAGCCCCGAGTGCTCAACCCATTCCTCACTCAGTCCTGCTTCCTTCAACAAAACCTTTGGGACCTCACGTCTTTTCCGGGACACTTTCCCCCACCTTTTTGAAGTAGGCAAACTGCACCAGCTCCAAAGCTGCCTCTGCATCCTGTAGATCAACTGTCTTGTTCATCCTGGCCTTAGCATGGGCCGTGGAGAGGCGGATCAGTGTCTCCAGGGTACGGGCTGTGACCGGGGAGGTCTGGAGTGGAGAAAGATGGTGGTGAGACACTGGAGACCACGCTGGACCCTCACTGTAGCATCTACACCAGCATCTGGTTCACCCCTCTTTGCAACACTAAGAGCTCGTATCCACAGGTCCCTTCCAACCTCAACCATTCTGTGATTCAGAGTAGAAAACACCTGTAATGTGAAAGAGGAGCAAGTGTCTCAGTTTCCCTCCTGGCATGGTGGGAAGAGGGAGCTCACCCTGGCAATGTCTGAGTTCATCTCGTTCTGGCTGCGCAGGCGTGAGTACTCCTCTGCTATGTAGTCTGCTGCCTCCTGGGTCAAGACAGGCTTGATCATTTTTGCCACGTGGATGTATTTCCTCATGAACTCCATGCTGACAATCTTCTCCCTGCAGGGGACGTACCCATGTCCTTGAGAGAACTACAGGGCACAAGCAGAGGCCACGTGCGGGCTGCACACAGGGAGAGTGCTACTCTTGAGAGCATCCAGTTACAATGGAGAATTGTGCTCCAGATGCTCCCACACCTGCCTGGCATTTGAGAACAGCATATCCAAAGCAGGCTCCCTTTGCATCCCGCCCACACACTTAGCTGTGGACCATCACTGCCCTCAGCAAGGAGCCAGCACCCTGATGCTCCAGCCAAATCCAGAGCATTTCAGCATCAGCTCACGACGATGGAGACCCACAGAGAGTGACAGGGCACAGGGCACTCACTTGCGGCGGTTGGGCCCATGCAGGAGGTCATCGTGTTTCTCATACACTTGGAGCTCCTGTTCCTCCTCCTGGGCAAAATCAGGGTCATCCGTAGCCAGCATCTCCACGGCGCTGCCCAGGGGCAAGGCTGGAAAGGGGAGGGTTGCCAACAACAGGATTTTAGCTTCTCATAGCCAGCAGCAACCTTCTGGCAGCACTCAGCAAAGCTGTGGACCCAAAGATTTGCTAACGAGTGACAACCTGGGCAGCCTGGGGTTGTGCCACAGTGCAAGGAGCCCACCCCTATCTGCCACCCCTATCTACTACCCCCATCAGCTCAACCACAGCTGCCCAGGACAGATGGGCACCAGCTACAGAGGAGAGATGGACGCTCTTGGCTTCAAGGTCACAGTACAGCAATGTTCAAGGTCCCATTGAGGACAAGGGACTTCACAGACAGCAAGAGCAACTCACCATCCCCATCCTGCTCATTGGGGTTGCGGTAGCGATGCATTCGCAGGACGTGGTCCGAGATCTCCCTGTCCTGCTCGGGGTCCATGTGGTCCAGCATGATGAAGAGCAGGTCAAAGCGAGACAGCAAGGAGTCCTGCAGGCCAATGTTCTCCATGGGCGTCTTGTATTGGTCATACTGTAAGAGGTTGAAATAAAAAAAAAAAAAAGGGGGTTAAGAGACTGTCGCAGATCACAGCTGGCTGCTTGAGAAGGTGGAAAGACCTTCTCAAGCGAGGATGGGTGGATGCCTTGGGGGGAAAGCCAGCAAAGCCCAGCACTCACCCGACCATAGACGGGGTTGGCAGCTGCCAGGACGCTGCAGCGGGAGTTGAGGCGAGCGTGGATGCCGGCCTTGGCGATGGTGACACGGCCCTGCTCCATCACCTCGTGGATGGCCGTGCGGTCAATGTCAGACATCTTGTCGAACTCATCGATGCACACCACGCCCCGGTCAGCCAACACCATGGCTCCTGCTTCCAGACGCCGTTCACCTGGGAGGGGAGGGTGAAGGAAAGAAAGCTGATGTTGTTTTAACAGCCCCAATTTAACAGCCCCAGTCCTGGAGCTTGCAGGGTCCGTTGCAGGGATTAAAGACTGTCCCTCTACCAACTCTCACTGGGAACCAGCACGTTCCTTACCAGTTTCTTGGTCAGTGGTGACAGCAGCAGTGAGGCCAACGCCGGAGGAGCCCCTTCCAGTGGTGCCAATGGCACGGGGAGCAGAGCTCAGCACATAGCGCAGCAGCTGGGATTTGGCGACAGAAGGGTCTCCTGAAAGAGAGAAGGAAAAATATTAACAGATATTTCTGAGGGTGCTCGGCCAGCAGCCCACACGAGATCCTAACTCCAGAGATGTTCAAAATTCATCAGGCAATCTGAAACTGGCTCTTGCTCCATGCACCCAACTGAATCAGAGGCCCTCCGAGATCTTCACTGACCCAATTGTCCTATGAAATTACGGCCAGGAGAAAGCTCCCTCATCTCACCCCAACCCCCAGCCTCAGCTGCCTCTGCCCTGCCTCTCCACACCTATCAGCAAGATGTTGATGTCTCCTCGGATGCGGCTCCCGTTCTCCAGGACCTTCTCCACCCCTCCAAGCAGCATGCAGAGAAGGGCCTTCTTGATGAACTCGTGCCCATGGATACTGGGTGCCAGGGATCTCGCCAGCTGGTCAAAGATATCCTAAGGCAGAAGAGGCAGAGCACAGCCCGTAAGTGGGACAAAGAACAAGGAGCAGTACGTCACAAGTCCATTTCAGCACCAAAAAAGGGAAGCTTATTCCTATCACAGAACTACGCTGATGAAGATTGTTTAGAAGGGAGAAGACTGTTGGAACATTCTTTCTGAAGTGCTAAACCACCTAGCCAGCACTGAAAGCAGCAAACCCCATGAGAGCAAGGACCTGAGCATGGGACCAAGCTGGGGCAGACCCCCATTCCTTCCTCAGCCAAAGAACTGTGATTTTGCTTTGTTTTCTTTCAGAAATCCAGGCTGTCATCTACTTCTGGTCTTAGGTTTGAGGAGGAAAAGTAGAATTCTGCAGAGCAGCTTCTCTGGCAACCAGAGAGCAGTCAAGGTACACACACAGCCCAGCCAGATCTCCATCTCAACAGCCATGCACAGCAAAGCTGCCAGCCATCAAGAAACTCTGCTACAACTACAGGTGGATATAATACATACTTACATCACAGAAGTTGACAAAAAGCTACACAGAGAATAGAGAGAAAGGAAGTGCAGAAGCGTGGAAGGCGGGCTTAGAAATAATACCTTGGAGCGACTCCTGCTGAACCTCTTGATCTTGGCCACATCAGTAGCAGAGTAGAGAGGCCGAGCATCTTTGCTCATCTGCTTGATATGGCAGGCAATGAGGATAGTCCTGGAAAAGTGACACAGCTTTGATCATGTCTGTGAAACCCACAGAGCCTTTGGGTCACCGTAACAACAGCAGAAATATCAGAATCACAGAATGGTTTGGCTTGGAAGAGACCTTTAAGATCACCCAGTTCCAAGCCCCTGCTGTAGGCAGGGACACCTCCCTCTGCACCAGGTTGCTCACAGCCCCATCCAGCCTGGCCTTGAGTGCTTCCAAGGAGTGGTTACATCTCTCTGGGCAACCTCCTCCAGTTTCCAAGTGATTTAAACCACTATTTGGCCTAGCTAGGTGATGGCCACCTGCCTGCCCCATATCTCATCTACCAGACATGGGACCCTGCTAAAAAGGAGTGGTAGGGCTGACGTTGGCTCACCTGAACGTCCCTGATGTGTAACCCCCTTTCTTTCCTGGCAGGCAGCGATACGTCCCGATCACCTGGATGCGATCTCCAGGCTTCACCTTGTCCACCAGGTCATCATCCAGAATGACATCCACCGAGCGTGGCAGCTGCCCTGCTGGTGCCTTCTCAGGCATCTCCTGGATGGAGATGGTCTGATGGTCCTTGTAGACCGAGAGGCCAAACTCTGTCTCCAGAGGGTTATTCTCCTCATCCTGAAGGAGGAAGGCACAGCAATAGAGAGATTAGCAGCACTGGGAAAAGAGCATCTCCCAGCACACACAAGAGCCCTGCAAAGGGTTGCTTTATCAGAGCTACCAGATCCTGGAGCTCACCGGTAACACAGCTCTCCCTGATCTAATGCTGTCAGCACCCAGAACTGCTAATTAGACCACACAAGGATCCACGAACCCTTTAGGACAGCAACCATGGGATGCTAGAATGGTTTGGGTCAGAAGAAACCCTAAAGACAGTCTAGTTTCAATTGCCATATGTAGCATGCCAATCAGAAGTAGATCAGATTGACCAGCACATTCTCCTCAGAGGAACCTGCCGACATTTCCCATATGAGGCCACTACACCTCACCTTTGTAGGGTAGACAGAGCTGGAAGGGAAAGCATCCAGGGACGTCAAGTCTGTGTATCGGCGCTCAATAGTCTTCTTGGTAGCTGGGCAATAATGGACACTCCGGACAACCTTTGGACGAACCAGAGAGCCTGGGTATGGGAAAAAGAAGAGTTAGGGGCAGAAAAGTCCCACCCATTTGTCAGCATAAAACCCCAAAGACATTTCCACTACTTGTGTGGGACGTAAGCACTGGCAACCAGAGTCTGCTGCGTGCCAAAGTCCGCAGAGTTCCCAACATTCAAATCTTTTGCCAAGTCCCCTGTTCCCCAGATGTCCTCCCGTTGGTCCTGGAGGACTCCTGCTGTACAAAACACCGCAACCCTGTGCTCCTCACCCTTCCCAGCTACAGCCCAGGCACCCCGACCTGCCCCCGGGCTCACATTTTGTCACGATGCCCTCCACACAGACGATGCAGCTCAGGAAGCAGGCGCTCAGCGTCCGTGGGGAGACGTGCCTGGAACCAAAGCTGCCCTCCAGCCCAATGTAGAAGTCCTCGTACTGCTTGGCATAGGTGGCATCCACAGAGGCAACAAAGTCCTTCAGGGCACGCTGGAAGGCGATGAGCTCCTCGAAGGCGTTGCTCAAAAGCCTGTAACAGAGGGAGGTGATGATTGGGGTTGCCAGCAAGCTGCAGCTCTATTCTGTCATCTCCTTAGGCAGCTCTAAGAAAGCTCCTCCTCCAGATGCCCCCCTGTACTCCAAAAGAGTATTGGGAGCATTATTAAAAAGGAATCCCACAGCTCCTGGAAACCAAGAGCCAGGAAATGAAGAAGCTAACAGCATCAGGGAATCACAAAGGGTGGAAATATCTCTGCAATCACCCAGTCCGACCCCATCACACCCATCACGTCCCTCAGTGCCACATCCCCACGGATCTGGAGCACCCCCAGGGACGGTGACCCCCCCACCTCCCTGGGCAGCTGTGCCACTGCATCACCGCTCTTTTGGAGAGGAAATCGTTCCTAATATCCAACCCAAACCCCTCGGAAAGGACGGATGGGCCCTAGCAGCCCACCCCCCGCCCCACGCACCGGCTGGCTCTCTTCTCGTTCCTCCGCCGCAGGTCGTTGATGTTGACCAGGAGGCGGTACTGGTTGTCGCTGATCATGTCGCGCACTTTGCCGTGGTAAATCCCCTGATCTTCCTGCACAGATACGTAACAACAAAATGTGTGTGTGTGTGTGTGTGTGTTGGGGGGGGGAAAGCGATGACCACCCCCGGGAGCAGCCCCTCAGAGCACCCTGCTCCTCACCTCATCGTCCAGGAAATCCAGGTAATCGCGCTGCGCTTCCCGCAGCTCCGCATCTTCCAGCCCGCCCGCCGGGGCCGCCATGCTGCCGGGAAACGGTAACAAATAGGCAAAAAAAAACCCAACAAAACAAGCACCGGCTCGTTCCTGAAAGGGTCCTAAGAGCTCCCTGCCAGGACCCAAGGGCCAGGACCCAAGGGCCAGGACCCGACCCCAAACGCCAGCCCCGATCGCAGCAGCCCCCACGCTCCTCCTTTGGCGCCAAAACCGAGCGCTTTCCCGCCACCGCCGGGGCGGAGTTCAGCTCCTCATTGGGCGGCGCCGCCGGGAGACAGCCAATGGGAGAGCAAAGGGGAGGTCGCGGGAGTTGACGCGCGGCTGCGGCAGCCAATCAGCGCGCAGGAGGCGGAAGGGTGGTGCGGAGGGCGGTGGTGCCCGCAATGGGTTGGGGGCGTTGGTAGCGTTTGGGGTCTGGGATCTGAGGTCCCGTCCCCGCTTTGGATGTGAGCAGCGGGATGGAAATATGAATTTGAGTACTGAATGTTGGGGCAGAGGCGTTCGCGCTGCCTTGAGCTCAGCAGAGGAGCAGCAGGAAGCAATCGCTGACCCTTTTCCCCTTTCGTGTACCTGCACCAGATCCCTCTAAAGTGATGGGAAATACCGTTGTGAAACGACGTGGCAGCTTTAGGATAAACCCTCCCGGGGATGCGGTCTTGCAGGGTTTCTCCCTCTGAAGTTACGGAGCTGGCTGAGTGGTAACATGAGTTAGGGCTAAAAATAGCTGCCTGTTGTTATTCATGAGCGTGAATAATTCATCGCAGCGGGTCAGGGAAGGTGAAGGGACGAAGAGGTGGAAGGAGGAGGGATGAGAAACACGGGACCGCTCGGTTGGGTGGGGAAGAGATGCTGCGTTTTAAAGCCCCTTAAAAATGCCTTTCCTGAGTCCCCCGGCTGCTGTCCCGGACGTGCAGGGACACAGAGAGCTGGCCCTTGCAAGAGGAGGATCATTCTGACTCTCATCACGCAGGGACAAGTGTTGGAGACACAGTTCAGAGCAGGAGGAACCCTATTCCTAGCGCTCTAATCTGAACATTCACATACGCATAGGCAGGGAAATAGCACCCGCTCAAATCTGCATCATCTCAGGTAGTTCTGACCTCATTTTCTTGAAGTATTTGTTATTCCCACGCACTCTGTAAATCTTTAAACTTCCTTTATTTTTTTTTAATTTTTTTTTTGTGGGCTGATATTTGGGAAACAAAACACGGAAAACAACTATCAGTGTATCTTAATAGGATTTCTTTACTTCAGTGCACTGAGAGCCGCTTGTGTCCCACAACAAGGAGGTGAAAAGTTAAAGCTCTGATCTGCAGCGTGGTGGGATGCATCGTAGCCACCTTCTTGCTTCTCAGAGCAGAAAGCCTGGGGGTTGTGGGTGGGTTCAACCCCGTGTTCACACAGCTGAAGTCTTCCCGTGGTCCTGCATCCGATGCTCAGCTTCCCCACTGCCTCCAGGATGCTGTGGCTGGATTGCTCCCTTCTGCTGTCGTGCAAAAGAAAAACAGAGCAATGAATAATACTGCATTTCCAGGGAAGTCTGAACAGCCCAAATATAGATCCCCGGAGGTTTCACGTTGCTATTTCTGTCTGCTCATCTGTTATCATGAGTTCTGACCGTTACTAAAGACAGTGACAGCTGGCTCCTTTTATTCCTCATTTTCTTCCCTGCTACGAGCCTGGAAATCACCCATCTGCACACAAAGCACTATTGTTCTGCACCCACCAGGGGCAGGACCACACTTACCAAGAGCTATCCCTTGGCCACAGGAGCTGATCATTGCTTAGGGAAGCACTGCCTGGCTTGGGAGGATGGGAAGCTGCACGCGTGGCAATGAAAGGAAAGCACATCAGCAATCCTCATCTGACGGTCCCGGTGTGTGCTCAGCCCCCCCGAGGCAGAAAAGCCCTGAGCCCAAAGTTGTGCAGTGTGCTCTGTGGTGGTAAAAGGTGGTAAAATCCACTGCGTTCAGTGCTTCCCTGTGGCTGGGTGGTGACCCAGGACTTCCACACAGCTCTCATGATCAGACTTTGCTACCACTTTCTGCAGCCTCACGCAATTGGCTCCTTCTGCTTTCTGCGTTCCCACTCGGGGGTTCCAACACAAGGTCTGCATTTGGTCATGGCAACGCCCACAAGCTGGAGGATGTAACGATGGAGCACAGCTGTGGCAAAAAGGACCTGGGGGTACTGGGGGATGGCAGCTGGACACGAGCCAGCAATGTGACCTCGCAGCCCAGAAAGTTGGGCTGCACTCAAAAGCAGCGTGGGCAGCAGGGCGAGGGAGGGGATCCTGCCCCTCTGCTCTGTGCTCTGAGGCCTCACCTGGAGTGCTGCGTCCAGATGGGGAGTGCTCAGTACAGGAGAGACATGGAGCTGTTGGGGTGCGTCCAGAGGAGGGCCACAAAGATGATCCATGGGATGGAGCACCTCTCCTGCAAGGACAGGCTGAGAGAGCTGGGGCTGTGCAGCCTGAAGAAGAGAAAGCTGCGGGGAGAGCCGAGAAGGGCCTCTAAAGGGGGGCTGTAAGAGAAAGGGACACTCCATCAGGGTCTGTTGCAATAGGACAAAGGGAAACGGTTTCATACGGAAAGAGCAAGATTTAAGCTGGATATAAGGAAGAAGCTGTGTACAATAAGGGCGGTGAGGCACTGGCACAGGTTGCCCAGACAGGTGGTATCCCTACAATCAAGGTCAGGCTGGATGGGGCTGTAGGTGTCCCTGCTCACTGCAGGGAGTGGGACAGATGGCCTTTAATGGGTCCCTTCCAACTCAAACCATTGTACGGTTTTGGCGAACAGTGGCCTCCACCCCCAAATATGGGGCTCCCATCCATTTCCCCCCCTCTCGTACACCCTGCAGAGACGCCTGTTTGAGGGTGGGGGCCGGGCAAGGAGAGGAGCCCAGCCTGGCCCAGCTGAGTTTGAACCTGCTGGGAGCAATCTCCCGAGCAAACATAACCACGCCTGGGGTTTGTCTCGGAGGGAGGGAGGGAAGCGGGTGATTCATTTCAGGGTGTAAAGTACCCCAAGCAGACAGCGCAGGTACCGGGAGCAGCTCACGGGGGACAGCAAACACAGCGATGCAGGCGAAGCTCCGGCTGCGCAGCACCGGCGGGGACAGCCCGGGGCGGGGCTGTGCGCATGCGCGCGGTGCCCGGAGGCGGTGGCCGCGGGATACGGCGGTGCGGTGCGGTGCGGTGAGTGCGGGGAGCGTGGGCTTCGTGGAGAGGGAGGAGAGCCGTTCTCGGTTCCACTCGCGTTTCCACGGTGAT
>VXAB01005760.1:88567-135796 GCA_013399175.1 Odontophorus gujanensis | reverse complement strand
AGGGGGGGGGGTGGGGCAAAAAGAGGATGAGGGGCTTGGAGCATCTCCTGTAGGAGGAAAGGCTGAGAGCCCTGGGGCTGTTCAGTCTGGAGAAGACTGAGGGGGGATCTTATCAGTGCTTATCAGTATCTAAAGGGTGGGAGTCTAGTGCATGGGGCCAGGCTCTTTTTGGTGGTGCCCACTGTCATAACAAGGGGCAGTGGACGCAAACTGAAATGTAGGCAGTTCCATATAAACATGAAGAAAAACAACTTTACTGTGTAGGTGACAGAGCACTGGCACAGGCTGCCCAGAGAGGTGGTGGAGTCTCCTTCTCTGGAGATATTCAGCACCCACCTGGATGCTTTCCTGTGTAATCTCCTGTAGGGAACTTCGTTACAGGGGGGTTGGGCTAGATGATCTCCAATGTCCCTTCCAGCCCTGCATGTGCTATCTGGCTCTGTGTTCAAGTCTCTGATAAATCTCACAGCCAAGTCTTCGCTTTCCTAGCATCAGGCACCCAACACTTCACAGGACCTTGCAGGGTGCTGCGTCCCCACAGCTTTGCTGCAGAGCTTGTTGCTCCGTCCCCTCCGAGTGCAGTGCTCACGCTGCTTTCCCTGCTGCTCTCATCCCCTGGAAGCAGCCCAGGGTGCAGGCAATGCTGAGCTCGCATTGAGAGGCAGTCATGGCTCTGCACGGCTTGACTGGCAGCCAGCCCAGCTGCTTTCCTGGCCAAAAATTGCAGGGGAGATGCCACCAGCAGCAGCAAGGGGACCCTGCCATCTCTTGCCATCCTCAGTGGGGGCTGTCCTGGCATCATCAGGCGTTGATCTCCTGATTAACACACACTTGGACAAACCCTGCTTCAGCTCTGTGCTGTGAGTGTGTACAGAAAGGTAGAATTTGGGTTATACTCTGTGAAATTTTCACAAGGTTGCTTTGCTTCTTAGCAGGATTCAAGTTACTTTCCAGCTTGCCCTTCAAGGTCTCCAATCAGTCATAGAATCATTAAGGTTGATGACCTCTAAGATTCCCCAAGTCAACTGTCAGCCCACCCCCACTGTGCCTGCTGGCCACGTCCTTCAGTGCCACAGCTCGGGGACACCTTCAGGGATGGTGACCCCACTGTAACAACACTAAGAGACGTGGTGTAGTGATGGGACTCTAGATCAAGGTTGATGGTTGGACTTGACGGTGGGGTCTCGTGAATCCCAAGCTGGAGCACTGTGTTCAGCACAAGGACAAGAAGAGGGGAGACTTAGATTGGAAGTAAGGAAGTAATGCTTCATGATGAGGCGCTGGCACTGCTGCCCAGAGAGCTGTGGGTGCTCCATCCTTGCAGTGCCCATGCCCACGGATGGGGCTGTGGGCAGCCTGGGCTGTGGGAGGTGTCCTGCCCACGGCAGTGGTAGCAGCTGGATGGGCTTTAAGGTCCCTGCCAGCCTACACCATCCTGTGATTCTGTGACTTGATGATGTTGAGGGTATTTTCCAGCCTAGGTGGTCCTATGATTCTGCATTGCCAGTTTCCTATGGAAGCATCCTGATCCACACAGAGTCCCTGCTGGGTAAAGCAGTCAGAACACACCTATTGGGGCTGATGTGGATGTGACCGGGCACACAAACGTCTCAAGGAAAATAAAATATTCAGTGTGGTGTTCTGTTCTGCAGTCCCAGCGTGGCCTGGTGCGTTACAGCAGCACATCAAGACCACAATACTTAGCTCTCTTCAGACAGGTGAGGATTTGCATCCTCATTTAATACTGGGAGGTGGAAACCCAATTTGCAGGACTCCTGAGCACTCTGGGGGCTTCTACTTTTCTGATAGCGCTGAGAGGATGCAGGGTTGCTGCTGTGAGCCCTTCTAGGATCTCCATTTCCCAACTCTGTTGGAGCCTTTCCAAAACAGCAACCTGTAGTGCAGCCAATGGGCTTTTGCTCTAACTCTCAGGAGGGCTGAATTCAGGAATTCAGGCTGCACACAAGCACTCTAATTTATAAACGCAGTGCGTTTGTTAAAGACTTGCCCACGGCTCAGTTCTCCCGTTCCCCTGTGCTTTGTTTCTCAGGCATTGCTGCCTGTCTGGAAGCAGATGTGTGTGTGTGTAAATACCTGATGCCCGCCCAACGTGTCACGCTGCCACAGCCCGACTCACAGAGTTAACACCGGGGCCGGGCTGGTGGGAAAATCAGCCGTACCCTGCAGGAAATCTTCTCATTCAAACCCCTCTGTTAGGCTGTGACCAGAAGCAAAAGAGCTGGGAAAAAAAACTCGGCTTTCCAATTACTGCTGAAGAAAGGGAGAGAAAAATTGGAACGGGATCGTTCCTCCTGTGGGCCGCAGTTCGTATTGTGGCTGCGATGATCCCTCCTGGCCACCGTCCACCCCCTCCTGGCAGCTCCATCCCCGAACAAACGATACTTGGTTGCTGTTAATTGGGAGCAGCCAAAAGAAGTGAATCCCCCGGAGATGGGGGCGAGGACGGGATGGCAGCGAGGCGTCCTGCCATGAATGTGGCTTTCAGCCGCCCCGACACCCCCGCGGGACGGAAAGAATGGGGGCTCTGTGAAAGCAAAACAGCCAGTGCCGACCTCGGGGTTTCTCTCTCTCTCTTTTTTTTTATATTATTCCCCTTCTTGCTCCCTTTGCTTTAATTGCTCGTTGCTTTGTCCATCACATGATCGCTGGGAATTGCCAACTTGTTCTCGCTCCTCGGTGTCACAAGTTTGGTTTAAAATAAGCCTGCTGGATCCCTGATTTATTCAGTGTTCGTCTGAGCACCGCATGCGTTTCTTGTGATTTCGGACTGTTAGCTTGAAAATGTCTGCCCCTCCCTCTGCATGTTAAAACCTGGTGTTTCCCAGCTGGGAGGAATTGCTGCTCTCAGAGCAGTGCCCAGCCTTCCCCTAGCTCTGCTTAAGGGTGATGCTTGCTGTATCTGAGATGAGACCATGGCATAATCCTGGTGTCCAAGCCAGAGCCCGTCTGTGCCTGGTACAGATGCTGCTGTCTCTCTTGTATGCTCATCAGCATGCAAAGCAGGCGTGCCAGGGGGAGCAGAAAACAACACTGTGCCCGTAGCATCCGTGTGCATCCCTGCACCCTGCTCTTTGCGCTTTGCTTGTCCATGCCATGTCCAAGTGGTTTTTCAGTCTGATGTCCCAGTGCCTGCATGAGCGTTACTCTGTCTCCTCCATCATTTGGGGAACTTTGAGAGCCCTTCCTCCCTGTCCCCTGACGTCATGGGCCCCAGCATCGATTTTGGTGCTTATGCACTTTCCTGAAGGGTTTTCCTGGGATGAGTTGGGGGTGAAGATGCAGCACTGGGAGCCCTGCAGGAAACCCAGGTCCTTGTTCTGTGCTTAGGTAAAGGGATGCTGGGGTTCAAGCCATTGTACTTGGGTTATATCAGAGCAAATGCTGTGAGAGGTAGAAAACACATAGCAGGTGGACAGACAGGCAGATGACTTTAGGACATCCAGAGCATTTCAGAGTCCAAACTCACACCCTTCCACAGGGCAAAACCTATGACTACAGCCTGCAAACCATCACCTGGAGGCAGCAGATGCCTTGGCACAGAGTTGCAGCCATCTGCTGCAGCACCAGGGCAGCCTGGTGGTGTTTGCAATGACTGGCAATGGGTTGGGGCTCTACCTGATGTGTGCTGGCCCCTAGGAGCCTGTCCTTGAAGGAGGCACGTTGCTGCAAAATGGGTCATGGGATTGTGCTCAGAGCTCAAAACTGCCTGTCCTGGAGGGACACCGCCAGTTCATGGGGAGTTTTGCAGAGCCTACCCAGGGATGTGAATACACACAGGCTTCCTGTTTTGTGTCTACACCAGGAAGTCAAACATCATCTCAATAGAGATGTTCATAAAACCTCCCTGCCCTTCCCACCACTGTGCTCAGCCTCGAGTCCTGTCCAGCTCATCCCCAGGAGATACGGGATCAGAGAACCACTGAAGTTATAAAAGACTTTCAGAATCATCGAGTCCAACCCTTAACAAGGGTATTGGGTCTGGCTAGAATGGAGTTAGCTTTTCTCACAGCAGCCCGTACAGACTCGTGCTGTGTACTTGCAGCTAGAACAGCATTCATTCAGAGCAACAGAGGGGGAGTACTGCAATGCTGCTCAGCCAGAGCTGCTCTCCTTGCCTGGGCTCTGCTTTACCCTGAAGCTGAGGTCTAGATTAAGTTGAATGAATGAGTTTTTTCTTGCTTCATCAGCTATAAGGAGCCAGAACAGACTGAATGTACCTACATTAGAACTGGGGACAGGGAGTGTTGTCCATTTCTCACACCATCCCCTTGCAGGGGTGCCTCAGTTCAAATCTGCCTTCCCGGATTTTGGCACGTATCCGCTAGGAATACACAAGCATGTGTCCTGTCCCAGATGTGCCCCTTTAAGGGAATCAGCCAGTGTCAAACCCTCAGTGAGGGCCCTACCTTCAGCCTTACACAGCTGTGACACTGAATCACCCCATTTTAGGAACCACTTGTCCCTCCCAGCTCTTGTAGGGTGGCTCCAGCAGACGCAGCAGCCACCTTCTCTGTGGCAAAGAAGGAAAAATAACAAACCGTCCCTGAGAGATGCTAACGAAGAAAGCCTGGAAAGCACAAGGAGAAAGAACTGGGTGGAAAATGCAGTGACTTGTCAGTTATGATAGCTCCCATCCGCTAGAACAAGGAAGTAAAGTGAAAATATTTTGTCTGTTATCAGAAGCTTTGGGTTACGAGGGGAAGTGGGACTTGCAAGCCAGAGCAGAGTCTGCTCAGACTCGGCTCTTTGTGCTCTCTCACCCTGGGACTGTTAGTCAGGTCCCATCTCTGCTTTCACTTCCTCTTGGTTGTTAACATCATACAGTGTCACCAGCCTGCTGTGGGCCTCCTGCTGTGTATCCGCTCAGACTCTCACACCAGATGCTACACAAGAAAAATAAAGCATTTCCCACACTCATGCAAAATACTCATTACCATTTACTTATTTTCTGGCCCTCTCCATGCACTTGGGTGTACGTGAGCTTAGGAGTCCAGCCCCAGTCCTGCATATTGGCTGGGCAGGAGCACAGGGTCTGGTCCGTCTGCATCGAGTATAGTCCAAGCACAGTGGTGTGTGATGAGTTCTTTTTTCCTTTTTTGTTTTTTGTTTTTAATGTTCTGAAATGCCAGCAGGGACGAGAAGCATCTTGGGTGGAAGGGAAACAGAGGTTATTAGGGATGAATTCAACACTGTGAGGTTATCTAGTTCAACTCCCCTCGTTTCTCTTATCATTTCTCAGTCCTGCTGCCTCTTCCACTGGGAGGGCTGTGGACTTTTCCCCTCTTCCCCCTGCCCAACTGATTGCTAATAGCTCTGGGCGTGCAACCCGTGTGCAAACTGTGTGGCAGGGAAGCCAGTCTAATTTGCAGCCTCCAGGATTTGGTGGCAGATCCATTTAAAGAAAAGCAAGTTATCCCTTAGATGTGTCATTATACCCTGGTTTTGTACCTGAGTGGTTTGTTCTGATGGAAAGGGTGAAAAATGCCCTCCACAGGTGCTTTAGAAACACAGAATGGTTTGAGTTGGAAGGGACCCTTAAAGGCCATGTGGTTCCACTCCCTGCAGTGAACAGGGACACCTACACCTCTGTCAGTGCTCAGTGCCTTGTCCAGCCTGACCTATCTGCAGGGAGAGGGCACCCAGCACTCTGTTCCAGAGCTTCACTACCCTTATTGTAAAAAGCCTTCTTATATCCACTCTAAATCTCCCTTAAACTGTTCATTCTCCCCTAGCTGCTTCTTGCACCCCCTTACTGGCAGTTAGCCCGAAACATGCCCTATGGGACTGCCAAGGAGGTGGGAACTAAGGGCAGGATGTAGCGTTGCTGTGTCTATCTAATCTAGGCCGAACCACAGAGACATCCTCCTCCATGCTGAACTTAGGTCTGCCAACTCAAGAAGAGCCCTTTGTCTCTACAGGCAGGGCCCGCATCTCAATATCACCACAGAATCATGAGGGTTGGAAAAGAGCTGTATGACAAGTGCAACCCCAGCCCACCAGCACCACGCACACTGCCCATGTTATTCAGTGCCACATCCCCACGGTGCTGGAGCACCTCCGGGGATGGTGACCCCACCACCACCAGCACGGGCTGCTGTGCCACTGCATCACCGTTTGTTCCAAGGATAAATCTTCCTGCTACTTTCACCGTGCTGTATCCCACCCAGGAGCACTACCACGCTCTTTTCTCAGTGCATTCCCGTTAACGTTTCCTCCTTCTCCCCTCCCCGCAGGGCACGAGGACAACGTTCCCCCATGATGACAGCCATCCTGGAGCGCCTCGGCACGCTGTCCCTCAGCGGTCCTCAGCTCAGCCGCCTGCCTCGCCTGCTGGAGGACGGCTTCCCCAAGATGCCATGCACAGTCCCAGAGGGCGAGGTGCCGCAGCTCTTCCGCGAGCCGTACATCCACACTGGGTACCGTCCCACCGGGCAGGACTGGCGCTACTACTTCCTCAGCCTCTTCCAGAAGCACAACGAGGTGGTCAACGTCTGGACTCACCTCCTGGCGGCGTTGGCCGTGCTGCTGAGGTTCAAGGCGTTTGTGGAGGCCGAGCAGCTATCCCTGGACGCGTGGTCCCTGCCTTTGCTCATCTTTGTCCTCTCCTCTGTCACCTACCTGACCTGCAGCCTCCTGGCTCACCTGCTGCAGTCCAAGTCAGAGCTGTACCACTACACCTTCTACTTCGTGGACTACGTCGGAGTCAGCATCTACCAGTACGGTAGTGCCCTGGCCCACTTCTACTACAGCTCCGACCAAGCGTGGTATGACAGATTCTGGCTTTTCTTCCTGCCAGCAGCTGCTTTCTGTGGCTGGCTGTCGTGTGCCGGCTGCTGCTACGCCAAATACCGGTACCGACGGCCTTACCCCATCATGAGGAAGATGTGCCAGGTGATCCCAGCTGGGCTGGCCTTCATCTTGGATATCAGCCCTGTTGCTCACAGGGTGGTGGTGTGTCACCTGGGGGGCTGTGAGGAAGATGCTGCTTGGTACCACACGTACCAGATACTGTTTTTCCTTATCAGTGCTTATTTCTTCTCCTGCCCGGTCCCGGAGAAGTACTTCCCTGGCTCCTGTGATATCGTCGGCCATGCCCACCAGATCTTCCACACCTTCCTGGCCATCTGCACCCTGTCGCAGCTGGAGGCCATTTGTTTGGATTACAAGAACAGGCAGGAGATTTTCCTAAAAAGACATGGGCCTTTCTCCATCTATCTCTCCTGCATCTCTTTTTTCGGCCTGGTGGCCTGTAGTGCCATTACAGCTTACATTCTGCGATGCAGGATCAAGGCCATCCTGGCTCAAAAGGACTCCTGAGAATCGTGAAGGTGATGGGCGTGACACCACGCAAAAAAAAAAAACAACCAACAACAAAAGATCAAGAAAAAGGGCGTAGCATGTTAGAGGCATAACTGGCTTATTTGCCTAACACACTGTGACTAACCTAGACCTTGGACTGGGGTGGAGGGCTGGACACTTCATGCTGGATGCATTTTCAACAGCAGAGGCTGCCTTCTGCCATGCAGGGGGACATGGGGTGTTTTAAGCCACAGTAAGTCACTTAACTGAGGATACTGGAATAGGCAGAGGTTCCTTGTTCTTGCTGGTAAACCTGTGGGAGATTTCTGGGTAAACGTGAAGGACGGTAGCCAGAGGGCTGTGTGACTGCAGAGGGGTTTTCTAGGGCACCACAGCATGACAGAGAGCCCACCATGAGGCCTGAGTGGATATGACGACCTCTTTGGGTTTTGCCATTTCTTCTGTCTGTGGGGAGACCTGTTACCATCAAAGGCAGTTGCAGGGTTTCATTTCTAGGGTTCACTTGCAAGGGTGTGTGTGTTACAGTGGCTGGACTAATCCTTTTCCAGCTCCAGCTGAGCTAAACCACATTTTCTCTCTGACCCCCTTCTTAAGTATCTCAACATCAGGTTGCTGAGGTGACATCAGCAAAGCATATTTACAGACCAAGACCTGACCTAGAGTCCTCTAGGATCAACTGGATCTGAACCTGACCCCCGTGTCTGCCAGGCACTGTTGTGGTCCAGGCACCCCTGGCACAGTAGGCAATGTTAGGTCATCTCTATCCTTTCTTTCTGCACAATTGCACCATCTGCAGTGAAAGTGCTTAGTGAAGCTCAGCAGGCTGTCACAGCTCTCTGAAGGCTTGCACTTTAAGTACTTACTTGCCTTGAGCACCCCTGCAACCATCAGTATTCAAGGTGCTGGCACAGGGAGAGGAGATGCATTTATTGGTGAGAAGTGCCTCTTTTTGTCTGCCTGTGAGACATGTTCATACATTCCTGCAAAGACTGATCCCGTATCATCTGCCACGGGAGTCTGACTGACCTTCAGTTCTGGCAGTGCAGTGCAGAAGTAATTTGGGTGTGATCTGTCTGGTACAGGAAAGCTCCCGGGGCTCCTAGGATGGTCATGGCCAAAAAGGGATGAAAGTGAAGTGGATGTGAAGTCTTTATTCCCTTCTTAGCAGTTCTTTTCAGGATGCTAAGCAATCCTTAGGGGGCCCTGTGGGAAAGCTGGCCATGAATCTGCAAGGTTTCTCTTCTCTGACCTATGGGGCTTTGAATCTGGCATGTTTTTATCGGCATTAGATGAAGGTAGAATGGCAAAAGGCAGGAGCAGGTTGACAGAATTTAGGTCTTTTGTAACTTTGGAATGGGTTTGTCCTTGGAACTTGGTGGTTCTTGTGTGGAGTAGCAGATAGAGCAGTCAGGGACACTTGGTGTTCGTGGGTCAAGTCCTGTCCAAAGAGTAGGAAATGTTGGTTTATGGTGTCCTCAGCTAGGTGAGTCTCTTCTGTATTTGCTGGGGGCGATACGGGGTATGGAGCCATACTGTTGCACTGAAGTTGGTAGCACTTACAGGACTGGATGCTCTGAGCCCATACAGATAGATTCAGTTCAGACTGCACACCTGAACCTGCTGCTCACTTTTCATAGTCAACTCTGAGTCCTTGCAGCTGTATCCTTACAGAAGACCTGAAGCCTCAAATGCCATGACATCTGTCTGTAAGTCTTCGCTGAAAGCAAGGAAGGCATGGGATCTACTCCAGCCTGAGATCAGTCTCACTGAATCCAAGGGCAGGCAAAGGAATTGTGGTTGCTGGTTCTGAGCAGGAAGACTTTAGGGTTGGGGGTATGATTTGTCAAGACAAGCACTGATTTCTGCACTTGATCTGGTTTTTAACATTTGAGATGTGTTTGTGTATGTGCATGCATGCCTGATTTTATATCCAGAAACGTTTTGCCTTTGGCCTTTTTATCTACAGAGCCTAGCTGGGTCAAGATTAGCTTGAAGGAAGTAATGCCACACTGCTGGAGCATGGTGGGACAGACAACATCTCTGAAAACTCACCTATTAATAGGGACTTTGCCACAACCTATGTTTTGTGCTCAAACCTGAAACTCTCACCTGATTGACAAATTAAGTGAAAAAGATGAGGAAAGTTATTTTTGATTACAAGAGAAGAAATCACAGGAGTAATCTGGAGAAGTCATCCGATCCACCCTTTCCCATCACCGCAGCCTTCCCTGTTCACATGTAGCCCAGATAAGGAGCACTTAGAAATTGTTAATGACTTAATTTCCTATGCTGCTTATTGATTTACACCTCCTCATACTCCCATCTTTTGCCCAGAGGTTAATCTGACTTTGGAGCAAGAAAATGGCTGGGAAATGGACCAGCAGAAAACCAATCCTACTGAAAAAATGTCAGTAATCTTCTGCTGGTTTTCACTTCCAGCCAGCTTACTTGGCCAGCAGTGCTGCCTGCACACGTGGGTCTCCTCTCAGTCTGGGAGAAGACTTCCAGTGGGAGTGGTGCTGCTTCTCACAGTCAAATTTGCTTAGCTTTTGTGGCAGGTAAAGGAGAATAAGCCAGTTACAGGATGGTCCACAGCTCTTTTCTGAACTAAAATGGAGGGAGTGGGCATCACTGCTGACAGCAGACCATGCTGTTCGTATGCACTTACTAATACTGGTATCAAAAGACAGGTCACCCGGGCATTTGCTTCTCTAAGGTTGAGAAAATATGTGACATGTCCTGCCCTTGACTAAGGAGGATGATTACAGGAATGCTGTCCAGTTCACAGCGGGATAGGAGGTCATGAATTTTCCAAGGTATTTCTTGTCAAAAGTCATCTCCTCCCTGCTACAGCAGAAGTGGAACTTCTCCTTCTGAATCAAGTGTTGTGTGACAGTCTCGTGGTGTTTCTTCTTGCCCCTGTGGTACTCCTCAAGTGAAGCCACTCATGTGCCCGCGTGGCCCTGCACTCAGACCTGGAGCTGACCTCCTCATTACTATGATGGGTCAATTTCGCAGGCAGCTGCCACCCAGATTGCTGCTGCTGTGAGGGTGTACCCATGGTGTCCCAAGGGACTTTTCTACACTGGAGCTTCCTCCATCTTTGTCTCCATCCTCCTCCTCTTCCTCCAACCAAGAGGTTCATTCCTTCATCCCAGGACTTGTGCCTTATGCACCTGGCTGCCTACCTGTGCAAACTCAATGTGCTGAGCACTCTGTTCCACCTCAAGTAGGGAGGGACTGGGAAGTGGATGCCACCATCCTCCTGAGATCCGTGCTGTTGATCTAGAGGAGACCAGAGCTGCTGAGACAGTAACTAAGTGCAGCTGTGCTAAATGGAAAGCTTGCCACGGTCCTCTCCTTTGGGCTTGCTGCTTGGAGCATGGCTTTGTCCATCCTGGTGCTCCTCTGAGGAGGCACGGCTGGGCTGGATGTCCTGGTGGCAGGGGGTTGAGCACTTTTTGCATCCTGAAGGTCCTCACCATGTCCCTCAAGTCCTAAGGTAGCATTGTAGCAGATCTCGCAACTTGGATCTGCACAGGTCAGCTGAGAAGTCATCCCAATGTGCCTTATGCTGTTACCTGCTGGGATTTATACTGAAGGAACCAGGGGCAGCCTGTTTGTAATCTGTTGGTCTCTGGTTGTTTTTAACAGGGGACAGGATCTCCCTGGTGTATGGAGGAGAAGGGGGAGGATGGAGAGAGGTACCTTAAACTTGCCTTAAACTTGTATTTTTGCCTAGTGATTTGTGTAGCAGGGTAAGGACAGGTTCCTCATGTGCCTTGCAATTTACATTTTTTACTGACAAGATTATTTTTAAGCCCTGTTTGTTACTAAACAGAAGGACGAAAGAGTTTGAAAGAGTTTGTATTTTTTTTTCCACTGGGAAGTAGCGAAGGGTATGGGTGTTAGCTATTAACCATCCCCTTCCCACCTTCCACCTGCTGACTTTGTATTGTTGAAAACATTGGTAATATTTTAAGCTTTGTACTGTACTGATCATTATTTAAAAACCTTTAGTGAAAAACAAACAAACAAACAAACTGTGAAAGCAAAATGATTGGTGTGGTGTGAAATTCCCAAGTGCACAAATACAAAAGGTAATGAATCATAAGGAAGGAAGTTTGGCCTTACAGTAGGAGTAGACAATAATTTTAACAATAATTAACAATAGGATGTGGTTTTAGCTGTGTATTTCAAAGCAATTTCCAGGTTTCAAAGTAACTGTGGTCATTAATATGTCCTCGTCACTATCTTCTTTTAGTTTAAAGCTATTTCCCCTTGTCCTGTCACTTCAGTTCCTGACTGAGAGTATTAAGCTTTAGTTTTTGGTGGTTTTTTTTTACACTTTTAAGTACCTGAAGGCTACTATATGTTCTCCTTTCTCAGTCCTCTCTTCTCCAGGCTGAAAACTGCCAGCTCTTACCCCATCTCTGTAGCAGAGGGGTTCCAGTCTCGTGGCTCCAGCAGCTCCAGGCCCTTTGCTCGTTTGCTCTGTCCCTCACTCCCTCACTGGGCTGTTGATTCCCGATTTAAAGCCCTCCTTACCAGTGGGATCACACACAATCACATACACACATACAAGGGTATACAGTGGTGTGAGTTTCAGTCACCTAAGAAAGCCTGTGTTTTTTCCTTCTATTAGCACTATACTAGTAATTGCAGTCATTGTTTCTTAACATCATATGCAGAGTAAGGCCTCTGTACTACTGTGCTTCCACCCAGCAGAGGGCGAGATGCCTCAGCTGCAGAGGCCCCAGTGCCACGAAAGCACAGCCTCCAGGCTCTGCTGGAGCTCTGCAGACAGGCTTAGGAAAAAATGTTCCCACTCAGGCGGGCGTGCAGCCAGCCCTGCAAAGAGATGCATTTCCGAGCCAGGGATGTGCTTTGCAAACGTCTCGCCCTCTGCGTAAGTGACAGGGATTTTGCCAGGCGAGTTAGGCCAAGATTTTATGTTTCCATGAAGTAAAAAAACTGAAGAAGAACGGGACAAAATACCAGAACAGAACAACAGGGCTGTTAACCTTTTTAACAGGAAGCAAAAATAGAGGCTTGTGGTATGCTGCTTGCCAGTGCTGTTTTAGGGAACATATTGACTACATGCCCTTTACTATTTGATTTTATGCATGCAAATCTTGGTGCCTGGAAAGCCAGAAACAGTTATCAGCAAAGGAGGGAATGGGCTTATCCCAAGCAGATGAAGTGAAATGCAAAAAATACAAGTGCTTCCGAGGCATTTTGATCTGCTCCCTTCACATATCGCAGAGGACAGAATGAGAGAGAAGGTATGATCCCCAGCACCTGATATTGCAGCAGATAATCTGCGTTACTTCAGAAGAGATTCCTGTACCCCAAGGCAATTTTTGCCTGGTTTTATTCTTGCAGATCTCTGGGAACGTGAGGCAGAGCCTTAGCAGGCAGCTTCAAATGAGATATTTCCTTCTTCCTTTTGTTAAGCAGCTGTTGAAGCTGGTCTCTGCAACTAGGTCAGGGGAAGAATGCTTCCCCATGTTGCCTGCTGTTCCTGCTGACTCCAGAGGGAGAAGTGGAGCCCTGGCATGAAAATGAGGATTGAACATACCTGAAATATAAGGGATTATGCCACCTGCTGGGTCTTAAACTCTGCAGCTGTCCTTAGTGATAGCTTATTTATCCTGTTGTTGTTTGCTTTGTTCTGGTTGAAGGTAAGATCTACTCTCAGTCCAAAGCAGTTCCTCAAGCTATGAAGCGAAGAGCACTAAGCTCATTCTTTAGCAGCACCCTAACATACATTTATCAAATATTTGTCCAGCAGAGCTAGAGGGATAGACAGTGTGTGGAAGAAAGGAAAAATCCATGCGTACAAATGCTGGGTATGGCAACAAAGCAGCGTAGAAAGCAGTGTGGGAGAGCAGTCTGATTTATGAATCCCTGATTTCACCAGGCTTGAGGGTATCACATTTCAGCCTACTGCCAGCAAGCCTGTGCTTCAAAGTGTTTTTTAACAAACCCTTTGTAAGTAGTCCTTGGAACCCTCAGAGTACAGATAGGGCATTCTGAAACATCGGCCATTCCTGTAGCAGGGGGATTAACAGGTTGGGCTTTTTATTGCCATACATTACAGTGAAGGCACATAACAGCACAGCCTTTCCTCCAAAATACATGGGCTTGAAGCTGATAAGAGCTAGGAAATCTTGATACAGGAAAACACTGATCCTTTTGCTTTTCAGGAGTAGAGTTGTAGTAATCCAAGAGGCTAACGAGGCTTGTCTGAACCTTGGCAAGACTGATTTGCATGTACAGAAGTTGGTGATCGAGGATGCCCCTTTCTGCCACAGCTTTCCTAAATCATACTTTCTTCATCCTCATCTGCTTTCAAACATTCAGGGGAACTGAATTGTTCCAGTCCTGTCCCTGTTCATGTCTGGAGCTGAAGCTTCTACTTTGTGATCCCCCATAAATCTCAAGGCCTCTCTTTGCTTTAGTTCCCCTCTGCAAACTGTGGGATTGGAGCTCTCCTGCCCCACTGCAAGCTGTGCATAAGGGGCACATTGCCACACCGCCTTGTAAAAAAGCTGCTGTCACTATCTTACACAATAACACATGGCCCAAGGAGGCAAGTTTCCTTCCCTGAGGAAAGTACTGGCTCTTGTGCTTAGGACACCCGCTGAACGATGTTTGAATACCACACCAGGCGAAATCAAGAGAGATTGCTTATGCCCCAACACCTGCATCCGAGCCAGATCCACACTGGCTGCTTGCTGCCTTTCAGCCCTGCTTGGCCTTCAAGCTATTATTTCCCTTTCTGAGCTCATCAGACGCCTTATCTCTCCCTGCTGCTTTTTGACTCTCCGGCTGTGTTTCTCTCTGCTTGACTTCTGCTTACAAACTCTCAGATCTTGCTGCCTGCCCTTGAATCTCAGCCTGCTGTGTCTTGTGCACCAACGATAAAGGCACCAAAGGGAAGAAACACAAAACCCTCTTTTCTCTGTGATGATTGATGTGACTTTTTATCTGTTACATTTAAGAGCAGCTTCTAAGAGCACCTTTTCCACAGGAACTTTCCCGTTGATGGCCTTCCTGCTTTCCTTTTGCTGCTTCCTACACATGAAAAATCACGTAGAAGGGAAACGGTGTCAGTGTTACAACCCACTGTTTCACAGCATTTATATACAGATCTATCTGTCTATATAACAGACGGTAAGTCAGCACAGCTGCTTCTCCTGTTGAATACTTTGAGCACTCAGCTACAGATCTGCCCCTGCGCAGCTCCTTTTCTCCCACGAGGAGGGCACAGACGGGGAGCTTGCAGTCCCACACACACAGCCCCAGCTGCCAGGCCTAGCTGAGGCACCCATTTACACCGCGGAAAGCATCAGGGCCTCGGCGGGACGCGAGGGTGGGGTGGGCAGCGCGAGGAGGAGCATGGCTGCGGCCTGCAGCAAGCCGAAGGGCGTTTAATTGAGACAAATACGACGAGGAGCACCTTCCACCTCCCCAAGGCAGCTGTTCTTGCGTACAACAGAGGCGGTGGCTCCTGAGGTCCGGCCCCACAGGGAGCTCGGCCGGGCCAAGGCCGCTCCCGCCCTCCCGTTGCCACGGCAACCCCTTCCCGTTTCGATTAGTGCGCATGCGCCTGCACGTAGTGAGCATGCGCATTGGGCGCGCCTGGTGGTTGCCGTGGAGACGGCGTCGCTGGAAGCCGGGTAGGGATCGCCGCCGCCATGAGCTCGGAGCTGAGGCCGGGCCTGCCCTTCCTCCCGGGCTGTGCCTTCAGGGACCCCATGGTGAGCGCAGCCCCTGGTCAGCCCGGCTCCTGGGAGCCCTCGCATCTGTGCCTCAACCTCCGTTCGTCCCGGGTACCCCCTAATTCCCGGCTGGTCTTTCAGGTAGCCCTGCTGAGGGAGCTGGGCCCCCTCACACCCCAGCTGCTACGGGGAGCTTTCAGTGACCCGTGCGGCTCCCTCGTTGAGCCTGGTGTCCCCGTGCATGCTCCTGGGGAACCTGGTACTCCCTCAGACCCTCCTCTAACTCTTCAGGAGACCTGGTATCTCCAAATTCACCATGTATTTCCTCAGAGGCCTATCCTAGTCAGCCTGCTGTCGGTCCAGGCCACCTACTAATCCCCACAAGAGACTGGTACCTCCTCAATTAACCTAAAATCCCTGGGCAAACTGGTATCCTGTGAATATGTTATACTTCAGCTCATCTGACACCCCTCAGAATATCCACTGAAGTGAATCTCACAGGTGAGATAGCCTTGATAGCCTGTAAATTCACCCAAGGGAACTGATACCCACTGAACTCTTTCTCCAAGGAACCTGGTGTTTCCCAGAGCCAACAGCTACCTGTTGAACTCACTCTTTGAGCAGTTGAACTCTCTGAACCCACCTGCTCCCCCTGACCCCACCCATAAAAGCTCCCTGAGCTTTTCCTATTTAGTTTAAAGTCTGTTCTCAGAGAGGCAGACACAGCTGAGCCCAGCCTCTAGGGGCCTTGGTGCTTTTAAATTCATCCCCAAGAACCTGTTGCGTCTTGCACCCATCTGATGCTGCAAGCTTAACCCTGGGAGACCTAGAATCCCTGAAATCCATTCTTTAGTTGCCCTGCCAATTCATATGGTACCCCAAGGGAAGCAGTGCTCCAAAACTCACTTTGTAAATGGGCAGACCACTGTTTCTCTGAACCACCTCAGTTTTCTCAAAGGGATATGTTCTGAACCTTCTTCTTGTTCTGATACTGCCCTGAACCATACAGGACCCATACAGTCACCTGATGCTTCCATAAATGCCTTTCTTATATCCTTTGGAGAACTTAACCCTTGGTAGATCATATGGAACCAATGCTCTGGAACCTGAGAACTGAAAGTCTGTTCAGAGAACTGGTATCTCCCCACTGAACTGGTACCATCGCAGCCTCCAGAATTCTCAAGGAAGAGAGACTTCGCAGCTAGCTGTGCTCTCATTCCTTGGAAGAAGTAATCTCACCCTCTGCACTTGAATGGATACCTAAACAAGGAAGCAACCTTTCCTTTTCCCACTCCCAATGGTCCACACGATGAGGATCTGATAACCCCAAGTCCTCCCAGTATCCTCTTGCGAAAACAGTATCAGAGATGAAAGTACTCCCTGAGTTCTTTCCATTGCTGTTTTGGGGCAGCTGACAACTCTGCACTTCCTTCTCTATGGGAAGTTAATATCTCAGGTCTTGACCCTGCTATTCATCTTCAACTCACTACTACTATAATGGCAGTTTGGGAAACCAATGTCCTTGAATTTTCCTGACTGCTTAGCTCAGAAGCAATGCTCGCCAAGATCAGTAGGAAATGGATACACCAGGGCACGCCTGACGTCTCTGTGGAACTTAATAGCCTTAAGAGTGGGCTTCTCCATTTCCTCACAGTATCTAGAAAGGCTCCAGTGTGCTCTGCTATTGCATGTGATCCTTTGTCGTGGGGTGTGCTCCACTGCAAAACAAACAAACAAAACCAACTTGAGGCTGTACTCCATGTCTTTGATATTCCTGTTGAAAACTGACCCTTCCAGAGCAAGCCCTTCTGTGTCTTCCTGATGCCTCTTCTAGATTGTTCTCCACTAAAGAAAGGCCATCACACTAACCCAGTCCTCATTTTGGGATCTGATAGAGCAGAGCTTCTCAAGGGATGGTGAGCCCTGCTGCAGGTCAGTCAAAGTTGTTCTTCCCATATCACTCACAGAGCCCCTTAACTTCCACTGTACCAGTCCTAGTGGTGCCTTCCAGCACAAACAGTCACGCTGTTTTCGAAGTCAGTGACAACTGAGTTTTCAACAGTAAATGGAGTCATTCACTCATAACAAATACTCTCAATCGTGCAGTTATAAAGGTTATCTCAGCATTATTCTCAGTAACGACTTGGAAATTTGCAACGCAAATCTCTGCCCCTAGCAAAATATTATTTCTTCTATCAGCAAAACCCCACCTGCTTTAGTCATGTGAATGCTTCTACTGACATCAGTGGCACTGTATGCAGAAGAAACACCCACAGGGTTTAGCAGAGCAGATTGTTATTTTAGAGTAACTGGAAGTATTGCCCTCTTGGGGATGCTTAAGGAGATCTGGACTCTAGAAATGTCTTTGCACTGTTGCACAGGATGAGCCACAGTGAGTGCAATCACCTCACTTTGCCTCTGTGTTCCAGCCTATAAAATGGCCATCGTGATACTAGTTTTCCACGTGCATTTTGAGATGTGCTGCAAGAAAGCTGTGCATTCAGATAAGATAATGACGTTAGTTACTGGTCAGTGTTCAGATGCACTCCTGGGAGGAGAAGCAGCATTTGTGTGAAGCTCTACAGACAGGGCAAGAAAGACTTAATTCAGTGCTATTTATTTGATACGGGCTGGCAGCACCTGAGATTAGGAGTTTACATTCTGGGTTTTCCCTTTCAGTTTTGCATTACTCACCTGATACTGTGAGATGTAGCCTGGCATCGGTGCCTGTAAAAGCCTGTATGCTTCTGACAAGCACTGATATTGCCAATTTAAGGACAAACTTCTTGGTTTCCCTGGAATGTTTTTCCCACAGCTTTCCCTTGGTATTTATTGAACAGGAAGGAATGGCAATCCTGTGGCAGGGCTGCTGTTTATGAAACATTTTGTTAACACGTCTCCACTAAACTCTCTTGTTTTCACCTGAACGTGTTTTCCTAACTGTGTTACGAGATGCCTAGTACCAGCTCAGAGAGAAAGCAGGCAATTACTTGAAATTCAAGTGGAGCCTTGGAGGTATAAATAAGATTAGAGGCTTAACCATGGGGGGCGAGGGAGGGGGAGGAGGAGAAGTGGTTCACATGCCTGAGGTTGGACTGATTGAGAGCCTAAGTCTGGCAAAGGGGCTGAAGCCTTTTCCTTCGGAGCTGGAAATGGATGCAGTTCTGTTTAATTTGGCAAAACTCAAGGTAAAGGCAGAGGCTGTATCACAGAATCAGAGAATCAGAGAGAGGTTTGGGTTGGAAGGGACCCTCAAGATCATCCACTTCCAATCTCCCTGCTATAGGCAGGGAAACCTCCCTCTAGACCAGGTTGCTGACACAGCCCCATCCAACCTGGCCTTGAATGCTTCCAGGGTGGGGGCAACACTTCCAAGGAGGGGGCATGATCATGGATTTGCAGTTTCTCCTGCTTTCCTTGTGAGAAGTGCCAAAAGCCTCGCGTTGTTCCACATGCTTTCTGCAGCAGATGTGGGCTGTACTGCAAGCTGAGCAGCCTCCTGCCAGTCACATCCAGTCCTCCTCTTCAGCAGGGAGGAACACAACTGGGCAGTCAGAGCTGACATCCTATTCTTGTGTGCCCTGAAGCAAAGTGAGGACCTTCCCTTGACGCTGGGATTATTATTTCACTTGAAGAATGGCTTGGTAGCTGATGTGAAGCAGACAGCAAGGACAGGAAAGGGCTCTAAGAAGGTCAAAACCAAGAATAAACCAACAAAGCTAAAAATAACAGGGGAATCCTATCACCAACGTTATACAGTGCTCAAATAAACAGAATTCTGTGTGTCATAACGGGTTTCTCATGGGTCTGCTATAGGGCCTTACTCAGTGGTTGTGCTCTTTTACATGCAGATCCTTACATAAGCTGTGGGGAGAGGTGGTGGAACAACGGATGCACTTCGGTGTGTTTCCTAATTCCAGTTCTGTAAGCATGGCACACCTTGACTTCACGCAGCGAGGGGAATCCTGTGATTTCCCCAGGAGAGGTTTAACAAAACAGCAGTGCAAAACACAGAAGGTACTCTGCTATCCTCATGCAATAGTCAAGGGAGCACTACAGGGCGTAGCGGAGTGAGGTCCCTTGGAGCTTTGTACTGCCGTAGTGCAGAGTAGGGAACAAAGTGAGATAAATAGTAGGGCAGATCAAGTGCAGTTGCCCCATTCTGGACACTGAGGCTCGTGGTAAGCCTGTGCCAGCACAAGGATTTGAGTTGAGTCTGATGCTTTGTTCGTCCAGTCACTTATTGTTTATTCAGCCTTCTTGATCTAAGCATAAGTAACTGCTGCAGTAGGTCATAATAAATCACTGTGGAGTCGTTCTGGATATCAAACTCTTACTGTTTTTCTGTGCTTTCAGTAGCAATATCTACTAAGTGCATGTAGGATTTTAACAGCTGGATTTTCTTCCACAGAAAACATCCTTTCATCGCTCACAGACACTGGGCTACAAAAATGGGTTTGCCTTTTCTCGGCTGCCAACAGTGGGGATCGGCGGGGAGCGACTGTATGTGAATCAGCCTTCACAAGCTGAATTAGATGAATTATCCAGCACAGGACCCACTCTGACCTATGGGCCAGCCAAGAAGGCTCCTCCTTCAGGCTTCATTCCAGCACACGTGGCTTTTGACAAAAAGGTATAAAGGAGTTTATTCCAGGAATACTGGCTGGCCAAGTTCGGAGACATAAACAGTCAGCTCCAGGGTTCATGGGACAGTGTACAGCAGTTTTCAGATGCCATAGCCCTTAGTCAGAGACAGCTGAACCCCAGTCTGAAAGAGGCTTTCTTTGCTCAGGAGGAGGATTATAATACATAAACGATGTAAGACATTCCCCACGAGTTACGCCGGAGCATTTCCAGCAGGAGTTTGAAAAGAAATTTGATTAATTCTGAAAAGCTTCAGTTTATAACCATTGCCCTGTAAAACATAGCCTGCCCTCCTGCATTTCCAAAAGTGTACTGAGGTTGTAAGTGAGCTTAAACTGTGAAGTCTCTCTGTGCTGCAGTCCCTGCTAGACTGTCTAGCTTTGGTCTGTCTATATATGTTTGTGCTTGTCACCACAGCGTGTCAGAGCCTGCTGCTCCGGCCGTACTTCCTGCATTACATCTTGGTGATCCTAGCAGGCTAGGAGGTGGCTCTGTGTTTGCAGTCCTGAGCCGACCCTCACTTTTAATCGTGCTGGTTGTGCAGACTGCAGCTGCAACCAGAGCAGTCCCTGCAGGGCATGCAAGGCTCAGCAGTCCTGAGCACATGCAGGGGTTGCACCCTGCCAGGCAGCCCACCTGGGAGACGGTGTGAGGGACAGACATCTGTGTTAATTACTGCCTCAGGGGCCATTCTTTCAGAGTAAGATAGCTGTTGCTATTTTAATGTCAGATGCTTCCTTGTCCCTTCATTCAAACTGTAGTAGTTGCTACTTGATTCAGTGGGCTCATGTAGGCTGGGTATGCAAGGCTTGATTAGCCACCTACATCCTCTTAGGAGTAATGAATGTTCTTGTAGGCAGTGTTCCTCGTGCTTCTTTCATTCGCAGGACTGCGAGTGACTGGCTTTTGGCAGGACATGCAGCATGCATTTCCTCTGTGTCCTGATTTCTTTCCTTGTTTCTCCAGCACAGATTGGTTCTTCTGCCTGTGCTGGATAGATGTGACTTCAGGTGAACCATACAGGTCCTAAAAACCACAGGTGTCATCAAACTCTTAACTAAAATCATTACCAGATTCTTTTGCAGACCTTTGTTCAGGGAGGCTTACTGTTAAAGTAAGTCAGATATGTCTGTAAAGTAGATTACTGACAGTAACCAAGCACTCTGTTAGTAGGTAAAATAGCAGATGATCATGGAGGAAAGAAAGTGCTGTATTTATTACAAATGTCTTGTGCAACCAAACTTAGAAAAGGCAAATGTTGATAAAAGCCCTCATCAAGCTTCCACCATCAACCACAGGTTAGGATAACAGCTGGCTTTGATGATTTTATAGATTACAATCCAGTAGTTTTGCACTGCCTAAGCCCATTGCAAATACATTCTCTGGATTAACAGACAAACCATGGTGTTCAAATTGTTTCTTTCTCTCTCCCTTTGGGATCTTGTCCCCCTGGCAGGTTTTGAAGTTTGATGCCTATTTCCAGGAAGATGTTCCTCTGTCTTCAGAAGAGCGTTATCGTATTCGCCAAGTGGTTATCTATTACTACTTGGAAGATGACAGCATGTCTGTCATAGAGCCTGTTGTGAAGAACTCTGGTATTCCTCAAGGCAAACTTATCAGACGTCATCGTGTGCCCAAGAATGACCGTGGGGATCATTACCACTGGAAGGATCTGAATCGAGGCATCAACATCACCATGTACAGCAGGACATTCCGCATCGTTGACTGTGACCCATTCACACAGGTGAGCTCCTTGTATGGAGAAACTGATGTGAAGAATCCCAGTTAAAATCTACCTATTCTGATATTCTGTACCTGTAGTTCTCACACTGAGGTTGCTTTGTGACCTTTCACTTTACAGTCTGTGGAGACTTCTTTCCTCAAAGCAACAGGTGTTTCAAGGCACAGTGTTTGCAAAGAGCACAGTTACTGTTCAGTAGTTTTGCACCATTCTCTGTCCGGAAGACTGCACTGTACAGTACAAATTCTGAGGTCGTTTCTGTGTTAAGAGTATTGATGTAAGCTAACTTCTGTGTGTACAACAGTTTAGCTGCTTAGAGTCCTGATGAACCATTGTTCATACATGAGAGAGAAATTACTGAGCTTAACTGTTTTCCAGCTTAATACCCCTCTGATAGGAATAGGGGTTGGGAATGCTGTCACTAACTCGGCACTCATCTGCAACAAACCAGAAGGACAGGCATAGCCAGTGGATTTAGAATCATAATATAAACTGGCCAAAGACTGCTTATTCATTGCCCGTTTTTTATTTCTAGCTATTTCTGTGCTGGTTAAATGAAAAAACAACAATACAGTAACTAATAGTAATATATAGCAATGCATTGGTATTCTGTTAGATTGTCCCCAGTGCAACCTGGGCCCTGGCCAATCACTATTCTTTCAAGCAATTCCCAGGATCAGTTCAAGAGTTTGAGCACTCCAGGGACCATTCCCAGTAGATGAGTTCCATGCAGCCAACTTGTTCTGGAGGCTGAGAGAGTTTAGATGCAGGCTGATCCTTGCCAGTTGGCCTCAGTGCCCAGGAATGTTCCCAATCATGTAGTATGTTAGTACATACGTATTTGCTGAGCACATGTGGGACCTGCTCTGCTGGAACTAGATGACCAAAAGTCAGTTGTCGTCAGATGAAGAGCTGGTTCTCCTGCTAACGTTGGTTATTTGATGGAAAACATGGCATGAGCTGGGTGGGCCTACATCTCAAGGCCACCAGTCTAGTTATCATCAACTGGCATGCTCTAGTCCAGAGACTGAAAGCGTAAACCTGTTCTGTGAGTCTTCAAGGTGATCTCACATGCCCATAGGAGATGTTTGCACAGGTGCTCCCTGGGCTGAATATTTTCACAGGCCAAAGAGGGAAGAAGTCCACTGACTTCTGAGGTTGTTTTGAGTGACTGAGGTGAGTGCACAAGGAATACCCTAGAGTTTGTTGATGCATCTAAGGTAAGTCAAAAATCCCTTTATAGCCAAACAGATTGTCCTCTTACTGTGGGAAATGTGCTCCTCCTGGCAGATGAACTAAAGCTGCTACTCTGAACACACATCCTTCTGGTCAGAGGGGCCTTGGAGGGCCTGGTGTGGGTCACACAAATTTCCAGTGTCTGACAGAATGGAGAACACTGAATCTCTTGCAAATTCAGACTGCTTACATCCATGGTTATGCACTAACATAATCTTTTTTAATTTACATTAAAGAAACCAACCTGATAGTTATCTTCCACTTAACACCCCAAAGGCAATGAAAACTGTACTCAAGTAGAATTGGACTTAGGATGTAGGGGGAAGGACTGCCCTGCATAATGGAAAGTCAGACAAAGCTAAAAAACAGCAAAGAAACATCTTACTTGTCCCCTGTTGTATTTGCTACTGCAGTGAACTAAAACCCCTGCAGCCTGGTGAGCTACGCAGAATGAATTTGCAGTGTTCTGCCAATACTCATCTCAGCCCATCTGTAATCTCTTATCTTCAGATATCTTCAGCCCATCTCTTATCTTTAGAACTCAAGTCAGCAATTAATACCTCAGATGACTTTCCTAGGTATTCCTGGAGAGCCAAGGAATTGAACTGAACCCTCCAGAGAAAATGGTTTTTGATCCTTACACAGAGCTCCGTCAGATGCCCATGCGCATGTACATCACTCCATCAGATTTTGACCAACTCAAACAATTCCTGACTTACGACAAGCAGGTGAGTGATCTGGCAATGATCACCTATACGTGTCACAGAAACCTGGATCTTGACTCATTCTAAAAGATCTCACTGAGCAGACTCTAAATTTGCTCCTTTCTTGGAATTTGTGAGAAATAAAATATTTTATCTTGTTGTTCAAGCTTCTGCCTCGTAAGCAGCTTCTCCTTGGATTGCAGAGCCTGTTCTAAAGATCCTCCATTTCTTAATTGCTCTCTGTTGTGATGACACAGGTTACCTGCCTTGGGAAGTTAGCAGACCAGGCTTGATGTTCTTCTATTACAAGTGGGGAAGCTACATTCACACATATTTTCCCCAAAAACACTGAAGGCAGGTGCCCTATTGAATGCCTTCAGACAAATACAAATGCCAGTTGCTCTGACTGCATTCTCCCTGTGCACACAGCTGACTAACACACTTCTCCCTGGTCATCCTTCTTCTTTTTATCATCTAACAATGGTGTGAGAAACCCTATAGACTGACTAGCCAGTAGCAAATAGTAAATAAAACAGGGCTCATTGTTAACGACTGTTTAGATGGGTTGATAGCAATAGGACAAGGGGAGATGGTTTTAAACTAAGACAGGAGATTTAGGTTAGATACTGGGAGGAAGTTTTTCACTCAGAGGGTGGTGATGCACTGGAACAGGTTGCCCAGAGACGTTGTGGATGCCCCATCCCTGGAGACATCCAAGGCAAGGCTGGATGTGGCTATGGGCAGCCTGCTTTAGTGGTTGGCAACACTGCTCATGTCAGGGGGGTTGAAACTAGATGATTTCTGAGGTCCTTTTCACCCCAGGCCATTCCATGATTCTATGATTCCTGACTAACAAACAGTCCTGGCCATCAGCTGGGTATTAGCACAGGCCAGGATCATAACCAGTTGCTATTTTGGGTATGGTTGCCTTGCTTTGAGGAGGGCAAGCAGTTTTACTATTTGGATGCAAGCTAGGCTATGCCTGCTGATAGTTTAGCCTTAACAAGTCAAGTCTGGGCCAACTCCTTCACAGCTGTTGGGTCACCTGTTTAGGAGCTGTACCTCGAGGAACTCTTGAGCTGCTCCACTGTGTGCAGCACTTCCAGAACAGTAAGTGATGGACTTGGAAGCATTGTGGTGTGAGGTGTTTGATTTCTGTGCCATTAAAACAAGATATTTCCAAGAGACAGAAGTGAGATGGGGTCTAGAATGAATGCAGTCTCCTCAGAACAATTGCAGACGTACCCCTCTGCCTTCCTCAGTATGAGATTGGTAAAGAATTGACCATGAAACCTCAATATTTGCCGTGAAACCTTCAAAATTAGATTCTGCCTCACTTTACTAAGTTTCATTATAAAAATCCCAGTGGTCACAGTACAAGGGCTTGGTTCTTCTGTACTTGGCAGAGAAGATAGCTGAGCTACTTTCAGTCACCCAGCCTATTTCAGCCAAAATCATTTGGACAAACCACTTAGTAATTCTAATCCATATTTGTTTTTTTGTTTTTTTTCTACCTATTTCTTATCCACCTCAGGTCCTACGCTTCTATGCCATGTGGGATGACACGAACAGCATGTTTGGTGAGACTCGGCCTTACATCATCCATTACTACTTGGCAGATGACACAGTGGAGGTTCGAGAAGTCCACAAGCCCAACGATGGCAGGGACCCATTCCCAATACTGATAAAACGCCAACGCTTGCCGAAAACCTTTGTGGACAAGAAAAGTGAGTTTAGAGCAGCCAGCACATCTGTCTGTGCTCAAGCACCTTGGTGGGTGGGTGAAGATGTGGAAGCTGTCTTAGAGGTGCATCATTTTGAGAGCTGCAGGTGTCATCAGGTTTGGGCCAAAGGAGAATCCTTTCAGTGATAACTGAGGTCTTCATGTTCTGGGAAGCAGAGCACTACAAACAGATCTGTGGAGATTTTTATTCATTTGTATCCCTTTTCACTGAGAAATATTAACATTTACCTGATTGCTTAGCTTTTTCCTTTTGCTCTCTTCTCCTTAGAGACCTTCCCAAGCTGTGTGCTGGAAATCTCTGATCAGGAGGTACTTGAGTGGTACACAGCTAAAGACTTTGCTGTTGGCAAACCTACCACCCTCCTTGGGCGCACGTTCTTCATCTACGATTGCGATGAGTTCACACGTAACTTCTATCGTGACAAATTTGGCATCACAGACTTCCAGCCAGTGGAGATAAAGAGGAAACCACCCGAGGAAGTACCACAGGTACTGCAAGCAGTTTTCCAAAGAAGCAGAGGGAAATCTGCAGTCCATGTCAACTCTGGTAGGAAAGTATAAGCTCAGCTGAGTAAGAGACTATAGTAAAGAGTTTCATCTTAAAGAAAAGATCAAGTAAAAGAGAAAATCAAAGGAAGCTAAAGGTTAAAGAAAAGAGCAACTTGAGGAATCATAGGATCATAGTTCTGTTTGAGTTGGAAGGGACCCTTAAAGGCCATCTAGTCCCACTCCCTGCAATGAACAGGGACACCCACAGCTCCATCAATGCTCAGAGCCCCATCCAGCCTGACCTTGGCTGTCTGCAGGGTCAGGGCACCACCACCACCTCTCTGGACAACCTGTGCCAGTGCCTCACTACCCTTATCATAAGAAACTTTCTCCTTCTCTCCAATCTGTATCTCCCCCCTTATAGGTTTGAAACCATTTCCCCTTGCCCTATCACAACAGACCCTGCTAAACAGATTGTCCCCTTCTTTCTCACAGCCCCTTTTGAGATGCTGAAGGCTGCTCTCAGATCTCCCTGTAGCCTTCCCTTCACCAGGCTGCACAGCTTCAGCTCCCTCAGCCTGTGCTCTTGGGAGATGTGTTCCACCCCTGGGGTCATTTTTGTGGCCCCTCTCTGGACACACTCCAACAAGACTCACATCTCTCCTCTACTGAGGACTCTAAATGGGATGCAGTACTCAAGGAAGGCAAGCCAAGGATAGTCAAATTAATATGAAATTGAAAGCCAAAATGTCAATTTTGAGTAATATAAAGGACAGAACTGGCACTCTGACCATGCCTGTACTGGAAAATTACACAATGTCAGGGTTTGTTTTCTGTCTGCAAAGCAAACTGGAATGGTCTGGCTGCAGTGATACCACTAAACTCTCTCTCACTTCTCCAAAAAAGAGTTGCTAAGTCCCAAATATCTACTGGTGATGGTCACTGCCCATGTTACCTCCCAGAACGAGCCAAGGAACAGCACTGAGTATTAGCTGGCCTAGTCCACAAACATGATGGGGCTTAGGTTAACAGTGTAACCATACAGATGATTGAGTTCCTGTACACAGGATGGGTTAGTTATTAGTTTACCCTTTGTCTCTTTATTCAGAGATATTAACTGGCTTTCTGACAGTCAGATTTACTTAGCTCTTATATTTCTATAATAAGGGGTCTAATGGCTAATCTAGAGCATCTCTGCTGGGCAGGATGTCACAGCTGTTGCCACCTGGCAACAAAAGAAGTCTTCCAAACAGATGCTTTCTTGTAAGCTGTCCTGCAAACATTCTTTGTTTAAGCTCTTTCTACTCGGTACCCTCTCTGGCTGCAGGTAATTCCTCCATATAATGGTTATGGCATCCTTGAAGACTCCCTTCAGAACTGCTATTCTCTATTTCCAAAGCCTCCCCGGAAAGATGTAATAAAAATGCTAGAGAATGACCACAAAGTGCTGCGATACCAGGTAGCCCTGGTAAGTCTCTTCCTTGTTACTGTGCATGTATCAGCTCATGTTGTGGAGTTAGAAGGATGGGAGGAACTGGCTGCTCAGACAAGGGTGGTAGCAAATTTTTTTCTGTCCTGGTGGGACAAGAGATGAAGATTGCACAACCCTTAGGAGATCCCACTGGGTTACTGTGTGATTGCTGTGGCAATTAGTGGCACGCAAAGGTAGGAGAAAAAAAAACAAACAACAAGGCCAGGCAGTGCAAAATAGATGTGCTACAAAACCACAGCCATTTATGGAAAAACTCCCACTGACATCAGCACGTGACAGATGGTCCTAATTGAAACAGCTTTGCAGCTGGGCTCCGTGCCTCTGCCTGCCTCCAGCTGCTGCCACAAGCGTGAGCTTGCTGCCTCTCTGCTGCTGGCTCCCAGCACCTGCCCTTCTCCAGGCTAGTCCCAGCTGCAGCAGCCAGCAAGGGGCTGTGCTAGCAGAGCAGCCAAGTGTCAATGTATAAGCAGGGGAGTCCACAGGGACGGTGCTTTCCATCCACAGTAACAGTGTTGAGGTTCTGGCCTTTGTGCCAGCTTTGCAGCTGGTTTATGCAAGGAACCTCTGGCACGTCTAGCAACAGCCATGGCATTTCCTGTGCTGCCTGGTGCCTGCCCTCTCCAAACACTCAGGGTGAATAAGGGCTGATTTCTTTTCCCTATTGTGCAGGAGTTCCTAAAGGTCACAGCTGATGAGTTCAGATCAATTTTATTTTAAACTCAGTAAGTAAACCCACTGTTGTGTCAGGGGAGTGTCTTCCTGTGAGTAAGAGCTGAAAGCAGCACCAACCCCTCTCAGGCAATCATTAGAATGAAATACATAACTTTAATACTAAACTTTACAGCCAGCCTTCCTCTGCATGATGAATCATTCCATATAGGATATTCCTTTCTCTTGGATTACTCAGTCTGGAAACGCTGAAGCCTCTTAGTCACTGCAGCCCAAATTCTGCTTCTGTTAGCCTGACTAGGACAAATAATCTTTGAAATTCAGGTATTTAATGTTGTTACTCTATGACGATGTATTTGCAGCTTTTGCCTAATTAACTGCTTAGTTTTACACAGCTAGAAAAAAAGTTTTGAACTCTGGGCAGCGTTCTTTTCCAAAGCCACTACCTTTCCTCTAGGAATCACCAAACCCTGTGGACACACAGCGACGCTTCATCCTCTCTTATTTCCTCTCCAATGATATGATCAGCATCTATGAACCCCCAGTCTGTAATTCTGGCATCATTGGAGGCAAATACTTAGGAAAGACCAGAGTTGCCAAACCAGGCTCTACTACAGAGAAGGCTGAGTACTATGGGCCCTCTGACCTCACCATCGGTTCAACCATTGAAGGTAAGATCCAGTCTGGCTCAGTAATACTCTCTGAGCATCAGCTTTCACTGCCTGATCTGTCATTTGTTGGACAGACAGCATATATGCCTTCCATCATTTGGAAGATCTGCACCTTCTGGATCTCACTGCTGTTCAGTTTCCACATCACCTGCTGGTGAGAACTGATGTAACTCTGTTATCGTCAGTGTGAACCTTAGACACAATTAGGAAAGTAGATACGTTCTTACTTTAATACCTCTCCCTACAGTGTTTGGCCACAGGTTTGTTATCACTGATGCTGATGAATATGTGCTCAATTATATGGAAAGCAATGAAGAGAGTTTTCCTGCGACGACATTACAGTCCATGAGGGATCATTTTCGCCCACGGCAGGTGGTGGAGGAGTCTGCCAAAAGGTACACTTCAAAGGATGGCATATGGAGCTTAGTGAGACTCAGGACTGACAACTAAGGCCATTTCCAGCAGCTTCCCTGGGCTCCATTTTGCTGTCTCGTGGCTGCTCAGCTCCAAGGCCGTGTCTGAACACATACAGCAGGAGCTCAAGAGAGTACTATATCATGTGATGGCTGTTGCTGACCCAAAAACCTTGTGGGACAGCTCTGGCTCAGCAGCAGAGACACCTTCAGGTGAACGAATGCAGTCATCTTTTTCCAAAAGGGAGCAGTAAACTGTGATAGGTGCTGCTAACAGTATCCTCGTGAGCCATCGTCTGGTTGCAGGCTCAGAGGAGGGTTGGGGGATTCATTTTCACATTTGCTCTGGCACTCAGCCTGTCAGAGCCTGGACATCATCCCCTTTTTTAGCTGTCTGTCTGGACCCATTTTAAGTGACCCAGTAACAACCCTATAACTTCAGGACACCCTTTAGAGTCAGGTCATAGTGTGGAATTTCAGAGGCTCTGGTTGAAACTTGAGCTGCATGCATTTCCCAGGTCCGTATGAAACACTCAAGCAAACCCTCCTTGTCCCAAGGAACTTGGAGCACAAGACAAATGTCATGCAGAGGGAAAGCAGTTTCCCTGATGTCCAGCATCAGGCCTTAGCTTCATGTCCAAGTCCAATCTGAGACGAGTTTGCCATTTAAACCAAACACCCCAGAAGCCTTCTGTGCATTCACAATTACAGCCTGGTCAGCCATGGGGGGCAGCCAGCACACAAGCATCACTGTAGGACTGCAAGAAGGGACTGACATGAAATTCTTTTTCCTCTTTCCTTCTACAGTGATGTCCCTGCTCTAGGGACCAGCAAGCAGGAACTGGATGAACTAATTGCGAGCGTTCAGGAAGAGCTGAAGCTCCACAACGACTTGAACTACAGCAACATTAGAGAGGCATTACTTCATTGTGACAAGGATGACTCTGGTTTCCTCGACAAAGCAAAATTTTTATCTGTTTGTGACAGCTTGAATGTGCCAACCAGCGCCGTTCTGGTTAACAAGGTCAGAAGGAAGGGGTGCTGTGCATACTGAATTTCACCCCCTGTAGGTGTTCTGAAAGATCTCTCTTAAAAACCAACCCAATCCAAGCTGAATCAGCAGCCATTCTGACCTACAAAGGGGAACAACTCCAAGAAAAGGGTGAAAGAATCCCAGTTCAGAAGGGCTTCTGAACTGTTGGACTGAACCTTTCTCTTAAAGGAGGAAGTAATGATTCCTGTCCTTTACGTAACGCAGGTTGCCCCCAACATGAGCTAGTATTCAGCTGTTATGTGAAACTTGAAAATGGCTGCTAGGTCAGACCTTAGAGAAGAGCAGAAGAGGAGGCTGTAAATCACGATGGAGATGAGGCATAGGCTACTGCAGAGCTACGGAGTGTCTGTTGTGACTTAGGCACACCTGGGCACGAGTAGAGATGACACTGAGATCCTCAGGAGATCTCAGACACATTGTGACTTTAACAGCAAATGAACTGAAGATTTTAGAACTAAAGTGTTGTACCAAGAAAAATAATCATCATAACCATTACAAACTCTATCCACATTTGTCTGGCAGCCTGATGGTGCTGTGGGAAGTCAGCCTATGATCCACCTTTCTGCAGGTTATAGCTTTTGTGCCCATTTGCTGAAGTTCAGCAAGCCTACAGCTCACAAGGCAACTTAGCTTTCCCTGCTGCTATATTTCAGGCTTCCTATGGCCATTAGGTTAACCCAACTGAAGTAGAGCTTTGCTGGGCACGGTGAGTGAAAGCACATGGAGATCAGTCTGCATAAGAGAAAACCTGAGAGAAACTGCAGTGAAAAATTCCTGCAGAGGGGAGGGAGGATGCTTCCAGCAACATGACTGCCAAGGGTACTCCCTTAGTATAAGGTGATACACAGTAGATCAAGGGCCAGTAAAGGCAGACTCACACTTTAAAGAAACCTAGAAATCAGAGAGCATTGTCCCTGATAGAAAAACATATTCCAACACAGCCAACTGTGAGCATCACAGACATGGTTAGAAAGGTGCACATGCAGGTGACGTCTCTGAATGTGCACTGAGTGAGGGCCTTTGGCCAGCACTCATCCTTTCTGTGCCACAGTCCACTGGAGATCCCTTGTCCTTAGGTGGTGACAGCTCTTCCTTCTCCCATGCCAAGAATGGGAGTTGAAGTGAGGAGTCTGTGACAACTGAGCTCAAACCTTGTGTTTGAATCTCCACCTAGGACCTCAGCACTAAAAGCATCTCTCTTGAAATCTTACAAAGAATGTGCCCAGAGTCCATAGGAGTGTGACAGCACTGTAAATGGAACATACAGCAGATGGTTAACTGCTGTGTGGCCTAGAGGGGAGCACAGCTGTCAATCACACAAGAGCAAACCTAGTAAATCTGTCTCCAGGCGACAAGGGGAAGAAGAATCCTTTCAAGGAACTCTGATATTAGACCTTTTCCATCTCCCCGGGTGTCAGAAGGAGATTAGTTATGCAATTAAGGAAACAAAAGCCTTCTTTCTTCCCCTTAAGCATACAAAGGCTATAGCTCTGTAACACAATGCAGGGTCAGGCATGGATACCAGAACTGGTTCATTAGCAGGGCTGTCACTGAGCTCAATTATCTGTGTCTCCACTTGATGCCGTGTGCACATACTGAAGAGACACCACCGAACAGTGCCTGTTTGGATATGGGGCCTCCATCATGCTTCTGGCAGGGATCTCTGTGAGGTTCCTCAAAGATGTGCTCTGCCCTTTGTCAGTCTTTGGCCACAGTTCAGTTTTTTGTGGCTCTGTTGTCACTGTGGTGATGCTTAGATAGCAATGGTGATTCAAACCTAACCTTAACGCTTTTAACTCGCGTCCTTGCCTAGGTTAGTGACATCTGTAGGCACTCAAGGTTACCTGTGATTCAGGACTACAGAGGCAGCCCACTCTTCTGCTCTGTCTGGGGACTTTTCCCTAAAAAACCATGTTTGCAGGTTCCTTCAACACTTCCTGGCACTGCTTCTTTTTCCCCCACAGCTGATTGACCTGTGCTCCTGTGGAGATGACAAGATAAACTACCGTGACTTCCTTAGAGCCTTCCCCTCGTGATCTTCACCTAGAAGCTGAAGCACAAGACCAGCAATAATTTCCTTAGCTGAGCTGACAGTAAGGCTGCTCTGGTTTTTACCTTTGCTTCTTTTCCTCTCCCCCTTCCTTCCTTCCTAACTTCACCCTCGCTTGGATAATTTTTTTACCTTCCCAACCTGCCCTGCCATTTTTGCTGCCACCAAACTCAACCTCATAACTGCTGAATATTGAAATGAAACCCACAAGAAGAAAACAAACAAACAAAAGTTTTGGAGAACCTCAGCCGGGTTCTTCTATTGATCTCTCAACTTTTTAATGCAGTACAGCAAGGCTTGCTAGAGCTAAAGCCTGGAGTGATAAGCATCTAGATTTCATACAGAGTTGAAAGGGGCCTGCAGTGAAGACTGCCAGTTTAAATTTTTATTTGCATTGCAAGAAGACCTAAGAGCCCTGTCAGAAACCATAATAAATGCACACTTGCTAATCTGACTATGAGCGAGTTATGCGTGGCTGCTGTAAAAGTGTTAAAATGTATGCTTTAAATAAATGTACCTCAATGCCTGGAATAGCTAAAGATTAAAGTAAGAAAAAAACCAAAACACCAGCACAAAGCCAGTTCTGACTCTGGCTTTACTTGAAGTAGAGTAGTATTTTAGCTCTCACATATCTCCTGGAAATTGCAGGGTCTGTACGCAGATGTGCTGACAGCAGCTTTGCATTTTTTAACAAAGGGTTGGGAGAAAGGTTTTAGAACTGAGATTACATCTAAGCCCATCTCATGCAACCTGTCATCTTATAGGATAGGTCCAATGAAAAGGAAAAACTAACGGCTGGCATAGCAGTAGGGCTGTGACACTTCTGCTCAGACTCCTCATCTCTCCATGAAGGGAAACATAGCAGGAACCTTCTCAGTCCAGCTGACACCTGCCAGATATTGCCAGTGGACACAGATGAAGGGCAGCCATCACACAAAGAGAACAAAGCCCTTCGGAACAAAATGCTTATTTAACTCAGCTTTTTGTGCTGTGGGTTCCCACTTCCACTCCTCCCCTTGTTCAGGAAAGGTCACTGCTCTTCCCTTTTGGGCCCATTTTGTGGTGCTCTTCTCTCTGACTGAGAATTGTTAAAGCAATCTCAGGTCCACCTCAGACTTCAAAGCATGGCTTGGCATTGCGTGAGGTACCTTCCAGGGAGCAGCTGTAAAAATCTAACTTCTAACAGCCACCCAAATCAGCTTTTCCAGAGGCCAAGAACTTGCAGATGAAATTACGGGAGCTGCAGGCTGTAGAAAGTCAGAATTTGTTTTCTGCACATGCCACGAAGCTGTAACCTAATACTCAGCCAAACCATGCAGCATGCCCAGGGCCAGCTGCAGAAAGTATACAATTGAGCTCACAGAAACTACGTACCTAACCCACATCAAATGAATCACATCCTACAAATGCCCATATCCTCCACTCCCAGCAAGCGAGGCAGCCACTGATAACTAACTCAGAAGCAGCTGCCTATGCTGTAGACATGGGAAATTCAAGAACATGAGCTCCAGCTGTGGGGAATATGGGGACCAAAGATGCAGACACATCCAGAGTGCCAGGAGGGAGAGGAGCACAACCCATCCCAGCCTGCTCTGTAAACTTAGCAGCGTGGTAAAGCGTCAGCAAGCAGCAAGCGATGGAAGAATCTATGCCTTTTGTTTATTTATTTCAGAAAATACTTCTGTTGAGTTTATCACAAAAGTCATTGAACAACAAACGACAATGAACATAAACCGTACAAAAAAAAATTACGTTGACAGGAAGAATGAAACAAATGAGATAAAATACTGGAGACCGTGACTTCCCCACCACCACCACTCCCCAAAATTCAAAACTTTGCAATACGGAGGAATGGAAATTTTCCTCGAGTTCCTTTTGCTGAAGTTTTGGTCCATGGAGCTCTACATACCTGAAGGAAAGCGACGTGCCTCTGCCTGGCTTTCGTAACAGCCAGCTTTCCTCTCTGCCAGCAAAACCCCCACCCACAGCCCTGAGGCTACGTTAACAAACTTCACAGTTTGAGTACAAAGCCTGCCAAACAAACCATCTACTACATGCTCACAAAGCTTCCAGGAAAGCTGTAAATCAGACCCCAGGATCTCCACTTAGTGTTGGTGCATGTTAGGGTCCATCTACCAAGACTTCATCTAAGGCAAGAGGCAGCTGTTGTTGCAAATCCCCATGCACTGCAGCAATGCTGGGGTATCTACAGGCTTCAGGAATAACTTGGTGGTCGGGGAGGATCTTAGAGTAGTCCTCCCCTCCAAGAGGGAAGCACATCAGAAATACATCTTAAAACAATGAGATAAGGGTAAGGGGACCTACAGGGGAACTGGAACTTGTCTTTACCACTAACTCAAACATGAGTGAGAAGAATCCTAAACGATAACAACAACAAAAAACACATAATGCCCCACAAAGTAAGAGTCACTCAAAAATTATATGTGAAATGCTACAACTGCTCTTCCTCAACCCTCCTCTCTTCCCAAGCCCATCCCTCAACTCCCTGCGGCAAAAAGAGAGAACTACTGCCAGTATTTCAAAGGTTTTCAGGCTAGGGCAGGAGAACACTATGCTGCACACCAAAAATCACAGACTAGGCAGTCCCTGACCTTATGTTTGTAACAGACACAGATGGCAGAAGCAGCCTCAAGCCCACAGGAAGGGCGCGGAGCAAGCAACAATTACACAAAGTCGGAACTTGCACAGTCTCTACCAGTTTCTGTGCTGCAGCAGACAGGAGCTCCTGCTTCAGGTTGGGTGTGTTGGTGTGGTTGTGGGTTTTTGTTTTTTTTTTGCACAAGACACGGGGCTTGACAGGATGGGATGCAAGAAGAGCACCCACTCCATGACAGAGGGCTCTCAGCATCTTTGCGCACAAAGCAGTCAAGGGAAGACTGACCACTAAGGGACTGCAATGAAAATTCTCCATTTTGGGAAGAAGCTCTTTGGGCTGAAAAGAAGGTTTGGTCTGCTGAGAAATGCCATGGCCATAAAAGCAGAGATGGTGTTTGCACTAAAAGCCAGAGACAGAAGCAGCTCGGGGCGGCCCCTCCGAGGGGGGCAGATTGGAAACCTTTAGGATGAGGGTTCACACTGCATTATAGCAAAGGCTCAGCACTAAATAACCAACAGAAGTCATGCCGTGCTTGGGCAAAACAGGAGAAGGATGGGGATTTTAGAGGATTAAAGATGGAAGAGGGCAAAAAAGGACATCATCTCTGGGCATAAGAAAAGAAACAACATCAAAACAAATAGAAAACATGGAAATATTTCCAAAAACAAACTGTCCCTTTTACTAGTAGCTCTATCAAAAGACCAAAAAAAAAAAAATCTAAACAAAAGAAAAAAAAAACATAAATGTAGCATATGTCGTACATATGTTGTAAGGAGGAAGGGCATTCAGCTGCTCCTATAGTACACAGATCAAGCATACGAGAGGCTACACGGCACCATAAGGCACTTGGGATACAACGCATAATTAACTACTCTATGAAGATGCAGGATTGTGCAAGTGGAAGAGCTGCCCGAAGCGAAGCAGGCAGGAAGAAGAATTATTCAGCAGCCAGTTTCTGAGGGGATTGTATGTGTCATCTGTTAACAGAGCCAGTCCTCAGCTGCTGTGAGGCGCTGGCTTCCAAGTCTCCTTCCTCAGTTCCCCTCAAAAAGGGGGAATCCTTCTCCCAGTCTCCTGCCGACATTTCATTTGACACTCAGAGGTCACGGGGACGGAGGAACAAGTGGATCCTGACCAACTGTACTCATGTCCCTACACATTTTCTCCCTGCAGCATTAGCTGAGGGGGAAGGGAGAAAAGACATCGACAAAAAGAGGGGAAAAAAAGCAACTCCATTCAAGAGAGTGGCAGACAAACAACTGTCTCTCATTCTTCAAACGACAAGATGCAAAAGACAACTGTGCCAGCCTCACTGCAAAAAGCCCAAGCTAGAATCATGCCTGGAGGGGCTGAGCAAGGGACGTGCCATGAGATCACACCCCATTACCCATGAGGAAGGTGGGCTTCCATCCCGCTTTGCACTTCAAAGAGTGGCCAGGCTCTCCTCGACCCCCCACACCGGGAGCTACAGCCGACTTTGCTGCACAAGAGGCACCAACAGCAAAGCCCAGCTACAGAGGCCATCCCAGAGAAGAGCTACAGGGTGAGAAGCACCCATCCTCCAAATCCAAACCGGTGCACAGACCCCAGAGAAGCCCACTGACCCATGAAATCCTTGGGCAGGAGATTCTGCCCACCAGCAAAGGGGTGCGAGCCGGTGGGACCTGGGCTTCCTCCAGACCTCAAGAGGGAGAGTGGTCTGTAGCAAAAGATGGCCTCTGAGGTAGATTTGAGACAACTTCATCTGCCAACAGCTATGCCTCACAGGCCTTTCTGAATGTACAAGCTACTCCTCACAGCCCTTGGCTTCCTTCCCCTTCCCTGTCACCTCATTCACAGCTCAGAAAGGGATGAAGGGGCTAGGGTTTTTGGAAGAAACCCTATGTTTGACAGCACCTTGGGTGGATACAAGCTGTGTATCCTTTGGAAACAAAGAGAAGCTGGTGGCTGCAGATGGCACAGCTGGACTGGCACGGTAGGAATGAGGATGGCTAAGTAAAAGGGGCACAGTCCCATGAATGCAAAACCCTTTGCAGCAGCCACTTGGTTTGTCTGGAGGTGGTGGCAAGCCTTGAACACACCAGGTCTGAGGCACACGAGGCTGACAGGAGCCAGGCCAGGGCTCAGAATGGGGCAGGACTTGAGGATTCACCTGGACCTGAGGGTGCCACTGCCCCATAACAAGGCACAATGAGCTGCAGAGCCCCGAGTTCAGCTCTCAGTGCTGTGGGGTGCAGAACAACTACAGGGCAGTCCAGAGGATAAAAGGGATCCTGCTGTAGCAGAGCTGGGGCAAGCAAAGGCTAGGATGTGAGTCCTACAGAGGAAGAGGGAACTTCTCTCCCTTCTCTGCTTCCCAGATCATCAAAATTAGCTTGAAGCCAAGAGCTGGAGGAACACCACTCAACCAGAGTGAGACAAGACACAGCAGAGGTTCCTCCCCCAACACTAGTCCCTCTTTGCAGCACTGACATCATGCAACACATGCTGAGTGCTGGCTGGAGTGCTCCAGGAGGGGAAACCGTGAGCACCTCATGGGTCTCAGAGTCCCAATGCTTTTCCCCATGAGCCTGTTCCCATAGCCAACACCCGGAGCCTTCAAACTGCCACGGTCCTGACCCAGGGGCTGGGGGAATCAGCACAGAGGGAGGGGAGAAACATGCTGTAGGAAAAAAAAAACAGTAAAAATATTTTGGAACCATCTACAATGCCTTTGTAACAAAAATCCAAAACAATCAAACACTAGAATAGAAAGGAAAACAATAAAATTGCACACTGATTTACGGTGAAAGAGAGGAAGGCAAAACCAGGAGGCTTGGAAAAGGCTCCTGCAAGGGGAAAGGGGCAGGGGAAAGGGACCTTTTTGGTTTTATTGCAAATGGTTCAAGAGAGTAAGAAAGAAAGGGAGGAGAGCGAGACACCTCGGGCAGACGACCTGCTCCCAAGTTGTTCGAGGCAACCTTGTGAGGACCGGGAGGAGGGGCTGCCCTCAGTCCTGGCACCTCTCCCTCCTCCCGAGGAGCTGAGGCCTTGCTTCTAGGGCGACTTCAGCTTCTTGGTTCGTGGCGAGGTGCCGTTCTCTGCTTTCACCACTCCATTTTCATGGTAACCTGGGGATGGAGAGAGAAAAACCTCACCCTGCGTGGGCCGGAATCATAGAATTACAGAACGATAGAACAGTTTGGGTTGGAAGAGACCTTAAAGCCCATCCATGGGCCACGGGCAGGGACACCTCCCCCAGCCCAGGCTGCCCACAGTCCCATCCAGCCTGGCCTCGGGCACCGCAGGGATGGGGCACCCACAGCTTTTCTGGGCAGCCTGCTTCCCAGCACTCCCTGCTCACCCGAGTCTCTCTTGAGTGGCTTGGCCTGCTGCTTGGCGCAGGCTGCGGCCCGCTTCCGGCTGCTCTGCTCGTGCCAGTACTCCCGCCAGCGCCGCAGCTGGAAGTGGATGAAGCGCCACATCACCGAGGCCTGGAAGAGGCACACCAACAGCAGCACACTCATTCTGGCAGGGGCGGAGAAGAGGCAAGGCTGAGAAGAGAGGAGCCAGGCAACCATCGGCCCGGCCTTTACCCCACGCCGGTGGCCTACGTTCCCCTGGACAGATGGATGTTTCCTGATATCCAGTCTGAACCTCCTCTGGCACAGCTTGAGGCCATCACCTCTCATCCTGTCACTGCTACCAGGGAAGAAGAAACCAACCCCTGTCTCGCCACGGCCTCCTTTCAGGGAGTTGTAGAGAACAATAAGGATCATCTCCATCAGCACTGCCCAAAACACCACAGTCAGGGAGCCCATCCCATCCCCTGCTTCCCACATCAACAGGCATCAACATACAAGCAGATGGAAAGACTCCTTTTCATTGACCTCATCAATACACAGTTATGGGGTCACAAGGGAGAATACACAAGTCTTTCCCTAAGGTGTCTGCTTCTGCTCATCCTTTGTAACCAGTTACTTCCTTCAGCAAATATGAGGGAAAAGATTTTCACGAGACATTCACAGGAAAGGATGCAAAGAAGGAATAGATATGGTACAGGACATTCCTACCTGAAGAGGATATGGTTGAAGAGAAAGCTGAAGAGATTCCCTTTCTCTGGCTCCAGGGCTTGGTTCTCCACGCGTGGCAGCCCAAAGCCAATGACCAAGATGTAGAGGGTTAGTGTGAACAGCTTGGTGACCACAAAGACAACAGCCCAGACGTTAAACCTGATGGAAGGCAAGCAGAGGTGTGGACAGGAGCAGCCCCTGGGCCCCATGGCCATATGAAGCACCCCATTCTCAGCAGAAGGTCACACCGCCAGCACGCACCATGGTGCAGAAGCACTTTGTAGACATCTCCCCTAGCACATCACCCCCTCCAGACCTGGAGGTGCTCCAACGCTGAGCACAGTACAGCTCAATAAACTCTTTGCTCCCGACTCTCCCCACCCTATCCTCAATCCAACTTCTGCTGAAGATACACTGTGTGCTGCCCTCTCATTGTCCCCAGTGTTGAGCTGCAAGGTGACAGCAAGAGCCCAGAGGACACTGGAGATGGAATACCATGGCCAGCTCGCCCACTTACAGCTTCTCGTTGTTCTCGTCTGTGAAGTAGACCAGCCGGGCCATGTGGAAGAAGAATTCAGCTAAATACTGCAACAGCAAGAGGATCAGACCCAAGCGGGTTAAACTGGGAGGGAAAAAGAGAAACAAGCATCACCAGGCTGGTCAGCTTTGGTCTCCACATCCAGCATCTGCCGTCCCTACGCTGCAGCAAGCACCAGCCTGAACCTGGACAGCTCCACAGCAGCAGAGGTCACATCACAGTGGGGAAATCCCTGACCTCAAAACATCCAAGCAACAAACCAGTAGTTTTATCACTCACAAAGACAGCTCTTCTACATCCTACAGCCGGAAGTTCAACTTCATGCTTTTTACTTGATCCCCTCAAACTCTCAGCTCCAGACAAAGGATAAAAAACCCTGCCAAAGCCCCAGCTCAAAACACAGGAGGACTCACTTGAGGAGGTACGCGCCGGCAATGTGCACCAGGTAGAGCGCGATGCACTGCAGCTGGCGTGGGATGTCCTCCTGGCAGGGCAGAAAGCAGTGTTAATCCCCTCACCCTGCTCTGTCTTCCCCTCCCCAAATCCCAAAGCCCCAAAGAGCCCGGAGCCATCAGGCAGCTCTCACCTTGCGAACTTTTTGGAAGTAGAGCTCTGGCAACGCGTGGAGCCAGTAGGCCAGCTGGCACAGGTAGAAGAACTTCACCTGGAAGCTGAAGGCAGGGATGAGCTGCGGAGCAAGCCTTGGGCACTGTGGGATCCCCAAGCAACCCCCTCACTGCTCAGATGCCACAGGATTTAGGGGGCTACATTTAGCCAAGTCTAAGTCTAAGAGCAAAGCAACCTACCCCAAGGCGATGAATAACGAAACCACGAGGAAGCCCTTCAGGAACACACTCCTCAAAGCCCCAAAGGAGATGCCCACCCATGACCAGGATCTCACTGCTTGCAAAGGGCTCTGTGCTGCCAGCAGCCCCCTCCCAGCCACGTGGAAAACAGTACGGGGGAAGGAAGCGGTCAGCCTGGGAACGAAATGTGAGTGCTTACGGAAGATAAACATGCGGGTAGTTTTCCCACAAACTCTGGGGGTTTGATATGTATCCTTCCTGAAAAAGAGAACAGAGGCAAGCCTTCAGCAAGAGGAACAAGGCAGCACGTGGTTACAACGGGGCAAGGTTAACATCCCCTGCGTGAGCCAGGACTGAGCTCTCCAAGCTCAGCCATATCCCCAGGTCTCTAGTTTCATGACATCCTCATGTTGGGGTATCAAAAGGTGCTTTCACAGTTGCACAAAAGGCTCTGAGCTGAGGGATAGGATGTTTCAGGGTTTGGACAATGCAAGGGGGATCTCTGGACACGTTGGGGTGGGATATCAGTAGTGCAGCTGCAGGGAATCGCATGCATGGTCAGGGCGACTTTTTCCCACAGGCCATGTATCACTTAACAAAAAAGGGATGCTTCTGAGGGGAAAGGGGAACAGAAAACGCCTACAAAATCAATTACATATGCATCACATAGTTTAATTTTCCACCCGCACTCACTGAGACTACAGGAGCTCCCTTCTTGTTCCACGTTTGCACAGCTCCTGCCACAGGGGTCTGCACTGGGTTTTGCAAAGAGATTTTGGCATGGCAAATTCATCCTGCCTAAGGCCAGTTGTCACCATCACCTGTGCCCTCACTGCCCCAAGTCCTTTTTTTGGATAGCGTGACTCCTGAAAGCCCAGGGGAGGGGCAAGGGCTGCAAAGGATGACCTGTTTTGCACACTGTGGGCAGCAGCAAAGCCTGACAGTTCCCAAAGGGACTGCTCCTGAGGTGACAGCAGTCCTCTAAGGGGGCTGACAGGACCCCCTGAGCAGCAGGGAGGGGACATATCCCCAAGCATCCATTCCCAGCACTGCCAGGGACCACAGCTAGATCCCAGTGTATATCAAATCCTCCCCACTGAAAAAACAGCCTGATCTCTCCAACGCTGCCTGCCCAAGGGCTGATGGGGGATTCTCTGCTCCCAGTGAGATATTTCTTGACCAGAAACCCGAAATTCCCCCCAGGGAACCCAAAGTCCAGCCAGACTCATGCCTTACCGTCACCACAACGTACAAGCACCAAATCAAGGAGGTGAGGTGGAAGGCAACCAGTTGCCCTGACTCATTGAACTTGCTGTGTTTGACTTTGGAGAGATGGAGGCGCCTGTTGATTTTCTGAGATGAAGCAAAGGGAGAGGAGAAAGGAAAAGAAAATGTGAGCCACTGGGTCAACAACTCTCCCTCCTCCTCTTCCTCCCTGTCCTAAGCACCCCCCAAAAGACGAAGGCTCCCACATGACCACCCCAGCCTCTGGAACACAGCAGAGAGACATTTCATTGCAGCAGGACCATGTCCCATCCATGGTACTTGTGCCACTCCATCTACTCAAGACACCAAACTGCACTCACGTCCAGGGCGTACTCCTGCACCACCGCGTGCAGGATGATGGCGATGAAGATGTAGAAAAGGATGGTGACCAGATCCTTCAGTCCGTAGTGATACTGGACCAGCTCCCCATCTGCAAAGAGACCAAACTGTGGGTCAGATCTCCCAACACCAACCAATTCCAAGGGCTTAGGGCCCACCTGAAGCCTTAGGGTGGCTATAATCAATACACCTTGGATAGGAGCACGCATTTTGGAGGCAGAGGTCAAGACTGTGCCAGTAACTGCAGGGCTGGAATAAAGCCCTGAAAAAAAAGGCCTTCAGCCTAAGTTAGGTCACTGTCAGTGTGGGGACAGCTTCTCCTCTAATGGTCACACACCTCAAGGGAGGTGACACTCAGGAGCAGGACTCAGCTGTCCGAACACAGATGCGTTGTGCTATTAAGAGATCTAAGAAAGCAGCACGGGGCTGAAGGATGAGAATCAGTACCCATGGGAAGCCTGCACTTCCAGAGCAACAGGAAGCACCCGAAGTGCCTCCAGTGTCTGCATTTCAGCAACTATCTGCAGCCTTGCACCTTATGGACAAGAAGCAGATTTGGGGAGAGCTGCAGAAAGCATTGCAATGTGAAGCTCAGGCCCTGCCAAACTGCTGCTTCTCCTTGCCCTGTTCCTCACCAACCCTCTTAACCCTCAAAGCTTCAGCCCATGGTTTTTTTTTTTAAGACTGGAAGCACCCTAATACGGTTGGAATAGGGTCTATGAAGACAGCTGACATGAAGATGTGCACAACCTGGTCCCTGGGAGCTGGGTGCTGTGCAAAACCAGAGGTTAACATAATGCCTCTACCAGAGTTTGTAACCACAGTATACAATAACACTGCAAGGCTAAAGATGGGTAAATCACTTCAGGTGCAGGAGAGGAAGTTGTCTGGACTGTGCTGCAGGAGAGCACAGACCACAATTCAATTTGGGAGCAGGGTGAGTCTTTCAGCCATCTTCCCCGTGTCTGCCTCATCGTACTCTCATGAATCCCAACCACCCTTCTCTTCAGCTGGCAGAATACTCAACTCCTTTCAATGAGCAGCAGCATCCTGCTTTACCCAAACCACTTCTTGTTGCCCCCACAGCCCCACCAGGCTGGGAAGAGCAGCCAAAGCAGGGAGCAAACCCTTTTTCCCCCACATTTCTTACATTTGAAGACCCAACACTGGGAGGTGAGGCCACAGCAGCCAGCAGCAAGGATTTGGGGTGGGCAACTCTTACCTGCTGTAGGCACGCTGACGTTATACTGAGGTAAGATGAAGAGGAAGGCAGTCTTGGCTGTAACCTGTCAGAGACACACAGAGGGGGCAAAAAAGCAAATTAACTGCTGAATTCATTCCTCTAACAACTTTCACTGTGCTGTGTTAATTACAATCCGACTCATCCGTTCTACTGCAGCTTCACAGACATAGCTGCAACTGTTTAAGAGCTGAGAACTATTAAAAACCCAGCTGGAAGGATTGCTTCATGTCTTGAAGGACGTAGTCATTTGGGGGAAAAAACACTGGGGCTTTGCCAAGCGCTCCCATCCCGTTCCTATGGGCATTGAGCAAGGGGCTGCTGCTGGCTGGAGCATAGCTGCCCCAGTGCCAAAATGCTGCTGGGCTCTGCTGCTGGAGAAATGGAGAAGTGAGGAGCACAGTGCCCAAGGACAGGGAGACATCAGGCAGAATTTGGGGTGGTAATGGAAAAAGTGCATTGCCTGGCTGGCTTACGGAGATGCTCCTGGCTCTTGCAAGTACTGCTGGCACAGAAAGCAAGGTTACTTCATCCTGGAGCACAGCACAACCAAAAGCACCATCTCCAGGATGAAGTCTTTGAACCAGCCAGAAGGGCTGGGGTGCATCACCAGAGCTGCATCTGTGGCTTTTGGTGACGATCCTCAGGCTTTCTAAAGGCTCACACACAGCTTTGGACAGGCAGAACAGCAGCTCCAGGAGATGAAGCACACAACAGATGGTGAGAACCAGCAGGGACATGGCAACCAGGACACCACGGACATGCCTCCATTCCTGAACCCCTGAATCATTCAGGTTGGAAAAGACCTCCAAGATGACCCAGTCCAACCCAGCCACGTCCCTCAGTGCCACATCCCCACGGTACTGGAGCACCCCCAGGGACAGTGACCCCACCACCTCCCTGTGCAGCTGTGCCACTGCATCACTGCTCTTTCTGAGAAGAAATTGCTCCTAATATCCAACCTGACCCCCTCCCTGGGCGCTCCCATTGTGTGCGTTGTGGATAGGCCACAGAAAGCAGAAGTTGGTAACGGGAAGAGCGAGGCGAGGATTATTCAGAGGCACAAGACCTGCAGCAGGAGGACGCTCACTGTGTTCACACTGAAATAAGATCTCCATACTGGGAGTGGGATTTGCCTGCACAGGACGAGGCGCCACATAGGAAGTGCTTTACATTCCACCACATCCAGGTGGCTTCAGGAAACCCACCATGGAGGAGTCTCCACTGCTCTCCTGGGCTCCAGGCTGTGCCTGTGCCCCTGGGCTGCCCCGGGCACTGCAGAGTACAGCTCTATCCTCTTGCCCCTCCTGTGGGGATTTATGGACCCCCTGAGACCCCTCCCCTGTTCAGGCCAAGCAGCCTCAGCTCTCACAGCCTCTGATCACTGCAGAGCTGGTGGGGGAGGCTGGGGGAGCTGCTCCAGCCCAAGCTGGGAAAATATTAGCAGTGCTTGAAAAACAACTCTAATTACAGATAAAACGCCCTCAGAAGACTTTTCTCTGTTGGTTTTTTTTTTTTTCCCTCCCCTCCACCAGCCGCAGTGTTTGCTGAAAGAAAGCCGTGTTGATCCACAGTAGGGATTGACACAGGCTCTATATGTAAACCGAAGGCCAAACTTTGGACCAGAGCTCTGGAAAGTAAACAGCAGCCGTTCCCAAAAGCCTTCCTCCGAGGGCAGCACAGCCCCTCTGCCCACACATGGCTCATCCCACAGCAGGGCACCACGGCAGCGTGGAAAAGGCAATCCTGCACAAAGCCCCACTCACAACCCACGAACAGGCAGCCCTTCCAGCTCAGGTATTAAGTAAACCCTCAAAATGGTGCCACGTCCCCCAAAGTCAACCTGCAGAAATGCTGCCCGACCCCATCCCAGAATGGTTTGAGTTGGAAGGGACCCTTCAAGGCCATGTGTCCCACTGCCTGCAGCGAGCAGGGACACCCACAGCTCCACCAGCACTCACAGCCCTGTCCGGCCTGACCTTGGTGTCCCAAGGAATGGGCACCACTTCCCCTCCGGGCAACATCTGAAAGGGTTTCGTGTCCTGGAGATTTTGGGTTGGGTGGGAAGGCAAGGATGGCTCCTTTGGGATGGCTCCTGTATGGTAACTGCTGAGTTACAGCCTGAACCACTGAATGAGCACCTGAAGGAAAGACCTGGTCAGCCCTGGGAGCAACAGGTGAAGGTGATTCACCTGCGTGACCAGAAGGGGCGGAGCCAGGCTGCACCACTCTTAGACCTCATTTAAGGGCTGAGTGCCACTGAGGAAGGATCCCTTGTTGGAGATCCTTCCTTTGTGGAGCTCCTTCCTGGCAAACCTAGATCTTTGCACTCATTTTCCTTCTTTCTTTCCTTCCACCTCCTTGTTCACGTTGGTCTTTTTGCTTTTACAACCTTTACAGCTCCTTTTGGGGGAATGCCCCCGCAACCCGTGTTTCCTCTTCCCATCCCATTGGGATGTATGCTCTGAAGTGGGAGATGCCCAGTGGCCTTCGAGCATCACCTGCGTCGCCAGGAACGGGGAAAATGTTAAAAATCCCATTTGCACGCCCCGCAGGAAACGGCCCTATTGTGAGAAGCACTGGGCCGCTTCCGCACTGGAAAGGTGGGAGCCCAGCGAAGAGGAGGAGGAGGAAGAGGAGGAGGAGGAAGGGGGAGAACACCCAGGCACTGAAAAGGCATCGAAAGGCAGAAATGCCCGAGCTGATCCCAAAAAGCACCCCGGGGGTGGCACCAACGGGCACGGGACCCCAGAGGGAAGGCTGAGCACAAGCAAGAAAAAAAAGAGAGGAGCAAAAGAGGCGTCCCAAGTCCTCTGCCACGAGCAGGATGGCAGTCCTGCTTCCCATCCTCTTCCCCCCATCCCTGCCCCGGCCCCATGGGAGGCTCAGCCCCCTCACAGCATCGCGGCCACCGAAATCCCGGGTCCCGTAAGCGCCGTGCCCGAAAATCACAGCTGCAGGCGGGAGCTGCCAGAGCCTCAACCCCATCGGATTCCTGTTCTTCTAAAGCACGGCAACGAAACTCGCAGCATTTGCATGCAGTTTCGGGACCGAAGTCGGTGCGCACGGCGAAGTCGTCGCACAAACCCACGCGATGAAGCTCACGGGTTCCGTGCTCCATCGGCGCGGAAACGAGAAGGGATGAAAAACAAAAAGAAGGAAAGGAAAAAGGGATGGGGTGGGGGTGCGCTGCCATCGGGAGGGTACGAAGGAAATGGATCTCCTCCGGCTGCGATTTGCTGCAGATGGAGCTTTTCCTCCTCCGCCAGGCCCCCGGCCACCCCTTTCCCGGCCGGATTTGCTTTGAAACGTGGCACTGGGTAGAAGGGGAGGGTTTGGGCGGGGAGGGGGGGTCCTCTACGGCTGCCGAGTGCGGCCCACAGCCACCCGAGGTGTCTCCACGTCGGGGGAGGGGGGTGTGTGGGGAGGATGGGAGTGGGAGAAGCCGCTCTTTGCGGCCTCCGGCCCTCCTCCCTGAAAGAGGATATGTATAAATAGAGAAATAAGTAAATAAATCCCAATCAGATCGAATAAATAAATGAATAAACAGAAGATGGGAGGGGGAGCACTCCCGGCCTCGACTGAGTTTCCCGTGGAGGAGCCGGGGTGGGGGGATGCTTTGCCACAGTGGAACCCCCTGGTGCTCACCCCATGGAGAAAACACCTGGAAAAGGGCTGGCATTGAGGGAAAAAAACCACCCAGAAATACACTTCAAGTGGGGGGAAAATATGAACCAGGGCTTGGTTTTTCCTTTCCTTCCTAATGTACTTCTCTGTGCGTGGGGTGGGCGAGCGATGCATCCCCGTCCCATCCCCAGTGGTGGTGGTGGTAGATTTGGGGGCACGTGCAGGAGAGCCAAGGTTTGCAACCACTCCCCCATCCTGAGGCCCTTTTGCAGCTGGCCAACCCCAGTAGGGCTGGGGGAGGCTAAGGGATGGCTGGCCCCAAAAGTCAGCATGTAGTTGGGATCCTTATGGGGATTTCAGCAAGAGGGATCCCACTGTTGAGAGGGATGGAGAATGAATGGAGTGGTACTTGGCACCTCAAGGGTGGAAGGGATTCGTAATCCAAGGATAGAGGGTGCCCCAAGAATGGGGGAACCTTATCCCAAAGGATGGAGGGGTCTGGTGCCCCAAGAACGGAGAGAATCTCAACCCAAAGGTTAGAGGGGGTCTGGCACCCCAGGATGGAGGGGGTGTACCCCACAGCCCCCCCTCCTCGGGCTGCTGCTCACCTATGGGGTGGCACTTGGGACATCCCCTCCACACTGGGGTGCACAGAAGGGACCCACAGCGAGGGGAGCACATCGGGGTGGGAGGGCCAGGGGGTCCCGGCAGCAGGGTCGTCCCCGATGGGCGGAGCCGGGGTGGGGATGGAACACGCGTGGGAAAGGCG
>VXAB01005760.1:0-88539 GCA_013399175.1 Odontophorus gujanensis | reverse complement strand
TGTGTGTGTGTGTGTCTGGGGGGTCGGCTGCCCCGCACCCGCGTGTCCGCATTGTTAACTCGACGGGAGGGACGGAGGCACCGTTCGTGCTCCTTCTTCCAGATCGGCACAGCCCGTCCTGGGCAGCCCCGGCTCACTCCCTGCATTGTGCGGAGCGGCCCTGGGTTGCCGTTCCTGCCGTAGATCGGCACAGCTGAGGTCCTCCTCTCTGCAGCGCCGCGAGGAGGGGGTGTTGTTGAGGGCGACGTGAGCAAAAAGGGCTCATCGGAGGCAAACGAGCACAGATCCTTTATTCCAGGGCAGGCAAGGGCACAGGAGAACCATAGGTTGGGTGTGGTGGGATGGAGATACATCTGCTTCCAGATATCCCCCTCTCAGACACACAGTTATCCCCTTCGAGATGCCCAGATACACCTAACCCCCTCCCAGACTCACAGTTATCCCCTTCTAGTTATCCAGATACCCATAACCCCCTCCCAGATGCACAGTTATCCCCTTCAACATACCCAGATACACCCATGTCCCCCTCCTGCAGGTTCTGCAGATGGAGCAGTTGGTTTGTCTCTTCTCTGCCTCGACCCTTCCCAGCCACGGCCACTCTTCTCATTCTCCATCTGATGGGGACAGCTGCAGGTGGATATGACCCTCCCGAGCCCCGGCTGTTACCTCGTTGAGACCTCACCAGAAGTTCCCAAACCTCCCCCGTGGCCCAATGGTGTTTTTTGACAGTGCAACGTGGGGATGCCACATCCATCCAGGCACTCGCTGTGCACGGCATCAGCCACCTCCAGTATCCCAGAGCCCTCCGTTTCGCCCTCACCAGTTCCCACCGTCAACAGTCCCACAACCCCCAACCCCCGTCCCACGATTTCGGTGTGGGATGGGGTGCACGGCCCCAGGAACGCGGATTGCGCTCCGGCAGCCTTGAGCACCACCTCCCTCTGGTGGCAGATGACACCGAGTTGGGAGGATGTGTCGATCTGCCTGTGGCTGGATGACTGCAAAGAGGAAAAGGAGCTGGGGGGGTTGGCCAGCAGGAGCAGGGAGGTGATCATCCCCCTGTACTCAGCTCTGGTGCGGCCGCACCTCGAGTACTGTGTTCAGTTTTGGGCCCCTCACTACAAGAAAGACATTGAGGTCCTGGGATGTGTCCAGAGAGGGGCAACGAAANGTAGCAATGGGAATGGGTGAAGGGTTGGACAAGATGATCTTGTAGGTCCTTTCCAACCTTGTGATTCTATGATTCTACAATACAACTGCAACACCTGGGGGCTGCGTGCTGCCGAGCACCCCAGCACCACGTGCAGACACAGCAAAGCCCGCTTTGTTTTCTTTTAAAGCAGCAATTCTATATTGTCAAAGAAAAACAAACTGCAGCAAAACTTCAGTCGTGCTCCAGCAGCCCTGCTGCCTTCCACGCGATGCGCCCAGCAACGGGGGCTCAGGAAAAGCTGCTCCTCCCTGCAGAGCAAAGCAAAATACAGCTGTGCTGGGGCCGGGGCGGAGGTATGGAGCTGTTGTCACGTTGGAAGGCAGCTGCAGTCCCGAATGGTCCAACTGGGTTTCCAGAGCACAGCTCAGCCTGACAGAACACGTCTGGTTGGGGCCCTTCTGAGCAGCCAGTGCTGCTTGGCAGCTTTGTTTAACCACTCCTCGCACCACAACAGGACGAGGGGAAAAGCCTTTAAACTGGAAGAGGGCAGATTTAGATTTCAGGAAGAAATTGTTTGCCATGAGGGTGGTGAGACACTGGAACACGTTGCCCAGTGAGGTTGTGGATGCCCTCTCCCTGGAAACACTCAAGGCCAGGCTGGATGGGGCTGTGAGCAGCCTGCTGCAGAGGGAGGTGACCGGGCTCCAGTGCTGTCCCAGCAAAGGGTCAAGCTCTCCATGGAGGGAGAAGGGTTGATCAAGCCTTTGGGCAGCAGCTTGTCTAGGCACTTGGAGCTGGACTAGATGACCTTTAACTGTCCTCTCCAACTCGAACGATCCTACGATTCTGTGACTGTTAAAGGCCACCTTTCCCAACATCATCGCCGATACAGGAAAGGCAGGATGCTCCTGCTTCCCGTAGGGTTGAGTAAGTGTAATAAATACCTGAACCCATGCTTTTCATCCCTTCCATCCACGAAGAAGCTGCACGAGGAGGGGAGGAGACCTCCTGGTGTCAAAGGACCACATGGATGCCGGGGCACAGCCTTTGAGGTCAGCATGAATGTCCCTGTTGCATCTCACTGAGCAAAGCAGCCACCCCAGTGCTTACCCACGGTGGCAGTGCAGGCTCACTCCACTATCCCAGACACATCCTTCCCCTCTCCCAGGTACCTCAGTCCTCACTGGTGACATTTGGGGTCAGCCTTGGGGGTGGAGGTGAAGCGTGGTGGCCTCAGCTTGCTCCTCAGGCCAACAACCCCCTGCGTGCCACAGGGCTGGGTGTCCTGCAGATGGTGCCACCCCAGAAGGGCTCCCTCTGTCCCCACACACAGCTCCTCGGGGGGACCTGCCACCTCACAGCCACTCTGCAGGTGCCTGTGGGCACAAGAGCCCAGGATGGGGCTGATGCTCACTGTCCCAAGGGATAAATCCTCTCCTCTTCCCCCTCCTCCTGCTGGGCATCCTGGGGACGAGTGGGCTTCACTGTCCCCTTCCAGTGGAGCTGTGGAGGTGGCTGTCACCATCAGTGGGCTGGGAGAGGTGATGCCACCTGCGCTGGCACTGAAGTACACTGAGGAGCTCTCGGGCAGGGATGTGGAGGAGCTGCAGGGTGTGGGGGTGGCAGGTTGGCCAGCAGCCTCCTGCCCCACTCTGTCCCTTCCAGCACTGACTTCGTGTTTGCTGCCTCCTCCATTCCTTACCACCATCATTTTCTCCTCTGATAGACCCAATCCAAGGCCCAGAGGAGCGATTTTCTTTGTGGGGAGGGAAGGCTCTGCCTCAGGTTGGGGTTTTCCCATCGCCCACCCATCAGGGAAGAGCTCTCCCACACCAGCATCCCCGAAAGCTGCGTTGATCTTCGACACGTCTCCCGTCTTCAAGGCCAGCTTCACCAGCAGCCAATGGTGGTGATCCATCCATCCGTCCTCCGAATGCCCCTGGAGCTGGAAGAGCGATGAGCTGGTCCCAGTTTTGGGACTTATCGTGGTCCTTTCCACAGCCAAGGACTCTCCATCTCCTGAAATTCCCCAACTCTGCCCCACACAGGAGCTGCTCCCAGCATCCCGGCCATTGCCAGCAGCACAGATGGAGTTCTCCAGGACTCCCTGCCAGATGGCAGTGGATTTAGGATGGAGCAGGCTGTAATAAACCACCATGGCTGCAACACCTGCAAAGAAGAGCAGGAAAGCATCAAGGGATGAATCCTGGCTGGTTTCTCCTTGCGAAGATACTGCTGGACAGCAGTGCCTTGCAGCATCCTCCAGCCACATCCCCACCTCACTTCAAGGCACCCTCTGGTACCTTGGGATGGGATGGGAAGGGAAGGGAAGGGAAGGGAAGAGGTGGAATGGGATGGGATGGGAAGGGAAGGGAATGGGATGGGTGAGATAAGATGGGATAGGATGGGATGGAATGGCATGGCATTTGATGGGAAGGGATGGGATGGGATGGGTCTTTCTAAAATCCCAAACCCCCACCCCCATCACTTTTAAGGACCTCATCAGACACTTTGCTGCTGCCCAGGATGCTGTTCCCAACCGATATTCCTACACCTTCCTACTCCCACCCTCAAAACTCAAGGTGGATTTAGATATAACCAACAAACCCTTGACTAAATAAAGCAGACACGAGGGGAATCTGCTAAAGCTGCTCTCAAAACATGCAACCCACGCTGCAGACTGCAGCAGCTCTCACCGAGGGCAGACCCCGCCACGGCAGCCCCGCTCACACGCAGGCTGTGCCCCATCTCTGCCTGCAGGAACTCAGTGGCCAGCAGCAGCAGCAGCGTGTTCTCCACCAGCATTACCTACAGGGCAGAGGAGCTGTCATGACATCCTCTGAGAGCTTCAGGTGTGCTTCTGATGACGCAAAGCACCCCGTTTCCAGCCCTCTACTCACCACGTAGAACACGGCCATGCGGTGCTTGGAGGGACCGGGCTGGACGTTGATGTAGCAGAAGACATACACAGCTCCCAGCAGGACGTTGAACAGCCTCCAGCAGCAGGGCTGGGCCACGACGTCGCTCTGCAGGGCCACCAGCCAGAAGGACATCAGCACCCAGTGGCTGCCTGCGGGGGGGAACAGCATCCACAAGCGTCTTGGGGTCAGTGGGAGCACCCCCACGGCTGGCAGTGGGATGGGGTGTGAGGATGATGAGCGCTGCTCTTACCTGCCACGGCGAGAACCCAGCAGGAATAGAGCCTGGTGAAAAGCACCAGGGCCAGGACCCTGCTTGCCAGCATCCCCATCCTCCAGAGCAGCAGGCAGAGCAGGGCTGTGGCTGGCAGGCACGTGTGGCCGGGTCTCAGCAGGCAGCAGGAGCGGCTGTAGGAGACCAAAGCCCAGGAGAGGGACAGCAGGGACAGCCCAGCACTGACAGCTGTATGGGGACAGGGGGAGTAGTGAGGGCTTGAAGGATTGGCTTGTAGGATCCTAGCTCTGCTCTCAGGAGCTATCTGTAGCACAGTACCCATGCAGGCTAGACAGCAGGTCCTGCCAGATAGAGGGTTTCAACCCATTCCTGCCAGACTGAGTCTCCTTTGCATGCTTGCACTGACATCTCCCTACCCAAATCCTGAACTCCACCTCCAGTCCTACCAGAGCCTAACACCAACCAGCAAGCATGACCCTGCTCACACCCCAGCCTCTCCCTTTGCAAAACCAAGCTGAAAATTCACCTTTTCCACTAAGCAGCCCCAAACCCCAGCTGCTCAGAATGACAGCACATTTTGGGATGAACCTAAGGAGCATTGCTTGGGTTCAAACCCAACCAGGGCCCCGTGTGCCACGGAGGTGCCCTGTACACTGCAAGGCATGACAGTGCCAGCTGGGAAAATCCATGTGTAGCCCAGAGACTCACCAGGGATGAGGCTGGCTGGCTCACTGGCCAAGACAACATACACTTGCAGCAGGAGGTGAGGCAGACTCTGCAGCAGGGCTTCCAGGAGCTGCAGCACACACACGTCCATCAGCATCAGCATCTCCCCACTACCCACGCTGCTGTTTGCCTTCACTTCCATCCACAAAATATCCCAATACCTGCAAGAATCAGCCAGGTGGGTTGGGATGGGATGGGTTGAGATGGGATGGGTTGAGATGGGATGGCATGGGATGGGATGGGATGAGATGGGATGGGATGAGATGACATGGGATGAGATGAAATGGGATGGGATGAGATGGGATGGGATGGGATAAAATGGGATGAGATGACATGAGATAGCATGGGATGGGATTACATGACATGAAATGGGATGGGATGCCATGACATGGGACAGGACAAGATGGTATGAGATGGAATAGGATGGGATTGCATGGCATGGGACTGGAGAAGATGCAAGGCATGGGTTGGGATGGCATGGGATGGGGTATCTTTACATGGGATCGGACAGTATGGCAATGTGTTTGTTGGGATGGCATGGGATGTCCACACCATTTTGGGCAGGTTTAGGGAGGCTGGATGGACTGTAGGGTGAATCTCTCACCGCTTCCAAAGGCCAAACTGTAGGATGTGGAAGACCAGGACCTTGCAGCCCAGTGAGTGTCCATCTGCCTTCAACCAGAGGATGCTGAGGAGCTGAGCCACGTAGCCAGGTAACAGACAGGCAATGGTCCCCCAGAAACAGCTCAGCTGCCCATGGGAAAGATAATGGATGATGGTGCAAAGCCCTGGAAAATAAGAGAAGGATGCCACACACCCCTGCAAGATGCCACCCACAACTTCCCCAGAAAGTTCCCAGCCTGTGTCCCACTCTTATCTCGAGCTGCCGAGCAGCTCCTTGGGGCTTGTCAGCATCAGCACAGCTGTCACCACCCAGGGACGTGGCTAAAGGTGGGTTCAGATAAAGCGTGCCCAGCTTCAAATTAAAAAAAAACTAAAATCCACAATGTCAGTGTTTTCTCCCTCCTTATATTTTTTTTTAAGGAGAATATAATTAGAGTCTGCGTCGATCCCGAAATCCTCCGTTTAGGGAGTGAAGGAAGGGCGAGCAGGGGGGTCCAGGCTAGGGGTGATGCGAGCACGGGGACCCAGCGCTCATTCCCTTCTCCCCGCGCAACTCCCGCGCAACTCCCGCGCACGCTGCGCGCTCACTCACTCGCTCCGCGCTCCGCCGCCAGCAGCGCCAGGCAGAGCCCCGCGCAGACCCCGCGCATCCTGCGCGCAGCAGGAGGAGGAGGAAGAGGAGGAGGAAGAGGAGGAGGAAGCACGGGAGCACCTCCCCAAATGCCTCCCCCCGCCCCACCGCGGGGTCGTTACGTCACGTTGCTTGCTTCACGCGGGCTTTTTGGGGCCCCGCGTGGATCACGGGAGCGCTTCGTACATCCTGATGGCCCCCGTTGTCCCCTCGAGACTGGGCACTAGGTGGCAGCCGGGGCACGGCGTGCGGTGCAGCCGCAGATTAATTGCGTCTCCATCGGAACTGATGACTGCTAATTAAGTCCAGATAGCGTCCACAGATTTCTGAGTGGTTTTGGAAGATCACGCGGGATGCTCCCGAAGCTCAGCGGGTCCACTGGGCTGTCAGGAGTTACCCCATGACATCCCATCCCATCCCATCCCATCCCATCCCATCCCATCCCATCCCCATCCCCATCCCATAGGAGTGTGTTTGGTTGTTCTCACTCATTTTTCTGCTGTTTTTTTTTTGCAACTTTGCCAAGTTTCTTGGCAACCCTTGGAACTAAGCCTGGACTCTGCTGGTTAAAGCAGCAGTCTGTCATCCAACTCAGTCCCCAGTGGATGATGCCTGTCTCTCCGTGCTCTATGCTTCCCTCTTGATACTCGATCCAAACCTGTGTGCTCAGGGATGTGCTGCTATCTGGGTAGCCAAGCTACTCTGATTTTGGGAGTGCCATTGGGTCTCTGTCTCCAGCACTGCTTTGTACCAACCATGGAAGGACTTTGCATCCTCCAGTGTTTGCATTTAAGCAGCCACTGAATGAAATAAGTGATGCATGGCCTATAGCCTGTTTTTCCTCTTGCTCTGCTACAAACCACTCACATCTCCAATGAAGCCAAATACAGACAATGGTGAAATCCCCTCTGCACATGGCATGGCATGGGATGGCATGGGACAGCGTGGTATGGGATGCCCGCCCCATTTTTGGCAGGCTTAGGGGGGTGGGGCTGGGGCATGTCATGCTATATATCCACACAGGAATTGTAATTAGAGGTTACAACACACGTCCTTTAAACATGTTACTTATAAGATTGCTAAATTGCCAGTGATCACATTCAACAAAGCTTTATAAAGAGAGGTTCATTCCTTCCTCTTGGCCTCAGCAGCTTCAGGGTGACATGACAATGTCAGCCAAAGCCATGGGCATTCTCCTGCTGCTTCTTGTTCTTCTTGCAGTATCCCAGGCTGCTTCAGGTAGGTGTAAATATAATTGAAGGTCATTTTTATGTTTGGGAAACAGGGAATCGTTCTGTAAACGGAGCACGAACTCATGACACATGTGCTGGGTTTCATAGGTGAGTGTTGAGTGGGCAAACTCCAGTTGGCACTTTCAGGGCTGGGGGGGAGAACATCACAATCTGCAACTCATGAATGCTTTCAGACGTTGCAGCAGAACTCTTGTTGAACAGACCCCTGCTGCCTGCAGGCCAAGCTGGTAGCTTGGGGACCAGCTTTCTTCACCCATGGAAATCCAAAGGAAGAGTCTCTCAGGTTCTTTATCTCCATTCCAGGGTCGGACACCATCACATGTCGGAAGATAAGGGGCAAGTGTTCATTCTTGCTGTGTCCTTTCTTCAAGAGATCCGTTGGTACCTGCTACAATGGACTGGCAAAGTGCTGCAGACCCTTCTGGTGACCTTCCATGGTCCGTGCTGAGCTGGTAGCCTTGGTAGTGTCATTAGCAGTGGCAGCAGTAGTGCAGCATTGTCCTTCCTGACATGGCCCCCAGCTGGAGCTGGAAGGCACTTTGGCAGGATGCTCTACATCTACTCTTTGTCCATGGATCCATACCTGAGAAATCACTGCACTCCTCGTCCTCCTGATGCTGCCCCTCCACTGTCACCAACACAGGGTTGAGCTGTGTGCTTGAAAAGGGACAACTCATCTTCTCTCTTTTCCAAAGATGTTTCTTGGTGGGAATTGAGCAGATTTCCAACTTGTGTCAGGGACAGAGTGCCATGTATCCCTTGCAATGCTGGGGTACTCCAGCAGATCTCTCACACCCGGTGTGCTTTCCTGTGACAGTCACCCACAGATCCCCAAGGACCACGTCATATTTAGGAGGCTCATGTCTATTAACCTGCCCATCTTCTTCATGCAGTATTTTCTGAGCAGATGGGTGAATGTGAGATATCACCCTCATTTTCCTTTCTTCACTCTTCCTTTCTTTTAGACCCTACATTTCACCACATCTCCTATTAAACATCTCAGCTGAAGGCCTTTTTTCTTCCACCTGTCTCATCCCATATCCTGACCAACTCCCACCTGCTCCCTATTGTGACCCAGCTGGACACTGAAGTCTTCTGCTCTCTTTCAGTCTCTGAAAAATATCTCAGCCTTACAGAATAGAAGTGATGTGTGCTCTTTTTCTCTTTTGTAACGTGTATTCAAAGAGCCTGCTTTGCAAATTATTTGACTTGTGTAAATATCTAATAAAGCGTGGGTAACAACTAACACAGGGCATTTAAAATGAATAATTGGTGAAGTGTGTTTTGATCCCTCTGGTTTCTGAGGTCATACATTCTCCTCAGCCCTACCCATAATGGTTCTGGAGCTGTGGGGAATGATGTGGGGTTGGGATTGGTGTTGGGATGCACTACTGGGATGTGGTGCTGGGTTGCAGTATTGGGGTGCACTTTTAGCTCTGCCCATAGCATGGGAGTTGGAACTAGGTCACAATCTTTGAGGTCCCTTCCAACCCAAACCATTCAGTGATATCCAGCCACAGCTCATGGACACCTTGGGAAAGGTTTCCTAGGTCATACCCACGTGAGGAGGGGAGTTGGTTAACTCTGCATTTGGAGAGTTTGGATTTATTCAGCCTGGAATAAACACGCACTTCTCTTGGTGTTACTGTATAGCACGTTGACACAACCGAGGAAATAATTGTTAATAATAGCCAGGTTCTCTGAGCCCAGAGGTGCTATGTGAACCTTAGTCACTCCTTCCACCTAGGGATTGGAAAGCCCTTTGTGCTCGTGAACTGGGCCTTGCACCACCCGTAGGAGGCAGCTAAGCAAACACAATGTTCCTGCTGTTCTGATTCAGCCACGCTCTTCCACCCAGAATTAAGGTTAACTGCTTTCATTCAGGAAGAAGAAATAATTATAGCAAAAAAGCAGGAATTTGGTGGGATGCCAGAAAGCTGTGGTGACTCTCGTGGGGCTGGTTTTTAGGAATAGTTGTGAGTGAGACTCCGCAGTGGTTGTGGAACAATTGCAATTAGGAAATCAAGGGCTTTAAAGGGAATGCAAAAATCTCTGCTTGTTAAGAACAGATGAAGAAACTAGAGGATGGACTGGGGAAGTGTCAGCAAGGACATTGCCTCCTGGTCTCCTGCCAAGAGGAGAAGAAAGATCTTGAGTGTCTTGCTTTGATGCCCTGTTCTGTTTATCCCTTTCCAGGATAAGCGCAGACACTCTTAAGAAAAGAGCATGCAATGCCTTTCTCAAGTGTGACCAACATATGGGGACAGCAGATGTCTCTGTGTGGTACACAACTGATGGTGGCCATCAGAATGTGGAAATGTGAGTCGCTATGTCGTGGTTGTGATGGGGCAGGTATGGAACAGTCTCTTTCTTTTTTTTTTTTTTGCAAAACTAAGGTGGATTCCCTTCATTGGAAAGATGGATGCTGTATGATTTGGGCTGTACTGAACTGGAAATGCCTTCATCATTTGAAAACTTTAACCTGAGGCTTAGCAAGATGTACAGGGGAACCACGAGAACAACAGCAGCGTCAAAGCCAACTACACAGCCATGTGTCCTTGTTAGCACTGTCCCCCACATAGGACAGGAGGTGGCAGAGGTAAAAGGAGCCTACAGATGAGATGTCACATGGACCCAGCTGGCCCTCACCTACTGAGCCACCCCGGTGTGTTGCTACACACCCAAATATTTGTTAACACCTGAGTAGGAGGTTTGAGCAACAGTCCCTCCCTGATGGACTCAAAGAGTGGGTCACCCCAGTGCACAGAAACTCAGAGTAGTTGTGAGGGGTGGGCCAAGATATCAGAAGGGTGTAGAGATTGTATTTTTGATGCAAAAGGCTAATTCTTGGGAAGACTCATCTTGGCACCTCCAGGGAAAGTTTCTTCTGGATTTGGAGGGGAGTGGTGCAAAGGAGCTAATGCAGAAGCTGCTTGTTGGAGAGCTTCTCTGTGACAGCAGCCACAGTGCAATTAGCTTTAACTGCATGATGAGATCATATATATTTAACACATGAGTATTCAGCCTCAAAAACAAACAAACAAACAAAAAAAGAAAACAGCAAAAATGAGCACAGAAAAGCACCAAAAGAAGCAACCCAGAGGAGCAAGAATCCTGCAGGCAGCCTGTAAACTGTTAAAAGAAGGCTGTGCTAGAGACCTTGATAAAATATTTGCTCTGACTCAAAAAGAAAACAAAGAGGTCTAGGAAAAATCCCCGCAGGGCATGAAAGGCAGCTGGGGGGGGCTCGCACAGGGAAGGTCTTGGCAGTGAGCAAAGGGCTGACAGAGAACAGTAACTCCCACAGAACGTGGCAGGTCTGATTCAAATAGGAGTGAAAGGGGCCTAAAAAGGAGGGTGAAGATCCTCTTACAACATACCCCTGGGGGGAGAGTAGAAATTGTATTTCATTTTATGGTGACCTATTTCTTACCTTTGTAAAGAATTCAAAGGAAAACAATGAAATAGATGGAGACTGTGGTTCCTCATTAGGAAGTTGTGGGGAAATATTGGTGGTAGGTGGATGCTTGGACCGGATGATCTTGGAGGTCTTTTCCAACCTTGGTGATCCTGTGATTCTATGATTTCCAGCTCTAAGGATTAACTTTGCCTTCTGCAGCAATGTGCTTTGGCTCTTGATGAGGGCAGTCATAGAATCATGGAATGACTTATGTTGGAAGGGACCTAGAAGACCATCCAGTTCCCACCCTCCTGCCATGGGCAGGGCTGCCCTCCACCAGACCAAGCTGTCCAGGATCCCACACAACACTCAGTCATGTGCATTTGAGTGTTACCTATGACCTGGGCAATTATTTCACTGACCAAACAAATCCCAGCAGGAGTTTCTCCTTAAATAGCCACAACTTTCTAATGAGGAAGCATGGTCTTCATCTATTTTCAGACCACCTCCAGCAGGCAGCTGGGGCAAAGCCACTCCATGGTGGAGGCTGAGGTTAACAGCATGAATCATAGAATCAATGAATCAAGCCCAGTTCCCTCAACCTTTCCTCACAGGAGAGGTGCTCCATCCCTCTGATCATCTTAGTGGCCCTCCTCTGGACCCATTACATCTTTCTTGTGCTGGCGGCCCCAGGCCGGGATGCAGGACTGCAGATAGGGCCTCACAAGAGCTGAGCAGAGGAGGACAATCGTTTCCCTCTCCCTGTTGGCCACCCCCTTTTTTTAATGCAGACCAGGATATAGTTGGCCTTCCAGGCTGCAAATGCCCACTGCTGGCTCATGTGCAGCTTCTTGTTCACCAGGACCCCCAAATCCTTCTCTGCAGGGCTGCTCTCCAGGAGTTCTCCCCCCAGTCTGTAGAAACACGTGGGATTGCCTCGGCCCGGTGCAGCACCTTGCACTTGGCTTTGTTGAACCTCATTAGGTTCACTCGAGCCCACTTCTCCATCCTGTCCAGGTCCCTCCCTTCCAATGTATTGACTGCACCACTCATCTTGGTGTGGTCTGCAAACTTGCTGAGAGTGCACTTGGTTCCATCATTCACGTCATTGATAATGATGTTGAAGAGCACCAGTCCCAAGACCAACCCTTGGGGATCACCACTCATGACCGTCCTCTAATCACATAGAACTGCTGATCACAACAGTGACAGTGAACAAGGCCAGACTCTGCCTTTTGACCTGGAGATAAACCTGGTGCAGGTTAGCTCCCTAGCAGAAATGTAGCGCACACTTCTGTGTTAAACAAGCAGTTAAATTGAGTAAGAATAACTAGCAGTGCTCCCGCTAACCACAAAGCCCACCTGAATGGAGCAGCTGCCGTGGCACAGAAACCTTGAGCAAGTTGCTGTGGTCTAACGTTGCACTAACAGAGGTCCCAAGGTTGTCTGCAGGCAGCTCAGCACATTTCTTGAGGCGACGCTGCAATATTTTGAAAGCAATACCTTGGTCCCTCGTAGGAGGACGCTAACAGAGAGGGTCCGTTGAACAGTGCCTCGACTCTCCTCAAAACTGCAGACATCTTCTCATTGGCTCCTAGAAAATTGTGAAGATCAAGCATCCTTCTGAGCCTCCAGAAACCACGTAGAGCCACGCTCTGCTCCTCCATCTTAACGCATATGTGTGGCTGATCTGCAGAACTACTCCAACCCAGAGCCTCCTCTCACGGTAATGACCCAAATCTTCTCATTATTCAGCCTTTCTTCTACAGCTCTGTCCTTCTGAATATGGCTGGAGATTCAGCTCTTCCATGGATAGCTGCATTACTCTGTTATAACCTTAACAGTGCAGTGATTCAGTCCATCAAGCATTAGTTTAGGCAAATACTGACTAGCAAGAAGAATTTTCGTTGGCTGCAGATTTAAGAGTAAATTTCTCTTGGAAATCAAGTAGCACTGGAAGTGAACATAAGAGTGGTCACAGGCATGGGCTGATGATTGGACTAGATATTCTCTATGGTCTTTCCAACCATGATTCTATGAAAAACAGCAGCCTATAAGCAAGAATGGGGAGAAAATGGATTTTAAGCTATATGGGAGGAACCTCGTCTACTCCTGTTTTAGGAAAGTTTGAAATGCTCTTCATGTTGCCTTGCATGAATGTAGTAAAAACTGTCATGTTTTGGTTTCTGAGTTAACAACTTTCACAAGGCAGATTGAATTCACTGCAATGTACTGCAACGTATCAAGCAACTTTGGATAAACACCTACTTAATTAACATGGTAATTAAAAGGAAGATTTAAAACTGTATTTTTCTGCACAGAAGCTTCTTCCTGTGCTATGATCCTACATGTGGCCCAGGGAACCCTTGGGACAAAGTACATGATTATGAAGAAATTGTGTTCTGTACGATTCCTGAAGAAAATTTCTGTACTTCACTCCTCAGTCCACTGTGTTTGTAGGTGGACCACCCTCTTTTTTAACATCTTGGTGTTATTTCTCCGCAGTGATAGGATTTCCCAGTCTGCCTTTTGCCATGAAAATCTTTTGCTTTTTCTTTGTGCTCCTCTTTGTGGCAGTTCATGGAGCAGCAGGTAAGACATAAGTGAAAAGGAAAGGCTGTATAGAAGCTATATGGTATTGGTGTCTCATAGAGGTCCTCTAGCCCTTTTGGGAGGTGGTCCCAATTTTGTACTTAAAAGAAATTTCATTTTCTCTAGCTCACCCTACAGCAACTACAACATGTGAACCCTAATAAAACGTTCTTAAACCACACAGAAAAAAAGAAATCAGGTCCCATGCTTTCCAAATATGCTTTGCTTCAGGACCTTGAACTTGGGTTAGGGAGGGTGAAGATCACACTGCTAGCTTCTGCTCAGCCTCAAGTTGCACCAGGGAAGGTTCAGCTTGGATATTAGGAAAAACTTCTCATAAAAAGCAGTGCTGCAGTGGCACAGCTGCCCAGGGAGGTGGTGGGGTCACCATTTCTGGAAATATTCCAGAACCATGGGGATGTGGCACTGAGGGACGTGGGCAGTGGGTATGGTGGGGGAGGGCTGGGGTTGGACTCGGGGGTCTTAGAGGTCTTCTCCAACCTGAAGGTCTCTGTGTTCCCATGAATATGATGATGAGTGTCCTCCAGGTGATTAAGGATGGGAAAAGATTGTGATGGGTTGCAGAAGAGAAGGGAGAAGTGGGAGAAGCATCATATCTGTTTGCCTCATCTTGTTTTTCCCGATCTTCCACTTACAGCCTTAGACTTTCTCCTTCTAAAGGTTGCTGTAGTGACTCTGGGCACTGCTGTGGCTTGGTGGTAGTGCATAGGAATTTAACAAAATGTGAAGCCCTCTTAGAAGCAACTATCTCCTCTTTTCTTTTTCTTTTTCTTTTTTTTTAATTTATTTTTTTCTTTTTTTTCTTTTTCTTTTTCTTTTTTGATGGTACAGGCTTTTCCCGTCCTCCAAGATATCGTATCCAGTGTGGATATCGTGGGACCTTCTGCTTCCCTGGGAAATGCCCTTATGGAAATCCTAACCTGGGGAGATGCCGTTCTGGGTATTCTTGCTGTAGATGGTAAGTTTAGGACTTGCCTAGGGCTAAACTGACTTCCCGAATTTTAAGTTCAGTCTGGTGGGATTTTCCCCTTCAGTTTAGCTGTGAAAACCCTGTACTGTTTTTCCCTTTGTGTAGGTTATAGTGTGAGTAATGGCACAAAATCTCCAGAAATCTGGGAATGATCACTTCTTGCATCGCTGGATTCAGGAAACCGTTGTACCAGTCATTCTTTTAACAAACCTATGCCATTCTTTTAATAAAAGCAGTATCTGGGAAGGTTGTGTGCCAGCCATGTGTGTTTTTGTTATTCATTTCATTATAAACAGTATTAATCTTTAGAAACTTCAACAAGATAAGAATTCTGAAATCAGGTTCAGGTATGTTTTGTTTGCCAAAATGTTTTCCCCTTTCATGTTGCTGGTTGAATGGATACCAGCATGTGCTCCACCCAGACCTGCCAGGAACCACTGTCCTGATCACAGCTGGAGTCAGCCATCATTTCCATAGGGAGTATGAAAGTCTTTTCCGATTTAATTCTTTGTAAAACCTCTGTTCTGAACATTCTGAGTCCAGAAATGTCAGACCTGGAAAGAGCAGTCATTATGGGATTTAAAGAACGGGTGCTGAGAAGTGGGCAGATGATTTCATTTTAAGATTCAAATCCTGGTTTTACTCTTGCTTATTTTGGACTACATAAATTTCCAGTAAATATTAACATTCATGTCAGATGAAGTAACAGCGATTGGATTCAGGCTTACAACATGACAATCAAACAAGGTGTATGAAAGCCCAATACCTCTGCTATTTCATTCTCTTCTCTTGCAAAAGGTTTCTCCTGCCACAACCTGAACCCTAATGGAAAACTCCGAAGCTGCAGGTTGCTCTGTGAGCTCCTCTGTCTCCACAGTTGATCTTCCACGGTCAGGAGTATCCTGAACAGAGTAAAATAGAGTAGAATCACAGGATTGTGGAATCATTCAGGTTGGAAAAGACCTCTAAGATGACCCAGTCCAACCACAGCCCACCCCACCATGTCCAGTGCCCAAGTCCATCAGTGCCACATCCCCACGGCTCTGGAACACCTCCAGGGATGGTGACACCACCACCTCACTGTGCAACCTGTTCAAATAGAGCAGGGCAGAGCAGTGCAGGATTGAATAGAGTAGAGTAGAGTAGAACAGATTAGAGTAGAGTAGAGTAGAGCAGAGTAGAGTAGAGTAGAGTAGAGTAGAGTAGAGTAGAGTAGAGTAGAGTAGAGTAGAGTAGAGTGGAGTGGAGTGGAGTGGAGTGGAGTAGAGTAGAGTAGAGTAGAAAAGAATAACCCTATGAGTTCAGCTGAGACCAAAGACCTTTGTGAAACCTCTGTCTGGATGAAAGCAGCCTTTCCTATGACACAAGGAGTTAATATGGTCAGGTTGTGCTAGCTGCTCTGAGGGCACATATTTGGTGGCAAAGGGAATGTAGGTGTCTTTGCAGTTCAGTGGGAACTCACCCCATCTCTCCCACTGCCTGTGTGAAGCTCAGTGCTCATGTGTGCTCAGCAAAGGTGGGAGCACTGACTGTTGGTTTTTAAGCAACTCAAAGGCTGCATGCCAAGGGCTGACTTGAAGCCCAGAGGCTGATGTTTGTCTCAGAGCACTGGGCCTCTCTGCTAAGGGATATTTCTGCAAATGACTCAGAGTGCCACCATCGAAACCACAGTGTGCAAAGGGCAGGAAACCAGGCCAACAGCCACCTTGCAGGGATTTCCCTGGATAGAGACCTCAGGAAGTTGTCAAGTGGAAGCAAAGCAGCAATTTGCAGTTTATGTCCTAAGATGTTTTACACAATCCACAGCAGATGAGTGCTTCTTTCACAAACTGGAATGGCACAAGATGTTTTTGCGCAAAGGCTGAGGACTTTGCAGAGGAGATTCAGCCCTGGGTATTTTAGGTTCAGCTCTGGAGCTGGTCCAACCTCTGTAGCCAGCAGTATGCAGAATGCATCAGGCTTTTCTCTCTCCACCACAAACAGACACATTTATAGCTGGAGAACAGCTTCTAAAGACAGCTTGCATTGAAACAGAGGCAGGGATCTTCCCTCCTCCTCCCTGCTGGGATGTAAGGTTTATTTCTGGACCTACCCAGTGACTGTACATTATATTTGAGCGTGTCTTTACATCCATACATATATGCACAAGCACATATTATACACACAATTTTGATGATGAGCCTGAAACTAGATTTAAAAAGCATCCCAACAACGTTTTGCAAACCGACAATGGCTGACACACAGCGAATTCTTGTGCCAAGTGGTAATGAAAGCTTGTCATTCTTCGAGCTGAATGGAGATGTCATCCCGTGCAGCGTCTTCCCAGCAGCTCTCAAGTGAAGCATAGAGAGCACGCTTCGCTGGAGGAGAGGAACACAGAGCTCCTTTGTGCTGGGAGAGAGGGCTGTGTGCCAAGGCTAACGGATGGGGATGGAGTGTGTCCCAAGACGTGTCCAGCAAACCACAGCGCTGTGTTTCTCTTTCGCAAGGTGGGATGACACAAGACCTGGGGCTGAAGGCCTAGGAGGAGACATTCCCTGTCGTCTCTGTCAGGGGAAGAAACAGGAATAGGTGCTTTGGGAACAATTGGTGGTGTTGGGAATACTGCCTGCTGGGAGCCAGCTGGGAGAAAAGTGCTGCTGCCAGCGTGAAAGGAGCCTGCCCTGTTTCTTCTTCTCCCCACTGCTGTGACTCTCTGGATATATCCCAGCCATGAGGATCCTGTCTCTCCTCTTTGCTGTCCTCCTTCTGATGCTCCAGGGAGAACCAGGTAAGATACGTATACGCTGTGGGAAAGTGGTGGATTCACAGTTTGTCAATATTTTTGTAGGGGACAATGGAGAGTTTGACGATGATAAGTCGCATATCTTCTCCTGTTACTGTGGCACACCCTGGATTTGAAAAGTTTGCCTTGGCTGTTGGAGAAAGGGGAGAACAGACAGCCCAGGGGTATGGGGAGAGCTCTCCTCTTGCGTTCAGCAAAAAGGCAGTGTTGGTTGTACAGGGGGCAGAAGGCTGTGCTCAGCAGCTGGGCAGAACTGTGCTGAGATGTTCTCCTTCTGCTCTCTGCAGGGCTGTCCCTTGCTCGAGGAACACCCCAGGACTGTGAGCGCCGTGGGGGCTTCTGCTCCCATAGATCATGCCCTCCAGGCATCGGCCGCATTGGCATCTGCTCTGAGGAAGTTTTCTGCTGTCGGAGGTAGGCTCAAGGCTGCTGCCTGTTGGTGTTGGAAGTGTTTGAAGAAAGGGAATAACACACAGCCCAAGGGCATGGGGGCATCCCTGGGTTCCTGCTGCCGTATTATCTAAACTGGGAGATGCTGCTGGGGATGCAGCAATCTGGTGTCTTTCAGTACCTTTCACCACTACTGGTGGCAGCACAGCCACCACCTGTAGTGTGGGGACTCTTCCCAGGCTTCCACCAGCCCTGGGACCATAGTTCAGAAACAGTCCCAAAGGGAGGTGGGCATTCAGACTGAGGGTTCTGGCCTCAAAGAACTGGGATGGGTACTGCCACACCTTTCCTCCCACAGCCGATGGTATCCCTGATGGCCTCTGATGTCTCCTCACACTGATCTCCATGCAGAGCATCGAAGCCACCATGTACCTTCACAGTGTACCAGAGTCAACAATCACCACTGGGAGCTGTGGTGACCCTGGACAACCAGACCTCAGTCCCATGAGAACCCCTCTGTTCCAAATACAAGGTGGTAGCTTGCATTAACACTATGGAGGTGTCTATCTGTCCTAGGGGAACGGTGTGTGGGAATGCACCTCTTTTTTCCATCTCGTTCCTCCTCTGGGACACAACACCACTGTGTTGGACCTGATCACCTCCAAGGTGCCTGTAGCCCAAGAAAGGAAGAGCATGGGAAAAGGGATGGTGAGGAACCTGCCCCTGTTCCTTGTGACTGTTTCACATGTGAACTTCTGTAAAGGCGTGGGATTGAATGTGGTGGATAACATCAATGGGGTCTTCCCTCTCTGCCCTTAATCAATGGGGTACACCATCTCCTCCCCTGCCCAAACCAGTGAAAACATAATGAATTCTAGGTAGACACAGACCCACAAACATGCACCACCCTTACATTCCCTCTCTTCAAGTTGTCTCCAAGCCTCGGCACCAACCCCACGAGGCAAGGACCCTGACTCCATCTTCCCCCTGCAGAAAGGGCAACACCATACCCTGTGTCGAGGGCCAGGCATACCCCCAGTTGCTGTCAACTCTCTGAGTTCAGTCTGTGCCTTAAACTGTTCACTAAGCTGAATCAAGAGTTCCCTGTGAAGCTATTACACAGGTCACAGGAGTGTTCCAATGGAAGCTGACTGACTCCCCAGTGTCCCAGAGTGGGGAGCAGAGCAGACCAGGGTGGGGCTGAGGACAGCTCCAGCCTGGAGCATTTGGCACCTACATGACAATGACCCAAGGAAAGATCAGGATGCTGGGTGTTGGAGGTCCAGGTTCAGATCAGCAAGGCCAGGATGCAGTTCAGGTGGATGTCCAGCACAAGAGACCCAGCTTAAAGCAACTTCTTTGAGCAGGGATCAACCCTGACCACAATCTCCATGCACCATGTGCTGGGAGCCCTCTCCTCATCATCATTAGCAAGCTGGGGCAACCCTTGGTTGTGCTGTGCTTGGTAGCAAATCTGCAAGAGAGGGAATGCTCTCAGTGTCCCTACAGCCACAGAAACCAACACAGACATTCAGTTCTCACTTCACAGATTGTTGCTCAGGGAAGAATCCTGCCGTGGGTCTGTCTGGTACATGGCACTAGACCCTTGGTCTCTTATGCAACCCTTCATCTCTTCAGGACACAACTCCCAGTGCATCTGGGCCTGCACTCTTGGAACATTTCCATATCAAGTAGTTTGACTTGAAACCTACAAGAAGACAGAAAAACATTTGTGGTTTTTGCACCAAAAACAATGGATCTTGACAGAATTAGTCTTTCTGTGGACCAACCCAGTTGCTGTGTACACACTGTCTATTAATTTGAGTAGCCATCAGAAAGGTAGCCTTATATTTTTCACATCTTGGCAAGTTAAATGCAAATTGCCTTGGGAAAGTTGAAAAAGTTATTGTAATTTCACAAATACAGGAAAGTAAATTATGCATGATTCTACATATCACACAGAAGTTGATTACTAAATAAACTGAGGAGAGAGATATAAATATTTTATCCTATTAAGGGACGGGTTGCATCTATACCAGCCAATCTCTGCCCATCCTGGGCAGCTCATGCCAAACCACTGCAACCTGTGTGCTTTTGGAGCAGCTGGGTGTCACAAGATGTGTGCTTGCATGAGGATAACAGTGAAGATTGCAACTGCCCCATCAGGCACCCCAGCAGCTGAGAGGAATGAGGAGCAGCTCCAGCATCCCCATGCAGAAGGGCGACTTTTTGATTAGTCAAGGAGAGGTATCAGCAGCGATAAGCCTATGTCCCACCCCCCAACAATGGTATACAAGTGTTATATTTAGGGCAAAGCTGCACTCCCTGACTGCAGACTCATCTGTACACAAGAGATTCCTGCTGGGTGTCTTCGTGTTTGAACACCAGGGCCTTCATCAGGTAGGTACTAGCAGGGTTGCCTCCAGCACTGCCTCTCTGCTCAAGTCCCATCATCCTAGACTCCTCCAAACAAGAGGTTTTAAGATCTTCCCTACCCTCTTGCTCTCCCCTAGGACACTGGCAGTAAAGGTGGGCTGAGGAGTTTTCTTGTTGACGGCAGACGTGGGAACAATCTTGAGTTGGACATGGAGAATAGAGTAGAGTAGAGTAGAGTAGAGTAGAGTAGAGTAGAGTAGAGTAGAGTAGAGTAGAGTAGAACAAAACAGAACAGAACAGAACAGAATATTTCAGTTGAAAGGGACCTTCAAAGACCAACTGCCTGACCACTTTGGGGCTACCCAACAGTTCAAGCACGTTACTGAGGGCATTATCCTAATGCCTGTTGAACACTGATGGACATGGGGCATCAACCACCCCTCTGGGAAGCCCTTTCCCATATTTGACTAACTCTTAAGTAAGTAAGATTTTCCTAATGTCCCAAGGTGAGGTGGAAGGTCTTTCTTGAAGCCTGGGTAAGCCAGAGTAATTGGGCAGCGTGATTTAAGCAGCCAGTGTTAATTAAACTTTCATACAGCGTGGCAGTTCCAGGTACAAGCATTTCCCTGACTCTCAAAGCCTGGATCCTTTCTTGTCTCTAGTTTTGATGATGGGCTTTGCATTGAGTGCTGGCACGAGCATCTACTGATGTTCGGATATCCTCTGCTGTGTTTGAAATCCTATTTTATTTCATCCCTTGATTGTGATCAACTCTGGGGACAGCCAGCTGTGAGGTCATAGAAATGTAGTACTTTCTGCAACTCCTGGAAATTGGAGAAATTGGAGTGTATATATATATTTTCCAGAAGAAAAATATTAGATGCATGAAGGATGAGGGATAAAAGCTTTATCAGCCCCACAACTTTCAGTGGGAATTTTATATTTACATTTTCTAAATTTGACTGGATGTTGCTTTGATTGAAATGGCAAGTGGCCCTGAGGTCTCCAGTCAATTCATAGGGGAAAGTCTATCAAAGATCTTTTACATAGGTAATGGGAAAACTCCACCTTAGGTAACAGTTTCCTAAGAGATGGAGACCACTTGAAATGTTCCCAATATCTGCATGGTGGTGCACACCAAATAATTGTTCTTAAGAGAAAAACAGAGAGGGAAACTATCATTTCCTTCAGCTGGAGGTCAGCTATGAGTTGGCATACCACCATGCCCAGGCTTCTAAACCACCTCTGTTCTGCCATGTCCTTGTTGCTTCTGTTCACCCACTCTGCAGACTCGAGAAGACCTGCTCCAGGCATCAGCCATGAAGATCCTGTACTTGCTCATCCCCTTCTTTCTCTTGTTTCTTCAAGATGCTGCAGGTGAGAGGGCAAGATGGGGTGAGGTGTGAGTCTGTATCACTAGGGTCTTCCCTGTTCTGGGAAGAAATCACCTTTGCCCACACAGTTGATGAAATAAACTTTACAAATGCCCTTTCCAAGAGGTGCAGGAACATCCCATACATAGAAGTCTGGCTTCTGCTGTGTGTCAGGAAGGGTTTTGCCTGCAGGCTGCAGTCCTGTGTCCAGCTGCTCCTCTGTGGGTGTCTCTGAATGAGCTCCCATTGGCAAGGTTGACATTTAGACAGCAGCAAAGAATCATAGAATTATTAAGGTTGGAAAAGACCTTTAAGATCATACAGCCTAAGCATCTACCTGCTACCAATATTACCCACTAAATTGTGATTTAACAGAGTTGTTAGAGTTATGGTAGTATGGTTAGGTCGTGGTTGGACTCGATGATCTTTAAGGTCTTTTCCAACATGAGTGATTCTATGATTCTATGTCCCTAAGTACCACATCTACCCTATCATTAAAGACCTCCAAGGGTGGTGACTCCATCACTTCCTTGGGCAGCCTGTTCTAATGCATTACCACTCTTTCAAAGAAATTCTTCCTAATACCCAACCTGCACCTCACCTGGTGCAACTGAAGTCCATTCCCTCAATCTTCAGTGGGACCTGCGCAGGGATGGGAGTGAGCCCTAGGTGTCTTTTGACTCAGTGGGATGACTGAGACACAAAGCTGTCCCATAGGTCTCAGCTGAGAGTCCTTGCCCTGAGCCATGACCTCTTTGAGGGTCAGGTTTCCATCAGAGGTCTCTTGAACTCTGGGTGCGGTAGTGACAGGTATGTGAGGAGTGCCCCACTTGCCAACTCCACTGGTCCAGGAAGAAGTGGACATGCAGGTGGGGTGGACGTGGAGGTAGGAAGCCAGCAGTCCTCCACTTGGAGCTCCTGCTGGTCTTTCCCATCCGCTCTTGTGGATTCTCACGCCGGTGTGAGAGAATCCTTCTACGTGAGACACCTTGCTTTGAAAGTCACAAATATTAGTCGCTTCCATTTGGAGTCACACACTACTCCTGCAAATTCTTTTTGCAGTATCTTCTCTCCGTATGACTCTCCATGTACCAGGAAATCCCTTCCAGTGCAGGCAAAGAGGAGGAGCCTGTCATTTTGGGGGCTGCCACATCATGCACAGAACTATTGGGAAATGTTCAGCATCTATTCCCTGCTGCAGAAGGTAAGACCCGGATTCCTGGCTGAGGAAAGGGATTCCTCCTTTGTCTATTGAAATAGCTGTGTTACATCTCTCTCTCACCAACATCTAGCAGACAACGTCTGGCATAATGTTGGACTAGATGACCTTAGAGGTCTTTTCCAACCTTAATGATTGTATGATAGATGCTCCACAAGAGGCCCAGGAAAGGAACAGCCCTTGTGGGTTTGGAAGAACCCTGTGTGAGGCTAAAGGAGCCCCACACTCAGCCAGCACCCCTCCATCCTCCTTAGAGGCTCACCCAGCTTTAGCAGAGGGATTTCCCAAGACTGGAGGTGGTGAGGGATGTTGTCATGTTCTTGATGTTACTGTGAAGACTCAGACTCAGGGTTAGCACCACTAAAGGGAGCACAGGACTAAGCCATGAGCAGTAAGGGCTGGAGTTAACCTCTGGGCATTTGTCTCTCAAGTCCCAAGGCTTGTTTGTCCTTGAAGAGGAGGAGGGAGAGAGCAGGCAAGAGAGAACAACGAGAAATGAGGTGACATGCTTGTCTGCTTTCTCTGTACAGGATATAAAATTGATGGCCTGAATTTTGTGAGGACGTCGCTCTCGCTTCTCACTGCTGGAAGCATCCCCTGTTGACCTCTCCCCTTCCCACCCCTGCAGCTTCCCATGGTGTGACCGTGGCAGTGGAAGTTGGAGATATCCCACTGGCCTGCAGTTGTTTGGCCTGAGGCTGCTTTTCCCTGCTGAATAAAGGTGTGCAGTTTGGCATTGCAGCTGGTGGGAAGTGTGATGGATCCTTGTATGTTTGTTTGCCCATGTGTGTATGCACTCTGGAAACCAGGCACAAAGTAGTGGTGATCTGCACTGATGTGGGGTAGCAAGGAAAACACCTTGTCTTGTTATCCACCTGGTCTAGCCACTCTAAGCAAGAAGGCTGAGGGCAAAAACAGCCACGTGAAGGAGTGCATCAGCCAGGTGACAGAGGCTGACAGTCCTCATTCATTCCTCCTGTTTCCCCTTCCCCTGCACATCCTCCATAAACTCACAGAGCTCTACAGATTCTACCCTCCAGGTTCACCTCTTATCTGCTGCAAGGTTCATCCCCCCCCATTCCCCCTCTCCAAGTGAAAGTCCCCCAGCCCTGCTGGAATTAAAATCACACATTCTCACCTGCTGTCGTAAATCAGTCTGCTTCCCATCCCTAGCAGCGTGCCTTTGCTGTTAAGGCCAACGATCTCCTGGGCCACGTTTGACAAGGTACTGCCAACACATCAAGGGAGGTGGCCTTTCCCCTCTGTTTATCACCTGGAGTGCCAGAGCCATTTCTGAGCCCCCCAGCACAGGAGGGACCTGGACACACTGCAGAGGGCACAGGGATCTGAGAGTGCAGCAGGGCCTGGAGCAGCTGTGCTGGGAGGAGAGGTTGTTGTAGGGGCGGCTCAGGGGGTCCCACTGCGGCCATAAATCCCCACAGCAGGGGCAAGGGAACAGAGCTCTGCTTCTCTGGTGCACAGCTCAGAGCCAAGGAGCTGCTCGTTGGTAGCACTGCTGAGCTGGGTGGTGCTGGATCCCTGGCACAGGGACCTGGGTGAGGTGCTAATCTGGGTGTCTCTGCTTGGGCAATGTGAGACTTGAGGTTCCTTCAGTCCTTAAGCAAAACCATCTGCCTCCCTTTCTTGACACCCCTTGTTGAATTGGAAAAGGCCCCAGACCAAGTGTCTGTAGAAGATCTGGCACTCTCCCTCTATGTACTTTTGCTGTTGTTTTGCCACTGTGGCTTGAATGGATTGGGAGAGGATGCAGACAGCTTGGGTTGGGAGGTTTTCTGACCATAACACATATCCTGGTGTTACTCTGTTTGACAGAAACTGTAGTGCTTCTCACTTTTGACAGGTCAGCTGCACGACCATCTTATCCCAGAAGAAGGTGTCCTTGCAATATCCACAGGTGAGAGGATTTTCAATATCTTGCATGCTATTGCACATCACATCCAAACTGATTGTTTAAGCAGATGGGAGGAGGCAAAGATCCTCTTTTTCTGGGAGTCCGGGCTGCAGTTTGCTGCCTGCAGTCACGCTGCACATCCTCCAAAATTTTCAGCACTCCATCACAGCTCATGTTCCTGCTGAGAGCCAGTGTCACAAGATGTGTTGCATGAGGGTAACTGTGACTGTTGCAACAGCACCAGCGAGCACCTCAGCCAGCAGCGATGAGGAGCAGCTGCTCCATCCCTGCATGCACACATGGGTCACTTTCTGATTGGCCAAAGGGAGAAGTGGCAGCCAGAATAAGCCCGTGTCCCACTCAGTATAAAACCAGGGGACGTGGGGCAATGCAATATTAACTGATCCCAACCCGCTGGGGTGCACGCTGTTCTTGGTGGGGTCCTCACTGCCTTGCTGTACTCTGAGAAACCATCATCAGGTGAGTAACCCCGTGCTCTCTTGCAGGAAAGCTGCTCATTCAGCCCTCCTGTGCAAACCCATCTTCCTGCAGCCCTCTACACTATTAGCTGTTGGATATGTCTGTGGATAGAAACAAGAACTAGAGGAGGCTGGGAAGGATGATAAGATATTCATATGAGTGTCGGAGCCCAGAATGTGTGGAAACCAGAGACAGGGTTTCCTATTTCCAGGAGAGATTGAAAAGATCCCCTGGTGCTTGAGGAGACACCTAAGATCTGTTCTGGGAGAACAGGGGTTCCCTCTTTTCAAGCAGCAGAATTGATTTTCCGCCCTTTCAGGCTTCAGTTAACACAAGGTAGAATTGTGTTGCTCTTTCTGGCCATCAAGTTTCCCCTTTCTCTTGCTCCTCCCTGGGGCAGGGCTGTGCAGGGCTGCAGCAGTGAGAGTGGGGCTGGGGGGTTCTGTTATTGCTAAGAGCGACCTGGATGTGGCAGGATGCCTTTGTGAGCCTGGGGAAACAGAGGTGCTTGGGCAGAGTGTTCTGGTTGGCCAGCCTCACACTGATGCACCAACACTACTCCAGTGTAGTGTGACATCTCCAGGTGCAAGCATTTCCCCAGCATCCAGAGCCTGGACCTTAGAACTGACCCTGACATGAGGGTTACAGACCCCCATGTAACAATTGGAATTGTGTTGCCTATTGACACAAGCATCTCCTGATGTATAAACCTTCTCTGCTCTGGCATCTGATTAAGTAGAGAATGAAGTGAGAAAACAAATGCACCAGTGGTACTTCCATTTGTTGTCTGTTGTCTGTGCTATCTTGTGTTGCCTTGGTGTCTCTCCTCTGCAGCCCTGTGAAAACTCAGGACAGGCACAAACCATGCGGATCGTGTACCTGCTCTTCCCCTTCATCCTCCTCCTGGCCCAGGGTGCTGCAGGTGAGGTGTGAGCTCTGTCGGGTTCTCCATACCCCAGAAAGTGGCTCGTAAGGGGTGGGTAGCAATTAGAAGGGCTCTGATCTGTTGGTTTGGATGAATGGATGGGCTTTTGGGTTCGGTGCTTTGTGCACGTTAGATTGAAACCCATGGACCAACCACTCTAGAACCACACACAGTTTTTACAGCTATCTCATGGTCATCTTCTTTTGCTCCATGCAGGATCTTCTCGGGCTCCAGGAAATAAGGCAGAATGTCATCGGCAGAATGGCTTCTGTGCATTTCTGAAGTGCCCTTTCCCCTTTGTCGTCAGTGGGAAATGCACAAAATTTCAATTTTGCTGCAAGAAGTAAGCTTTGGGATTGGGGACAAAACTGGACCTGCTACTGTGGTGGCAGAAACAGCTGCTGCTGTGTTTGAGCCCCAAGCTAAGCTACTGGCTTTGGACTATACATGGTCCAGGGCAGGGGGCTGGGGAGGAAAGGAGAAGGTGTTAGGATCTTCCCATTGAAGGGGTTGGAGGAACCCCAAACCAGACATTGCCCATCCCATTCCCCTCAGTTACAGGGGACTGTTGGTTTCATAAATGCTTCTCCAGGTTGGAGAAGAGTGAAGGCTCTCCCCTGGGCAGTGTGAAGCACAGAACCCACTCCCTGATGTCTCTGCAAATCCTTGGGAACCAGGCTGAGAACAACCAGTCTGCTGTGCAGAGTGGTTGCATTGCAATTAGTGCCCATATGTCAGTGTTATCCAGGAGAAATAGTACACCCTGAGAGACAGAAACAGAAGGAGAATAAAAGCAGAAGACTTCACAGAGTGTTTTCTTTCTGCAGAATATGGGGCTGAAGAGCTGGACATTCCAAGCAGGACATCACCCTTGCTTCTCACTCCTGGAAACATCCCCTGTTCACCTTTCCCCTTCCCATCTCTGCAATTTCCCAATGATGAGACCGTGGCAGTGGAAGCTGGAGACATCCCACCACTGTCCTGCAGTTGTTAGGCCAGAGGCTGCTTTCCCCCTCTGAATAAAGGTGTGCAGTTTGGCATTGCAGCTGGTGGGAAGTGTGAGTGCATCCTTGTGTCAGTGGGTGCCCAGGGATTCTCTTTTCCATCAGCACTGGGGCAGCATGGCCAGGGCTGCCCACACAACCTATCCTGGAGGTGCCACCACACAGGGTGGTGGGCCCTTCATCTTCCTCGTGAGCTGCCAGTCCCACACCACTCACATTTCTCCCAGCCCCACACACCTGCTGGAGGGGCCTAATCCCATAGGCAGCCCACAGGGAGACCTGTGTTCTTCTTGGGAAGGAATAGGTCCACCAGTTTGGCTTTCCAGCTTCTCTTCAGTGTGAGATCTCCAGTGGGACCCATGTACTTGGAAGCATGCAGTCCAACGAGGGTTAAGCAGGGTGTCTTTACCTCTCTGCCTGTCTAGACTTTATGGGATTGCACTGCTGGGATTGTCTATCATTAGGTAATAACCTCAACCTTTCAGCAAATGCAGCCCTCAGCCCCGTGTACTTAAATGCATGTGTGTACATCCATGCGTGCAAGTGTCTCAGCAATTTGTTACTGAAGCCTTTCTATTCAAATTAAATAAGCCACTGTTGTTCCTCCTTCTGTGACTTCCCCTCCTTTTCCTTCCCAGCTGAGTGTGTAACCCATCCCATAGCCCTGGGGCTGATGCTTTCCTGTATTTGCTTCCAGCTGGATATCCCTGCTGGAGTCAAAGCAATCCCATCTGGGAATATTTAAGAGGGGAAGGAGAACAAACTCAAGTCCTTATCCTATTTAAGGGCTATATTAGATTCCAGGCTACCTGAATTTGGCATGATAGTCACTGCCACCACACCTGCCCCAGCCTCCCTGTGGTTCCCCTCCAAATGGGATGACAGCTCCAATAGGTCCTCAGGCTGCTTCTCACCCAGGATCACCCCTATTTCCAGCAGGCCCGAGCTGTACCCATTACTTCTCTAACACTAAACAGCCCCAGTGCTGCCACTTGTTAGAGTAATGAGGAAATAAAACAGGATATTTTCTGCATCCCTATATAAGGAACAGAAGACTGGAAGTTTGATGGGACACCTGAGGATAAGCTTGTTACCAGAGAAGTGCAAACAAACAGACTTAGGATATACAAATGCTTTCCAGATAGAGCTGTTACCCTCAATCCATACATATAATCACAGAATCATTCAGGTTGGAAAAGACCTCCAAGATCCCCAAGTCCAAGCCCAGCCCACCCCCACTATGACCATATCCTTTGTGCCACATCCCCACTGTCCTGGAACACCTCCAGGGATGGTGACCCCACCACCTTCCTGGACACTTTAAGAGGAGAAATGTTTTCTACAACCCTGATATGCAGCCAACACCAGTGTGGATGCTACACAATGACTTTTATTCAAAAGGAAGAAAGGCAATGCAGTAGTTATTTGTATTTAGTCTATGACACAAGGCATATTGCATTAAACATGAGAGGTGTCTTCTTGTGGCTGTCGCATGAAGGGGATTCAAAGCAAGTTCCTGGAAGAAATTTCCGAAGCTCTTGAATGGGCAGTCCGTGAAGTTTTTATACATCCCATGGCCTGCACAAAGAAATAAAAAACCCAATCAGATTCCTTTTGTATTTACATTCTTTCTCTGCTCACTCTTCATCCATGCGGGATTAAGAGCCACGTGGGACTACACGTGGCTGGCATTTAATGCCATGCTTTGCCCTCTGTGCTTGGACACATCATGGTGCATATCTCAGGAGCACATCCCAGGAGGAAGAGGACCGTGCAGCTCTGCTAGTAACTTGCACCAGGCTGTCCTCATGGTATATTGTTTCCTTAAATCCAGACTGAACATTCAATGACATCTTGGGCAAAATGTATGTGTCTGCTCACGAGTTGGATGAGCATCGGTGAACATCAGACTCACCATTTGCAGCAAGAACGGAACCCAAAGCATCTTCCAACTTTGATTAGATGGCTGGGACACCTTCCAAAGTGACAGGACCCTTTTCTACAGAACAACATATCCCGCCGGGGCGAAGACAACCCTGCAACAACAGCATAAAAAAATATCATAAAACCATGACAACCTCTCAAGTCCTGGTTCTTCCCCTTATGGAAAAGAGACACAGCTCTTGGGCTTCGGTGCTGCTTCCCATCCAAAAGCAGCAGGCCAGTCTTCATCTTGCGAATGGATACACTTCCTTGGTGTTCAAAAAAAAAAACAAAAAAAAACACAGCCAGGTGCCTAACTCCAGAACATTTACATTTCAGGAAGACACCACCAAGGAGGAATGATGTTTTTCAGCAGTCATCATTTCTCTAACTTTAAAATGTAGTGTTTTCATGAGGGATGTGGACAGCACAGGCATCAAGTTGAATATTTGATTAACTCCTGCTTCATTTCCAGTAGTTTTAGCTCATCATGCCTAAAATGTGCCAGGGAGCTTACTTCAGACACAGAGAAATCCCCTTTTGGCATCCTTTAATTCCTCTTTCATCTTACCTGGAGAAACCTGGAGTGCCAGGAAGAGGAGAGAAAAAAGCAGGTAAAGAATCCTCATGGCTGCAGATTTGCTGAGCTGCTACAGGGAAAAAGAAGAAAGGTGTGTGACAGGCAGTCCCTGGAATTAAACGTCTTCTGAGGTGTACAGATAGAATTACATTTAGATTATGTTTTTTTCAAATTCAGAAATAACCTGCATTACCTCCATGACCTCATGGCTGCTCTGTGGGCATTTCTGGGGAAAAGGAAGCAAGGAGCAGCAAGTTCTCATGATATGTGTTTATTGAACTATTTTAATTCAGATTTCCTGTCACACTTTGCAAATACCCCTTGGTCAAAATGCAGGCATCACTTTATGCCTGGCTAAATGATTTATCTAAATAAAAACAATGAGGTAATTCTGCAACCGAGCTTGTAAGTGACAGAAACACCTGTTCATTTTGCAGTGTTGAATCTTATCAAAAGCAATTCATGGAGAATCTTCAGCTTTGGCCTAAAGGTGATCATCCAGGAATGGAAACTCTGCATTTCCTAATGGAAATTTCCATTTTGAAATTTTCCACTGAGGAATGGACATTCCAATGGAATGGAATGGAAATTCCAAAAACAACCAAATCTGTTCCCAGCTGACAGTAGACATTTAAAAAGCAATCCTGTAATGAAGTCATTGAAAGAGTTAATGACATAAACAAAGTGGGATAAGATATCCTAGCTGGACTTATGGGTAGGAGGAGAGTAATTAATATCATCAGCATTCATCAGCACATTCTGGTGCTGGTGAATCTTCCGATCCACCACAAATTGTTTTCTCTTAAGCACTGCAGAGAAATGAAGTTGTTACGAAATGTTATATTTCTGCAAATGGAATGGTAAGAAGTAGCCCAATGCAGAGCTGAAACCCAAATTGGTATCAGAAGTTGGAGCAAAATTCTCTATGTTTGAAAATATAACGAGAAATAAGGAAGCAAAAAGAACTTAATTCTGAAAATGAAATTAAGTTCTTAACACTGATACCAAATATATTATCAATTTTGGTTTCTACCAAAGAGACCAGCAGCTTTTCAGCCCGACCTCGCCCCATTTTTCTCCTTGGAATTAACAAGTGGGGTATCTTTATGAAAGCCTTCTTTATCAAAGCCTATGAAGATATTAGCACATATTTGAACTTCTTACTCAACCTTTGTAATGCTGATAAAGTTATATCCACTTTTTTTTTAGTAATCTACAAATCTAGATTAATAGTGCTGAGGACACACACACACAATATATACATACACACATAATATATATTTCAAAAGCACTAAAAGAAAGATTGAAAAGAACTGAGAAGTTACCAGATACTAGATGAGCTCAAAAGCCAAACAAGAACACCTCTTGGTTCCTTCCCTCCAGAGGACTTCAGCTGTGGGGCTGAGGCCCTCTTTTATAACATATTTGCTGTGGGTAGTGACATTTGCTTTCCCTTTTCAGTAAGTACACATCAAGCCAATCAAAAAGTGACCCATCTTTTTGGTGATTTCCAATCCAACCAGAATTAAGTTTCTTCTCACTTCCCAGTTAAAAAGCAGTGTTGGTCTCTGAACCTACATAGCTTTTCTTCTGGAAAATCCCAGGTTCTTCATGCAATACCTCTTGTGACACATCAGTTTATGTAAGGCACGTTAAGCCACAGTAATATGTGTCAAACACATTGGGACATACGTTGAACTGTTCCTGGGTAGGAGCAATCTAATCCATTGCAATATACACATTGCATAGAGTTCAGCTTCTGTTCAATTAATACAGAATATAAGAACACAGAGTGGACCCAGGAAACTGAAATAAAAGACCATTAGATTCCTAAAATCACAGAATCGTTGGGGTTGGGAAAGGGCACTAAGATCATCTAGTCCAACCATCAATCCACTAGCTTTGTGCCTAGTCCATCAGCTTAGTGTATGGTAAGGATGCTTTGGAAAAGAGTACAAAATGCACAGAAACAGGGTGAATTCATGTTGGTCATGTCCCTGTACAGCCATTCAACTAATGAAAAATGCATCACTTTAGGAAAATACAGAGCTAGAGGCTGCCTCTGTACCCTCAGCTTGCAAAGTTCCTGATTGAGCAGTCCTCCAAGGCTCTGGTTGATCCTACATATCGGGCCTCCACAGGACCTTTAGCCAATAATTCCACAGTCATGTTATGCCCAGAACATTCATTTTTTGCTTTTCTGCTCTAGGTCTGCCAACTGATCATCTCAAAGAGCTCTGCTACTTCTTGTGTCATGGCACGTAGCATGTACATGTTCTTTTCTCACCTCTCTTCATTGCTACTAACATGGTGGACTTTTCTCATCCTCCACTTTGGCTGTTTGATTTTTCACGATGAGAATAGGGATTCTATGCACCACATCTGCCAAAGGGATTTTGTACATTTCTCTATTTCTTTTCAGTTCTGCTCATAGTTTTGGGAATAGACAAACTAGGATTGCACGCCATAACCAAAAGGCAGCTTGACTTTGAACAGTGCCCAGTGGTGTTTATTCTTTTGTTTTCAGCTTTTTTTTAGTTCTCCCAGCTCTTATCACTTGCCTTGCCTTTTTTTTTTTCACAGTGAACACCAACATTTCTGGACAAGTAGCCACAGTGAAGGTTTCAATTGTGTCAGCATAGTTGTGAAGTAACACACGGATAATCTTCTGTGACTTTATGCTGGTTCAGTTTGCAGAGAGGTTTTCATGCATGCAAACTGGATTCCTTAGGAGGAAAGTGAGCCAGGAGTCTTGCTTTCAAGTACTCTGAAGGTTTTCTGAAGGTGCTCCAATGCCTGAAGAGGAATGGACCGATGTGTGAACCATTCCACCACCAAGGGCTTGGTTGGATCAGCAATATGAGCAGAGGCTGAGGGACTCATCTTCGCTCAGCCTGGAGAAAAGACACTTGAAAGGGAGTTTAATTGCTGCTCATAATTATCTATTGGTCATGATAGAGAAGTTGGAGATACACACTCATCTGAAGTTCACAGAGGAAGGATGGGAGGTAACAGGTGCAAAGTATAACTGAGGTGATTCCAATTAGGTATAAAGTAAAAACCTCTCACAGTCATTGCTGTCTAATAGTTGTATGGCTTCCCAGTGAAATTATGGGATCTTTTAAATTCTAGATATTCAAACTCAAAATACACAAACCATCCTGTTTATCTTTGAAACTGGCTTTCTTTGAGGGAACAGTTGCACTTCCAAACAACCATTCAAACTCACTTTGTCTTACGGCTCTATTCGGAAGCCAAATCCAACCCAAACTCAATGTGCAAATCCACACAGTGAAAATCTGAGGAACATAGGCACAACCTCTGAGATCTGTGAGTCCAATCCAATCTTCTGATCTTTCCTTGCACCGAGTCCCTTGCTGACTTTGGCATGCCCAACAATGATCCAAAGACAGCAACATTAGGTATTTTTTGTATTTTATTTTGCTTTATACCTCACTTCAGTCAATAAGACATGTATTATTTTAGTATGATGCCTGTTATTGCACCATGATAGGCTATGATACCTCTGTTATTTCCATTGAGTAGTGAATCTGATTGACAAAAATCCTCTGCAGATGGCATTGTGGCTCACAGATCATTTATTCTCAGAACATAACAGTGATATTTAATTGCTTATTGGCTCCTCAATTAAGTTACTATGTAGTAATTTATTCAATACTTTGGTATCAATTTATTAAGCATGTATAAGTATACATCTGTGTATTAACATGGACACACACATGCATATGGTAATACACCTGCAGTTGTTTTCCCTGAAATTCTTATCATGATATGAACAAGATACCTTTTTATTTTCTACATATTTGAACTTCTTTTTTTTTCAGCTTGAAAGATGTGATAGATAAATGTCCGGTGTGTCCATGAACTTCTGACCATAATTTAGAAAAAATAGAGGGAAACAAAGTGACATAAGAGGCAGTTACTTCACAATTTGCCAAGAGTTTGTGGTCCACTTGCCTACTGACTGTTATTGTTACTCAACCTGATTCCTCAAGGAAACAGATGCATCGTTGATTTTTACCATGTCCAAGGTCCTCCATCCAGATAATGCTAGGGATTTGTCTTTAACACTGGGCAGTCTTGACAGCCATCCCTCCTGTTGTCACAACTGAAATACCTCAGCCAGGGTGGGGGGAAAGGAGAAGAGATTTCTAATGGTTTTCTGGTGGAAAAAAAAAAAGCAGCAAGTATTAAGAAGGTCCTGTGCAATGTAACTCCTGTTTAAAATGCTGCTACCTGGAATATCTGTTTGCTGTCCCATCTCTCACCTCCAGAGGACAGTTTGTTCATGGCAGTAAACAACAGTGATTGTTGGTAGCCCAGAAAACCGTAGATTGGTTCTCAGTTGTGTGATAATGTCATCCCTTAACCCCTTTCATGTGTACTGGATTTAATTCTAGCCATAAGGCATAACCAATGAAGTACTCTGGTGCTACTGTGGATTGTACAATATAGAAATTAAGATTGCTCTAGATTAATTACAAAAGCTGTTACCAGATGTTGTACTGTCAAAGTAGATTCACCAAATGGAGGATAGCCAGTGCCTAGATCATGTTCCATATTCATAAGATCACCAGCAGGGGATGTAATTGCATTTTACTGTGAGAGTGGTGAGACACTACAACAGGCTGCTCAGAGAGGTTGTGAGTGCCCCTTCCTGGAAGTATCCCAGGCCAGGCTGGATGGGACTGTCAGCAACCTGATCTAGAGGGAGGTGTCTCTGCATACAGCAAGAGGTTTGGAACTAGGTGTCAAGGATAACCAGCACACCTGCCAACCTCCTATTTATTTCCCAGATTACCACAGAATCATAGAATGGTTTGAGACGGAAGGGACCTTGAACATCACCTAGATCCAGATCTTCAAGTTCAACACTCACCTAACACTACCAATGCCGCCACTAAACCATGTCCCTTAGGAAGACCTCCCTAAGTCTTTTAAGTACTTACAAAAATGAGGACTCCACCACTTCCTGTGTAGCCTCTTCCAACATCAGAACACTATTTCCATGAAGAAATCCCTCCTAATGTCCAGTCTAAACCTGCCCTGGCACAGCTTGACACCATTACCTTGTGTCCTATCATGTGTCACCTGTGAACAGAGACCAACACCCACCTCCCAAGCCATAAGGTCTTAGCTTTTTCTGCACAGTGCTTAGCTCTACAAGGCACGTGCCCACCTGTGTGTTTCTGCTTCTGGTGTAAGCAGTCCAAGAGCAAATCCCCATCATCCTCAACAAACACATTCAAGGGTGAACCACACGAATGCTATCGATAGTCATTTTATTGAAGTGTACAAAGAAATAATTTTGATGGTGATGGCTGGTTCAAATTTATGATTTCACAGGTGCTGATATTTGCTTCAGAGCAAAGGAAGCTTTTGAAAACCTTGGTGTTTTTTTTTTTGTTTTTCTTGTTTTTGCAGAGGGATCTGGTGCCACCAGGTGTAATGGAGTTGGAGTGCGAGAGAGGACGTTTGGTAGATAGAGGAAGGATTTTCAAGGAGAATCCAGGGATGCATCAGATCTTCCATCCCCTGCATGATGAAGAAGAGAGCCTTAGCTTGCCCAACAGCAGGTATTCTGTGGTGGCACTCTTTTGAGGGGTTCTATCTGCTGTATTTCATGGCACCAAAACAGGCTACCATGGGAAGTGAACAACCCCTGAGGACCCTGTGTGCCTGTAGGGATGTCACTGGAGAAACTGCTCAAGATTGCACCAGCAGTTGTGCTTCTAAAGCCTCGAGGATGCTTTGCACTTCCACATACCTTGCACAGCAAGAGCCTTTTCCATTATTACAGGTTCCAACCCAGTAATATGGCCTCCGACAGATTCCTGGAAAGCAGACTCCGTTTCGAAGCCTACAAGTGTCGATGGGCCTAGGAAAATAGGGCTGACCTGAACAGTGAATAAAAGGAAAATCATTTACTATGCAAGTGAGCAGAAGTGGATGCTCGTTCTCTCCATCTGTCTGCCCGACAGTGTTGGGGCTATTCTTCCCCAGGTGCAGGACACTGCACTTCCCCTTCTTGGACTGCACAAGGCTCCCACCAGAGCATTTCTCCAGCCTGTCCAATTCACATCTTACCTGCAACACCCTGGAGCACCATGGAGAGGACAGCCAGGAGCAGGTAAAGGATCCTCATGGCCACGGCTGTGTTGTGAAGTCCTTATCTGCAATGAACAGACACAACAAGACCAAGAGACACGGAATGATAATCTCCTGACCGAGAGATGAGTAACTGCTTATAACATGCCCTGAATGATCCAAGACAAAATCTTATACAATACAAGGAACTTGAATGAAGATGCAGGTATTCAAAACATCTCCGAGTGCATCTCCAGGCAACCAGGCCAAACCAGCTCTTCTTTGAGCCTCCAAGACTTTTGAGACTTAAAGCTCCTACAGCCCCTTATACCCACAGTTGTTCTAGAGCCCTATTTTTGATTGATTTCTTGACTATTGGCCTTCTTGCATTGAAAAATTTTACTCCACATCTGTATCACACAGGATGTGTTCCTCTGAAACTAATGCCAACCCATGAACTCTTCACCTCCTGCCTGCCATAGTATTCAGAGACCAAGACAAATGTCATCATTCCCAAAGTTGGAGAAAGACATCTGTATCTCTTGACAATCACTAAAAGCATGTCCTCAACCAAAACGTAACTGGAATTAAAGATATGGAGAGAGAAAGGCAGGTTGGAGCACCAGAGGTTCTGACATAACCTCTGTGTCTCCAATGCCCGTGGACTGAAGAGGAATGAAAGCAAAAGAAGTGGATAAAGGGAAGGAGCTGAGGGCAGCTGTCCAGAAGCAGGAACAGAAGGAATTACCCACAGAGGAAGTAGAGGATCACCACTGCCTTCTGTCTCTCTTCTCCAGCAGGTTCCCCAGCCCCAAACACACCTCTTTATGTGAAGTTTGGGGCTGCTGACAAAGCAGTCATGGGCCAATGAATGAAGACTTGTGCCTCCCAATTCGTTCTACGTTTCGGTGTCTTCCAATGGGGCTGCACTTCGGGACAGTTTTGACCACAAATCCTCAGGTCTTGATGCAATCCACTGTAGAGCATTTCGCTTTCTGTGAGAGACGTTAGGCCACAGGGCTACGTGAAATACCTGGGAACAGGCACTGACTGCTGCTTACGTCCTAGTTCTGCCTTCATTGTGCAGCTTAGTAATTGGGCTTGTAGCAGCAGCTTGGCCATCATTTGTCTGCATAATGTTTTCTCTTTTACAGCCATTGTTTCAGAGTCCTTCCTGACATCACCTTTCATGGAATCTTTCTCAGGTTGCCCAAACCCTTGCGGAATAACCAGCACACCTGAAAACCTCCTATTTATTTCCCAGATAACCACAGAATCATAGAATGGTTTGAGATGGAAGGGACCCCTAAGATCACCTATTTCCATCCTCCTGTTGTAGGCAGGGACACCTCTCTCTAGACCAGGTTGCTCACAGCCCCATCCAGCCTGGCCTGGAATGCTCCAGGGAGGGGATATCTCTAGCCTTGCTGGGCAACCTGTTCCAGTGTCTCACCACCTAACCAGTAAAGAATTTCTTCACGATATCCAGTCTAAACCTACTCTCTTTCAGTTTAAAACCATTTCCTCTATGTCCTGTGGCTAAATGTCCTTATAAAAAGTCCATTTTAAAAAATTCCAGATTTCCAGCAGGCCTCTTTAGGTGCTGGAAGGCCACTGTAAGGTCGCCTTGGAGTCTTCTCTCTAGGCTCTGAAGCTATTCTCCACCCAACCTGTATCTGTGCTTGGGAGTGCCCCAACCCAGGTGCAGGACGTTCCTCTTGGCCTTGTTGAACTTTCTGAGGTTGGCATGGGTCCACCTGTCATGCCATTCCTGCTCCCTTTTGCTCTAGTGTGTCATCTGCACCGCTCAAGGAAAAGGATGCTGCTACCTGGACCTTTCTGGGATATTTGTTGCAGAAGTTGGGCTGGGGTAGAAGTGCCCAGGGGACGCATAATGATGACTGCTTTACTTGAAAGAAAGAACTCACAGAACAAAGAACATAATAGAATCATAGAATGGCTTGGATTGAAAGGGACCCCAAGGATCCTTAGGTTTCAATCTCCCTGACACGGACTGAGCCAACAACCTGGATGATTTTCAGAAATCTCAGTATTCAGAATCTTTTCTTCAAGCCCAGACTTCAGCTTTATAATTGCTTGAATGGGCTGAAAGGAAGTGCAGTTCAGATGCCTTTCACCCTGCCTGAATGGTGTTCTGCATATCTGTGTGTGTGGAAGACAGCAGCCACTGTGAGTGTGCCATGCCATTGCAGAAAAGTGCATTGAAAATACCAGGCAGGAGATGTGATTTCCAGGAGGTGATTGGCCATGCCAGGTCTGGACAGGTTTCCATGGGACAGGCCAAGGCCAGTATTGACAGCAGGGCATTTCCCCATCTGGATTTCATGCTGTTCCTGCTAATCGTGGATGTACCATGAGGACAAGTGTTGGGTAATGTTACCAAAGGTCTTTCCTACCTTCCTGTCATTTGCAGCAAGGACACCAGGGGAAGAGGATGGCAAAGAGAAAGTGACGGAACCTCATGGTGTGAAGTTTGCTGAGGACTCCCCCTCATCAGTGGTAAGTCACAGTTCTTATTTAAAATAAAATCCAACTTTCCAAGACATCAACTTCTCCAGCTTAATTAAAATCTTACAAACAAGAAAACGTGTACTGCTTGATAATTGAGCAATGCAGCTGACTGATCATTATACTCAGTAATGATGGCTCTGGATACTTACAGTCATTTTATCTGCAAAATGTAATTGGAGTCTGCACAAAGAACTGTGGTGGAGAGATGCTTTTTGGCTTCTGGCTGGTATTTGTCATAGATGTGCTGTGGAGAGAAAGGAAAGATGATCCCTTGGCTTTTTCTGTAGAGAAATAGTTAAGGACTTACTACTTCTTTATAAGCAACAGAAGTTAATACTACTTGAATAATTCAAGGTTCTGAGTGTTCCTTATCCTGGTTTATGTTATTGCCAACATATACCTGAAGCAAAATAAGTAATAGGTAGGATGGGCATTTTAATCTTTCATCAGCGTGCCACAGACATTGCACACTGCATCTCACAGACTGCCACAAGGCATCCCAACCACATCCTCTACAGCTGCTCACAAGAAGAAAAAGAGGAAATACAGAAAAAAAGATGAAATTCCAAATGGAAGTACTGACGATTTTGTGCTTAGGGAAGCATTGCCTATAAGTTATAAAAGAGACCTAGGAAGAATTTGCTTAAATTATAAGAACTGGATAAACCTTGAAGGCTATTAATTAAGCTTTATTTTATGTTTACTTTATTTTTATTTTGTTATAATTTAAAAATATAAATAACATATATGAAGTCCATGGGACTCAAATGTAGCAGCTGATATTGTCTGTTTTTGCATGTAATGGAGATAAAATCACTATATTTGTATTCTTTTGAATTTTATAGACATAAAATGTGTTTTCTCGATCATATGAAATATGCTTTTAAATGTATCTTTCCTTAAAAAGTGATATTTCAATAGACTGATTCTAGAAAATTTACTCTGTTGCATAAATTATAACTTCTATGTGCAATTTGCAGGTTATAAGTCATACATAATATTTGGGTCAATAGTCCATGAAGGATAAATGCATGATTTTTTTTGGTGTTTTTTTTTAACTCCCCTAGAGACAGTTGTATTCTGTGAGACTGAATTCAGACATGAAGATCCTTTACCTTTTCTTGGTTGTTCTCCTCACTGTGCTCCAAAGCTCTCTAGGTAAGAGCAACATAAAGTCAAAGGGGACACCAAGGGAATTTTGTGAGCACAAATACAGTAAAATAGAAATGGAAATGGCTTCCATCTTGGGCTACTGCTGTAGGAGTTAAGCACACAGGGTGTGACTGCTTCTGGCACTGGAAATTAAGAGAATATAATGGTGCAGATGTGGCCAGAGAGCAGTACTGGAATACTGTTGCCACACTACAGCCCTTGCTCATACTTACTCTACTTTGAGAAGGAAAATCAAGAGTCATCTTCTTGGCACAGGTTTCATGCGTGTACCTAACAACGAGGCACAATGTGAGCAGGCAGGAGGTTCCTGCTCCAAGGACCACTGCTTCCCACTCCATACGAGAGCCTTTGGGCGCTGCCAGCGAGGGGTCCCATGCTGCCGGACTGTGGTGAGCTACAGCTGTGCAAAGATCAGCTGTTCACTGGGGAATGGGTCCATTATTCACCTTAACACATACACTCAGAGGGTTTCCTACAGACGTCCCCTCTCATTCCTTCAGTCAATTCATCTTGAGTCCCAGTCATGGTGTTTTATGTTGCAAAGCCTGTCAGAACTCACTCTTGTTCAGAAGAAAAAACTGAGAGTCATGTTGGCCGTAGTTATGCTCTTATTGGGCACACAAAATATTCTTAAAATGTTAATTTTTATCCAATTCCTTTCCAGGATTTCAGAAATTCACTCATGTCTTTATTACAATACAAAATTACAGGGAAAAAAATCCAGCAAAGAAACTTTCATGAGAAGGGGTACTCTGCTTCCCCTGATTCTGATATTTAATTTTCTGTTTCATTTTGCTGTAAGATGTCTGCAGCTCACCTTGGTTCTGGAAGTTCTCATTTAAACTGTGCTCAGTAGTAATAGAAGAGGTATTAAAAAACAGAACAAAACAGACTAAGCTGTGGATTTATATAGAGAGATTCTCTGTCTCCATAACAGAGACTTCAAGATGTGGAGGAAGCTTCAGGCACAGAACTTACGGGCATTTCATGATTAAGTATTAATTTAATTTGTTTTTCATGGCAATAAGAACACAATCTGAAAGGTTCTTTCCTCTTCCTTCTCTCCATAAGAGTGACTGGATGCTGGAAGAGAGGTGATGGAGTTACCATCCCTGGAGGTGTTCAAAAAACATTTCCATGTTTTGCTAAGTGAGGTGGTTTACTGGGGTCACAGTGGTGGTAGATTATCTTGGAGGTCTTTTCCAACTTTGGTGATTCTCTTTCAGTACGACTAGAGTTTGCCAGAACCTCAGACCAGCTAAGCAATGCTTCTGATGATGTAAGAGATTCATCGTCCTGCTACAAAACCTGGAATTTGAGGCTGAAAATATGGATTTAACATGCACACATGCACGCACCGAAGGCTGGACTGAAGAGGAAAGAAAAGAAGCACCTCTGCAGACAAATGAAATGACCTAAAGAGACTCTGATGGTGGTGATTGTACCACCCAGTGAAGACTATTGTTCCTCTTCTTTTCTAAAATAAAACAGTTTCTAGCAAAATTACACTGCATCCCCATGAGAAGATGCAGCTCAGACTCTCGTCTCGGCCTTCAGATCAGATGCTTGTGTTCTCCTTTTCTGCTTCAAATTAACAGTAATGGAATGAACACTGAAAAACAGTCTCCAGGAGGTGCTGAATGCACAGCTGAGGTTTTCATATTTTGTAGACCACACACCTCTACAGATTTTAATAAGCGTTCTCCAGAAGTCTTGTGTCTGATCCTGATACCTGCAAGGAATTGTCTTGGTTTGCATTTTTTTCTGGCTCCCATCACACCCAGGGTTAGTGTGATGTGGTAAAAATCCAGACTTGCTTGCAGACAGGAATATGGTCGGATCCTTTTCCTTATTAGATTAACTAGCAACAGCCAACAACTTGTACAAACCCCTGACTGGGATAGTAGAAGGCTGGCACAAGGGGACTGTGTGCATGGCCCATGGCACTCCAAAACCATCTCATAGCAGCTCAAGGGGTGGAAAGAGTGGGAACCTTTATCTATCGCTTATCTGAGATCCTTTTTTCTTCACAATAGCATGTGCTAGGGCTGGGAAAAGGAAGCAGGGGACACTTCTATACCTTATAACAGTGGAGAGTAACAGCTGTTGGTCACACATCCAGACAGCATGGTGCTGTGACAGATTACTACTATTTAGCATTCTGGGATGTAACATCCCATTGACGTGCTGCTGGTCTAGACAAAATGCAGGCAGCAGGACCCGAATCACATGGGTTTAACGAGTTGGTTTCTAGACCTAATGACTTTTCAAGACCTAAAGAACTTGTCCTTCTGACATGCTGGGTTTCCCTGCATTGACATTCCCAGCACTTCATGTTGTGTTGTCAGAGAATAGGAGAACAGACCTGACTCCAAACCCCACCCTGGTGCTCTGAGCTATTAGTGCTTTTTGCTATGCTAAAAAATGTGCTGCCACACAGATTGCTGCAACCCACATACTTTAAGGATGATTTAATAGGACTCGGTGACACATGCATGTAAATTAATTTAGTTAAATAAAATTTGTTTACAAGCTGTTTTTTGCAGACAATAATAACAACAAAAACCACCCTGACATACACCAGCAAATGTCAGCAATGTGGTTTCACAGTGACTTGCTTTTATTAGAACTGAAGCTGCAAATCTCTGTCAGAGGTACAAGAACTCCTCCTCAGATCTTCTTGTGTTCCCAAGACTCTTCATCCCATTGGGAAAGGCTATTTGGGTTTGCACCAAAACTCAAAGATCCAGTGATGACAAAAGGCAGGAGATGTCTCAGACACACTCTTATCTGGTCAGTGAGGTGTTAGATTTAGGAGCTGGGTGTCCTGCAAAGAGAAATCAGGTGATCTTTTCTCTATCCAGACAAGCAAACAATACCTTCTCATCTCAGGCTGGTGTAGACGCCTGGTAACACATGAGGTTGAAGACTACTGGAGGACCTTGTGTTCTGAACCTCTCATCTGTGCTCACAGAATCACAAAATGACTGATGTTGGATGCACTTCTGAGCCCCTCTGGTCCCCTCTGCCCCTGCAGGGCCTCCTGGAGCTGGGTGCCCAGCACCACGGCCAGGGGCTGTGGGAGATTCCCCACGAGGAGCTTAATGAGATTTATGATGTCCAAAAAAGGATAGGTATGCTACAGCTCCTTTGATATAAAATGTAATCAACTTCAGAATCAAACCATGGCATTGCTCCATGGTATATCTCCTATAGACACAGAGGTTTTCCCGTGGTGCTGATGAAAACGTTCCACTTTCACAGAGTGGAAGATCTCCTATGGCACTTTGTTCTGATGTTTGGCACTCTGCACCTAATGGAACAACCCAGGTGGAGAACTGCATTCCAGCATGAGTTCTGACTTGCTTCTAGTTATGCTCTGCGGGTCCCCCCGGGTTTATCAGGAGGAACTCCCTTACCATTTGCAGCATTTCAGCTTCCCACCACGGCAGGTCCCAATGTCAACCAAAGGAGCAGAGCATGCAATGAAGGAGCAGGAGCCGTGGTTTTGCCGGCACGCGATGGTGTCAGCAGTTTCTTGGCTGTAAGCTGCAAGAAATCAAGGGGAAATTCACGCTCATTTACCAAGCCAGAGGATAAGGAGAGATGCAGCATAAGATTACAAGGCATGTGATGTTCTGACATTGCCCTTGGCATGCAGGTTTGTGATTGGGATATCTTTAATCTCACACTACCCAGAAAAAGTGATGTTATCCAAATTGAAGTGCCTTAACTGGACTTTTTCAGGCTTTCAGTCCAAGTTTCAGCAGATGTAAATAATATTTATCATTCATTATCTTTCCTGCACGCTCACAGGGAAGCTACCTACACTCTGTTACCAAATATAATGTAATAAAGCTAATACAGGTGGCATAAAAATCATGAAAGGTAAATCTTAATCACAGCCAAAGCCAGGGAATAACATGGGCCCCACAAGAACTTTTTATACAGCTCTATATGTACTATGAAATAAGGTCAGTGACTGCTGTCACTGGTGCTGTATATAGTTTTAGGTAGATGCTATGCTCATTTAAGCATTACTGATTTGTTCAGAACTGAGGAACCAAATGCTCAGGTGATGTCAAACTGCACCTCCATCACCACCAGGACAACTGCCTGGGCCTATCCCACGTGAAATGCCAACTCCAGGTTTGGGTCCGAGTGTTTACAGGTTAAACATTACTCATTCCTGCTGAGATGTTCAGCCTGAAATTCAAATTGTGCTCTTTGTACCTTATTTAAGTGGATCTCCTGCAAGTGCCTGCTGCTGGGCTAAGTGGTTCTACATCCCTTCACTGAGTAGACAGGCACTTGCTGGGCTAGGAATGGAAGTACAGATGTAAGTCTACTGCAAACTACAGCAGCAATGAAGAAAGCTTTAACTTCTCTGATGCACTTAGAAACAGCCTGGAATTAAGCATTTCAAAGCCATTTAATGCACAGAGACAATAGAGCTCAGGCTAAGTCCCACAGTCACAAGTACGTTTTTCAAAAAATACAGGTCTGCTGGCCTAGAACACATACTCAGAATGTGTTAAGTGTAAATGTGAGAAGAGAAAGCTCCCATATTGCAAGATGATATCTTAAGCATCACCCTACAGAGCTGCCTGAATACACAGGGGGAGCATCTTCTTTCCATCCTTCCAATCACATAACTGGACACAAGAAGCTGAGGGCTAGAATGAGACCACAGGCAAGTCAAGGACCTTGATTCAATAGGTTAAAGACTATGGCTATGAATAAGGAAAGGGAGTTTAAGTATGACAAGAGTCCAAGAGCATAGAGGCTAGGGCTTCTCTCCACATGTACCCTTGTAGCCTCATCTATTTTCCATCTTACCTGGAGCAGCCTGGAAGAGGAAGAAGAGAACAGCAACAAGGAAAAAAAGGATCCTCATGGTTGTTCTCTGCTGTGGTGTAACCTTTGCAGCTCTGAAGGTACCTGAACGTGTTCAGAAGCTGATGGATGAGGCAGAATATGGCTGATTTCTGCACTTATAAAGGTTCTGGACTGGGGCAGTGCATACACTTCAGGGGAGGAGGAGTGGTGAGAGTTCATTGCCCTGTGACTATGGAGACTGGTGATGTATGAAGATGTTGCAATACAACACATTTGAAGATGCCTGACCTGAACGAGGCCCTGATGACGCTCTGTGCTCACATGCCCTGTGCCAGCTGGTGGGCTGCACCCAGGGAGGACACAGGATTGGAGCAGGAGGGAGGTGGGTTCCTTTGATCCACGATACCGTAAACCACACAGGTTTGCTGATGCCCTGTGGCTCTTGGACATAGTGTTGTCACAGACTGTTCCCTTCCCAGCCGTGGGGCACTGCAAGCATAGCAAGACTGCGTGAAACAGGAATGCAATAGACCCCTCTCCTTGGATGGAGGAGTGGCTTAGGACTTCAGTCTTCTCTTGGTTTGGAATTGTGGGGCTGCATGTGAAGGAGACACAGTGAGACTGTGTGCCTCAAGGCTCCTGCCTGCACTGAATTCCTCTGCCCCACTCTGATGGCTACAGCCTGAATACTTACCATTGAGAATTGCCACTCCTGAGGCATGTACACGTTTTATTGGTATTTCTTTTTGCCAACAGTGGAAGCCGAGAATCATTAATGAAATCAAGTCATGAGAGTGCTTAATTTTTTACTGCTTCTGTGAAAAATACATAGCAGGAAGCTATACTTGTGCACAGAGGGCATGGCGTTCCGTGTCTGGTAAAGGAGTTGAAACAAACTGGGTGCTGGGCATGAAGCTGGTGCTACAGTTTGTGTAAAAGCACATAGTGGTTTTCTCATGCCTATGTCAGGACTAGGATTTTAGAAACATGCAAAAATATTCTTTACAGTGGAAGCAGATGAGGACGTTGAGGTATGGGCAAGAGGAGGTAGGTGGCCAAGCAGCCAAATTCCCCTCCCTGCTTGTTGTCCATACTCAGCAATTTGGGGAGCTATGTAATGCTGGGCTGACAGGTAGGACCATGTATAAGACTGTAGGATCATGCACTGCTTTGACTCCTTGAGCTCCAAGGGAAGGGTGGTGAGCCTCATATCTTCCTGTGCTATGTGATAGGCACAACACCCAGCAGATGTATGTGGAGTATGCATGCATGTTTCCTCCCCTTCTCACCTCCTGGGCTTATGGTTTTGTATTGATCAGATAGGTTTCTGTGTTGAAGTTCTTTTAGAATACCCTGAGTTGAAAGGAACCTGTAAGGATCATTGTGTTCATCTCCTGGGGAACATGATGAGAAAACTGAATTCCAGCCCAGCAAAAAGCAAGACACCAAGGGTGAAGCTGCTTGCTATCAAGTTTGCAAAAGTAGCAGGACTTAATGGAGAAAGAAAATGCAGTTGTCTCCTTCTTACATAATCTTTTCCTGCCTGTCCCAGGGATGTTTGTTTTGGGGAGTGACACTGCTGAGCAAGCCCTGCTGATATCAACACATGGTGCTACATGCTATTCAATGCTCTTTGAACCCAAACACTGTCATGAGAGGGAAGGAAAGGGGGAATGGCTCCATCTTCCAACCCCCAACTCCTTCCACTGAGAGATAAACACAGTCCAGGCAATAACAGCCCCCACTAAGGTGACTTGGGATTGGGAAAAGGGAGCCAGGGGCAAGGTGCCTCACTTCTCCCTTCTCATCAAGAACCAAGAGGAGATGTTGGCAAACAGTCCCCAGCACACAGAGAAACCAGTAGGGCTGTTACTGATGGGGAGCTGTCTATCCTCAGGTGTACATTTGACCTAACAACAAAGGATCAGGAGGAGGGCCCTGCTCTTCTGAAGAATGGTAGATTCATCAGCCAGAAAGAATAAATTCATCCTTTTCATTCACCATTTCTTCACGGGTCTGTCAGGCTTCTTGTTTTTATTTTCAGCTTGGGAATTTGTCACTTTCAGTCTGGGTTGTAGGGCAAGGAGTGCAAACGTACCCAGGCCTCAAATGCAGCCTCTGTTTTTTATTGCAACTAATGGGCAATTAATCTGTTGGAACAGAAGGAATAGTTTAAACAAAATCTTTTATGACCTAAGAGTAAAGAAATAGGAGTCAGCAAGCCGTGGTTTTGAGTTCCCCTGTCCCAAGGTAAGGGGTGAGGAAGGAAAACCAGTGAGGGCTCAGACATTTGTAAGACACAATGACGGTAACAGTGGGTGGAAGGTGCAGGATGTTCGTTACCCTTGATGGAGCACTCAAAGGAGGCTGCTCATGCATAAAACTAGGTTTCAGAGGGAGTTCTCCAGTCCCAGTGCCTGAAGTGATTGTGCAAGACCAGCCATAGGACTGCCTCCAATCCGGCTTCCTACCGTGGAAATGAGCTACGAGGGGAAGAAGTCACTGAGCAGCAAGTTGTTGGAAAGTTCATATCACAGTCATTATTTTGAAAACTGGTCCATCCTTCAGGTAGTTGAGAAAAAGATTTTCTGAGGTCCAGCATTAGCTCTCAGAGGTGCGCATGAGCTGGAAGGGCTCTTTTTTTCCCTCTGGTTCAAATCATCTGGTTTGACTCATCATTGAGCTGAACCATCAAAACAGATTTGGCCCACTTGCTTTCCTGTAGATCTCCAAGAGAAAAAAATAAATTCTTGCCATGGGCACTCTCAATAGACAAGGGATGAGGGACATCTTGAGGGGAGCACTCAGTAATCAGGCAGCAAAGTGAAGCAGGTGGCTTCTGGTTGAAACAAAAGCCCCTGATGGACATGAGATGAAGCATCTAGAGGCAAGTAGTGACCACCCTGCTTGGATAACTTAAACACTAGAGATGCGCTTCACTGGGACAGGAGGGAAATCTGAGTATATCCAGACTTAATAATGGGGGAACTTGAAGGCTGGAAAACAGATGAGCTGTGGCTGCAGTAGTAGAATAGGACCACATTATGGGAGTGAGACATGTTTGCTGATGGTTAGATGCCAGCAGGGTCTTCACTGAAGCTTAGGAGTGGGTCAACCAGGCATTACCTGAAGAAGTCATGGCTTGGGGGTGAGCACGCACCAGAGACTGTTCTGCTATGCACCACAAATGCACCCATTTGAATTTGGAAGAAAAGAGGTTTTGTAAGCAGTCTTACACTTCTCCAGAAAACTGCTCCTGCATTTTTTAGTCAGTGGTGTAGGTGCAGTTGAGTCTTTATAAGGAAAGAGTGCTTCTGTAGGTCACCACACTTCAAGAAGTGTTACAAAAGAGGTATCCCAACAGCTTACATCACTTCAAGTATGTCAAGAATTAAGTTAAAAAAATATTTTTGTGACAAACTGCCACTGATTTTCAGGATTTAAGGTATCGGAGAAGGACTCTGTAATTTCTTTATGCCATTTCATCTAAAAGTAGATGCATCTATTTTGTGAAAAAACAAGTTATCTGAAGATCGGTCATTCTCCTTCTTCTCTCTGGGTCTGCACCCAATTATCTGAATAGATAAAAGTGGGATGTGTTTTGATCTTCAGACTATCAAAATGGCAGAGTTCGATGAGGGAACTAAAACCAGAGGGAGGAAATAAAATACCACACAGCCTCTGTGTTAATTTCGACTTTTCTGAATTCCGCATTTCCTTTCTGTTTCTGATTTTCTTCTTAGACTGTTTAAGTCTCTCCACCTTCCCACAATAACTGACAAACACAGGTAGATAGGTAGATGGATAGATAAAAGGACTGACAGACAGACAGACAGACAGACAAATAAAAAGCTTCAGTTGTGGAAAAGGAGCAGTTTCTTTGTCTGGATATAAATCTGGATTCAAAGATACGGGGATCATGCAGATTGCCTAAAAATAGGCTCCCCTGCCATGACGAAATTCCTAGTTTGTTTCTAATGCATCTAGTTGAAACCATCCTTGTGTTGCCCTAACAACCTTTCGAGATAATAGATGTAAGAAATTGGCTCCAAAACTAGATCTCTTGTTTCCATGACCAGTTGTGATAGGAGAAAAGAAGTTGATTGTGAGGCTGTAATTATAAGAGGATATGATGTAAAACACTTCTATTTTGCATTTTAGCACTGTAGATCTCTTGGCTATACCTGTTTCTCTACCTTCTCCAAAACACAGAGAAGCCATACCTAATATATCAACTAGGAACAGTTTGATGTTCTTTTTCTTTCTACATATTCCTCTTCTAAGAAGATGTAACATCTAATATTCTTTCATGAATGCTACTGAATACAGGACTGATGATTAGCAACAGTAAGAGGTCATAGTCATTGGTTTAAGATGACATTTATTTGGGTGTGTGAATAAAATAATAACATATGTATTGCTTCATATGCTCCAAGAGCTACATGAACCCAAAGTGACTGAGCATCCAAACATCCCGTGAGGTAGGCTGCAATTGGTGGCCAAGGTGCCAAAGTGGCTTGTGTATTAATTAAAAGCAAAAAAAGGAGTGACTTCAGCGAGGAAAACCTGGATCTCCAGAAGCAGTGTGCTAACAGGACGTGCCCTCTGGAAGCTTCTTTGAATGCTCATTTGCAGGAGGGTTTAGCCAGAGGAGGAATCCATCAAAATTAGCTCCTCAAGGCAGTGGAAATGTTGCTGGTACAAGGGCAGTGACCAAGTGAAAGCCTTTCCTTACTGCGCTGGAATCCTGTAAAGATGCAAAGAACCTCGTTACTTTGCTGAAGTGGAATCAAGCTCAGTCTCTGAAAGACTCAGTTGCTGCTAATTACCTCTGAGAATAAAAGTATATGTTGAGAATGAGTTGCAGTGTTTAAAAACCTCCATGTATATGCCTACAAAGAAGGGTCCCTATGAATGCTGGGTGTGTAGGTCTGCACGCAACCAGTCCACATCAACAGCGCTCACTGGCAAACTAGCTCTATTACCACTGGAAGTAAACTACTGATTCAGCTCACCTCAAAATAAAAACTGGGGATTTGGTTTCATGATTTAAACACATAAGTCTAGAGTCTTTTGAGGGGCTCTGCTTGACCTCCAGCATTGTTTCTCCTTTGGTCATATTGCCCAGACCTATAAATGTGGTTTAGATACTCCAGTGTACCTCAAATGCCACTGAACACCACAATTTTATTTATTGAATCAAACCCTTTGTGTCCCATTTCATATTTCTTTCCAAATAGACTGAGATCTCAGTTGGAAAGAAAAGATATTGTACCTCAGAATACGTTATTGGTTTCAGCTTCTACTGTAGTGAATCAAGCCAGCTGAAAATACAGAATCTCAATAAGAAGAGATTTAACCCTGAACATTAGCATCCACCAATATCACTCATGGTACATTCTACTCACAAGGGGTATTTCTGCAGAAAATTATTCTTGAAAAAAAAAACAACCCTCAAAAGGACTCGTTCATTTCCCAGCCCCAGTTCCTGTTGGACCAGGTCTAACAGAAGTTCTTAGAGACATTCAGTGTTGAAAATCTGCCATCTGCTCTTAACACTCAATTTATTAGCAGTAGAACTTGTATCCTAAATCGAATCATATTTTATGAAGACAGAGGGGAGGTAATGAGTTGGACCAGTGGCACAGGATGCCCAGAGAGGTGGTGGAGTCTCCTTCTCTGGAGACATTTAAGACCTGCCTGGATGCATACCTATGCAACATGGGTTAGGGAGCTGCTTTGGCAGGGGATTGGACTGGATGGTCTCTAGAGGTCCCTTCCAACCCCTACAGTTCGGTGATTCTGTGAGACATCTGTTTGCAAAATAATTTAATAGCAGATTGTTTCTGTACTGTTAATTTTCCTGAATTCCTAGATGCTTCCTTAATATCACTGATATCAGAGCAGTGGACATCTCTTAATTTTGACGTGACTTGGGTTTCTTGAAACCACAGTCTGACAGCTCCTGAGTAAGGCTTGTGCTAACCCAGTGACAAGGCCTCCACTTCCTGAGTTCTCCTTTTGTTCTGAAACAGGCTCTGCTTGCCCATGCCAATGGTTCACTGCTGTCCTTGCTGTTCTCTTTGCGAAACTACACAGGAATCAAAACTGATTTTCCTAAGTAAATGCCTGAGAACTATATTTGATCCGAAGTTGAAGTGCACTCCTCAAATGCGTGTTTAAATCCTTAAGGAAAGAAAAAGTCTTGCTAAGAGGGAAGCTGCAGACTTTACAAGTTGATCTCCAGGGTCAAAAGTGCAATGCAAATGCAATTGCCTTCATTCACTTACAAATGCACACCTAAGAGATGCACAGCCGTGGGAGGAACTAGTGATGTTTTCCTTATTGAAATCTAAGTCTTTTTGGAAAGGAAAAGTATGGAGGAATTGAAGACATGCTTTTCCCTCTAACAGGTGAGAATAGCGTGAGATAATTTTCTAATAAGTTCCTTTGATTTATTTTTCTTCTCCATCTAAATTCAAGTTCAAGAAGAAAATGCTGAATTCTGGGAGATGCTGACCCTTTTGAAATTTTACTCTTGTACATAACTTCCATCAAAATGAATTATCTCTTTCAACATACATCTACAAATTGTTGAGGTGGGGGTTGACCTCTTCACCAGCGTGACTACCAACAGGACAAGAGGGAATGGGCTCAAGCTGCACCAGGGGATGGTCAGGATGGATATTAGGAAATATTTCTCCTCAGAAAGAATGGTGATGCATTGGCACAGGCTGCCCAGGGAGGTGCTGGGGTCACCATCCCTGGGGGTGCCCGATACATGTTTAGATATTGTACAAAGGGACATGGTTTAGTGGGGAAATATTAGTGGTGAGTGGACGGTTGGACTGGATGATCTTGGAGGTCTGTCCCAACCTTGGTGTTTCTATGATTTTATGATTCTATACAATATATTTATGTTAGCCCTCCACACACATTTCTCACAAATAGCTTCTCTGCAAGACCCCCATGGATGTATGCATCCTGCACAAAGGAACAGCAGGGCGAACGGCAGAAAGAAAATGCTCTCCCTTCCACCCTGCAGCACTTACTTGGCACAGCAGTTTAACAGCCCCCCATGGCATTGCCCAGAGATGGTGAAGGTGGGGGGGCATGCCCCAGTGCGGCAGAAATTCCCCTGCCTCCTGCACTCTACGGTGTCAGGGAAAAGTGGATCTGTAGAGCCTGTGGGGATAGGAAAGTGTTGAAATCTCACTTTTTGGTTTTAAACAGTAAAGGATAAATATGCAATCCAGGATAAACATGCAGTAAAGGATAAATATGCAATTAATCATATGCTGATGATTTTGTTAAGAATAGAGTCCTCCCCAGTGCATAGCACCAACATCATATATTGCCTATCAGTTGGCCACAGCCTTTCTTCCTCCTAGGCACACACTCGTGCTTGCATCCCCTTTCAGTGGTTGGATTTATGTTGCATCTCACCTGAAGCAGCCTGGAAAAGGAAGAGGAGAACAGCAAAGAGCAGGTAGAGGATCTTCATGGCTCAGCTGTGACCGTGTGCTTCTATGAAATTCCTTAAAGACTAAAGGAGGACGATGCTTGTTTGAGGAAGAGGCAAGGGAAGGTGCCTGGTATTTATAGGGGTTGTGGGATTGTGAAAGTTTGATGGCTGAGTGCTCTGTCAATAAGTAACTGCACCCAACGTTTTGGCAAGCAATTGGTTATCCCCCTTATCGCAGGCTGCAGTGAAATGTCTGATGAAAATGTTGCAATCTGCAACAGTGAATTTCCACTGACCGTGACAGTCAGTTGTATAATGGGCCCATCAGCCAAGCCCCGTTGAGCTGCACTGATACCTCTGGCTTTTGGAGATTTGTTTCCAGCATGGGCATGGTCATGGAACACACAGAGGCCTTGGGAGTCAGCTGTGAGACCCAGTCTCAGCATTGGTCCTGGCCCTACTGTTTGCTGATGAGTCTTGTAGTGTTTGTCCCTCCATCCCCATTACTGAGGGAAAGCAGTGGGAAATATTTCAGTCTTGATTCAACTTTGCTTTGCCATTTTTTATACGAGTTCCAGACTATCCTCATCCAGTGCAGAGGGCTGACATTAAGGTCTCTCCCTCCCTTAATTGTTGTGGAGGCGTAACCACACAGACACCAGGGTTTAGTCAAGGGTCCTCACCCATATCCCGTCTTGAGTGCTTTGCATTCTTACCAGCTTTTGAAATATACTTTTATTTCCCCTTCTATTGCCCCAAAGGGTTTAGAGAACGGTATGAACCCATAAGAGCTTTATGGATAATAAGGGAGGGATCATAGAATCACTAAGGTTGGAAATGACCTTTGAAGTCATCTAGTCCAACCATCCACCTACTACCAATATTGCCTATGAACCCATGTCCCTCAGAGCCACATCTCCACATTTCTTAAAATTTCTTGAACGCCTCCAAGACAACAACCTCACCACCTCCCTGGGCATCACCACTCTGTCAGAGAAGAAATGTTTCCTAATCTCCAACCTGACCCTCCCCTGGCTCAACTTCAGGCCATCACCTCTTGTCCTATCTCTACCTGGGAGCAGAAGTGACCCCCACCTCACCACTACCTCCTTTCAGGAGATGTAGGGAGCAATGAGGTCTCCCCTGCAACTCCTCCAGACTGACCCATCCCAGTGGAGTGTCATAGAAATCATAGAATGTCCCAGGTTGGAAGGAATGCACAGGGATCACTGAGCCCAATCTCTGCCCCCACACAACACTCCCCAGACCCCCAGTTGAGAAGTATCTCCATGCTCCCTGAACTCTGGCAGCTTGGGGCCATGCCCATTGCCCTGGGAGCTGATGCCCACTGCCCTCTGGGGCAGAGCATTTCCCTCACCCCCATCTGACCCTCCCCTGATGCAGCTCAAAGCACAGATGTTGGTTCAGTTCCTGCTTCTGGCATTCTGGTTCAGTGGATTGCTTCCTTGTTCCTTCATTTATTAGATTTCAGTGGAAGTTAATGCTATTTTTGTTCTAAGAATTCATAGCAAGATGAAAACATGACTGGTGCTTATGCTTAATCTGCATGCTAACTAGCAAGTTTAGGCAGTAAGAGGGTAGCAGTCAGGTGAGTTACCTGCTAATGCCGTGAATAACAATAAGGTAAACACTGTTTTTACTCTTTCATCCATAAAATCTAATCACCAGGAACTGCCTGTTCTTTTTCATACCACTGCCTTGGAAATTATGAGCTGGTGAGGGCTCTTTGCTACTGCATTTATAGAATCAGAACACCAGAATCACCAAGGTTGGAAAAGACCTACAAGATCACCCAGACCAACCATCCACCTATCACCAACAGTTCTCACTAAACCATGTTCCTCAACACAACATCTATATGTTCCTTAAACACCTCCAGGGTCGGTGGCTCCATCAGCTCCCTGGGCAGCTCATTCCAGCACATGATCAGTCCTTTGGGGAAGAATTATTTCTTAATGTCCAACCTGAATCTCCCCTGGTACAATTTGAGGCCATTCCCTGTGGTCCTCGTAAACTGGTATTTAAACAAGCTCTGCTCGCTTTCAGGGCTGGGATGGTCCCCACCTGTGATATTAACCATTTATCAAACAAAAAGTAATCTTAGTGGTGCAAATTACCATAGGAAATCTTAACACAAACCCTTAATTCTCAGAGAAGGAGAGCAGCACTCCAGGAAAGCAAGCAACATTTTAAACCCCACAAGCATGCACCCAGCCTGAAAATGTCATTCAGAGCGATAGGAAAATTCCATGACTTTGGCTGCTGACAAAAATAAAGACAGGTGCAAACTGGTGGCTTCAAACCAGGCCAAACTTGTACAGAACGCCTCAAGAGCAGAGCCATTGGCTGCAACATGCCAGTGTGTGCACAAAGCTGCTCACACAGCACGCCAGGGCCAGGAAGGGATTCTGCTGGAACCTCTGTTGAACACTGACTTCAAGACACGAGCTGGGAGCTCCGAGAGCTGTAGGTGCCTGCCCCAGGGAAACGGAGCTAAGCAAATAGGTTTTAGGAGGTTTCACTGAAAATCTTATTTAGGAATGCTGTGATGCGCAGAGGAGGAGGTCCGCCACCTCTCTGTGCAGCTCCAGTGCTCCATCACTGCACTGTGAAGAAGTTTCCACACACACTGGTGCAGAACTTCCTATGCTTCAGTTTGTGGCCATTTCCCCTCGTCCTATCTCCACACACTGCTGAGAAGAGTCCGGCCTCGTCCCTTTGCCTCCCTCTCTTTAGATATTTATAGACATGGATCAGATCCCCTCTGAGTCTTCTTTTCTCAAGGCTGAACAGACCCAGGTCTCAGTCTTTCCTCATAAGGAGGTGTTCCACGCCCTTTGTCATCTTTGTAGCCCTCCACTGGACTCTTCCAAGGAGATCCCTGTCTGTTTTGTACCAGGGAGCCCAGAACTGGACACAGTACTCCAGATGAGGCCTCACCAGGGCAGAGCAGAGGGGGAGGATCATCTCCCTCGACCTGCTGGCCACTCTCTTTTCAATGCACCCCAGGATCCCATTGACCTTCTTGGCCACCAGGGCACACTGCTCATGGCCAACCTGAACATAAAGGACATAAAGAATTCCTTGAAAATATTGGTAGTCAATGAGAGGATTGTGTAGATATCTCCCTCTTTTCTTCCTTTCTTGACTGACCAACTATCTCCAACTAGATGTACTTTGAGTGCCATACACACTGCTGTTTGCTTTTTGTGTCATCGTTTTCTCAGAGCTCTCTCAAGAACAGCTTAAGAGCTAACGACAAATGAAATTTCAGGATGAGATCTTTGTAGGGTCTGAGAACTATTATGCTCCGAGGAATGCTTATTGATACAGGTGTACATGTATTTGGGCACAGGTAAATCAGGATTTTGCCATTTTAACTAGGAATATGCATTTAAAGCTACATAGGCACATGATTATTTAGAAGAGTGTATGCTTACCACTAACACCATCTTTATGCTAATAAATACTTCAGTATTCCCCTTACACTCCTAATGATGGCACAAATCCTTGCAACACATACAGAGTGATTTATTTTTCTGATGCATCATCTTTCATTGGTCAAAAGCTAAGTAAGTTAATGAAATCTGACAATATTTTGCTCTTCAGTTGTCTTAAACTTCCAAGATTTAGCAAAGCAGATACAAGAACATGGACTGAATTATTACATTCCTCTTGTAACTAAGTAAACACAGGGAATTTTAACAAAAACATGCAGGTTTTCCTAAATGAGAGAATGCCAGTGGATGAGAACATTCCTAGCATCCTCAGAAAGGCACACAGATCTGAGGCAGGCAGAAAAGGAGGCTGAATAGCCACTGTATGCACCGAGTTCAAGGACAGTATTGCTGGAGTCTGGTAACCTGGTCAATTATTACCTGCTGGAAGCTTGGCTACCCTTGGTTGCTTTGATCCCCATTGCATTTGTCACTGTGTTGCAATCCATAGAGTGAACCAGTTAAATAAACCTGTGCATGGTGGTGCTAAGTAACTGCACAGCCAATGTGATGTCCCCTGAGCCCTGTGCAAAAAGAAGGTTCCTCTGCAGAGATGGAGTTAGAAGGAATAACCACCAGTGTCTGTGAAGAAGGATATGAGGCAGGAGCTGCTGTTTGTTAGAGAGAGAAGGCAAATTCTTCTCTGGTCTTATCCTAGAATCATTGAATCACAGGATTGCTTGGGAAGGGATCTTAAAGCCCATCTAGTTCCAACTCCTGCCACAGGTTGGTTTTCCCCTAGCAGCTCAGGCTAGGGGAAAACCCAGGGCCCATCCATGGCCTTGGGTACCTGCAGGGATGGGGCACCCACAGCTCTGGGCAGCAGTGCCAGGGCCTCACCACTACCTCAGTAAAAAATTTCCGTCTGACACCTAATCTAAATCTCCCCTCTTTTAGTTTGAAACCATTTCAACTTGTCCTGTCACTAGCACCCTACATAAAAAGTCATCAGTGTTTCTGGAGTGCTGCATCTCCTGGAGGTATTGAGTCTTCTCTGCAGATGCTACCATAGGACATAGCACAAAAACATTAATGTTAAGAATTAGTGTGCAGTTGACTAGAAACTAAAACACCAGAAGCATTTTGACTGAACAATGAGCAGTGTTTAAATGCAGCTCCAAAAGGACTGTTCATATGGTGGAGAAAGAGGATTTTCTGACTCTGGCTGTCATCATCAGAAAGAAAATCCATAGGAGTTCCTGTTAAGCAGGAGGTTGCTAATGCTGCAGCCACAAGAACTGGAGTCACGTAGCTGTGGGCACCCCTATTCATTGCAGGGAGTTGGGTTAGATGACCTTTAAAGGTTCCTTCCAACTCAGATGGTTCTGTGATCCTATGGGGTCACATACATCAGACAGGTCAGCGTGGCACTGACCTTCACCTGCTTACGTGTGATGGTTGGCACAGGTAATAGAGAAATCTTGTTGTGTCTGCCGTGTCCAAAATCTCATCATAACCTGCTGAGGTGTAGCTGATTCAGTCAGCGAAGTTTGGACAGTGATTCAGACAACCTCTCTGCGTCTGCCCTAACAGATTAAACAGTGTCATGACAGGAGCACCAAAGCTTGATTATCCATAATAAATTACTGGGACAGCCCTGGCAATTTTGACCTCTGCTAGCACTCTGCCAAAAATTCCTGGGCAGTTTCAGTGCTAAGCCCACACTAGGAAGGATTCCAGCAGGCAGTCTGGTGTTGTAACCGTGTTCAGGAAGCTGAGATGGTTGCATAATATGGGTACCATTGCACCACACTGTAGGATCCCAGGACCCAGAGAAAGGCACTTCTTGCTAGTATAGAAATGCAATTTTCCAGCCTGTATGTACAACTAATCATATTGCAGGCATTCCTGTCTGTGAGTGGCTTCTTAAAATCCGTGCTGGAAATCAAACATCTCTGTCTCCCAGTTGGGTAGAAGACGTGCTGGGATAATGCTAACAGCAAGTCTATCAACAACCTGACAAAAACAGCATGCCCATGGAGCTAGAAAAGATGCCTTGAAGTACAATACTTTAAGGGGCAAAGAAAACAGGCCACTTGAAGGGCTCCCTTTGAGTAAGGAGCTGGTGTGTTCAGTATATGTAGTTCCTCCATTTCTAGTCCTATGGAAAGTGGATTATGTCTCCTGAGGTCAATGTCACAGACAAAACCTGTTACGTAATCCATGATGTAATCAAGAAGATGATCAATTTCCAATGAACAAATCAGTGCCTTGTGAAATGTGTGCAGGGGTTGGGCTACATCAGCTGGGGACACGAAGAGAAGGGGCAGCACCTGGCTGGGGACCAGGATCTCTGTCCTTGTGCCTTCATTACCACAATGTTTGCTTTTTGATCGCTATCTTGAGACAAGGAATTTTTGTACAAAACTGGAGGCCAGGCAAAGTTGAGAGAGCTTTTACCACTGCTGCTGGTCATGTTATGCCTCTATATCCCCTTAATGTGTAGAGATAAACACATGGTGATGGCTGTGATTCAGAGACCAACAGCGAGTGCTGACTCTGAGATTTAGGATACAATGGAGTAGAATGGAGAAGAATGGAATGGAATGGAATGGAATGGAATAGAATATAGAATAGATTTGAGTTGGAAGGGAACTTCAAAGGTCATCTAGCCCAACTCCCCTGCAATGAGCAGGGATACCCACAGCTAGACCAGGTGCTCAGGGCTCTTGCTGGAACTTCTCATTTGTGGGTTCAAAGGGCCTTAGTGTAGGACTATGATATTCCTTAGGGATCAGAGGTAGTACCTTAAAAATCTCCTTGATATCTACTCTCTCTGCCCCCTAGATACCTCCTAGATTTTCATCTGCTGAAGTTGACCAAACACTCAAGGCCATTTGCAAGCTCTCATCGCTGTTACCACAGCACCCAAGAGGGTCACTTCTAGCCTTCGGCATAAAAGTCCCTGCAGAGTCACCCACTGCTAATAGCTCCTGCTCCCCTGTGCATGACTTTGCTGAGAAACCAAGCCTATAACAGCAGCACCACTCAACCCCCGCCTTAGACAGCATTCCTGCCAGGTAATGAGCCCAGACTCCAGCAGGCAATGACCTTTGGAAAGGCCAGGATTTGCTTGCAGCAGGCAAGGCTGCATTTCTCATGAGTCCCGAGTGTGGTTTGCACACCCACGTCTCTGCTGGGGGTGTAAAGCATGGTTTCAGCCACCCTTCACCCTCATCTCTGGTCCTTCAGAGGTGCATTGTGGATAGCTTTGTGGGCGTTGGTACAAAGAGCATGTGTAAATGTTTGGCCTTGGTAAAGAACTATGGAAATACAGAGAAGAAAAAAAAAAAGCTGTCTCATCCTCACAGCAAAATAATTATTACCTCTTCACAGGCAAGTCCTGTGGATCACCTCTCTTCAGGTGTTACCTGAAGAATTCTCAGCTGCCCATCCAGATCACCTGGAGTTGATTGTCAATATGTCCTCTTTGCCTTATGACCTAGGTTTTGTTTCACGCCTGACCCCTTCATTGGGCTGGGGCAGAAGGATGCACAGAAAGTTAGAATCCTAGAATAGTTTGGGTTGGGAGTGGACTTAAAGACCTCCAACCCAAAGCCCTGCCATGGGAAGGGATACCTCCCACAGCCCAGGCTGCCCACAGCCCCATCCATGGCCTTGGGCACTGCCAGCAATGGGGCACACACAGCTCTCTGGGAGGCAGGACCAGAACCTCACTGCCCTCAGTGTGAAGGATTTCCTCCTTATATCTAATGTAAGCTTACGCTCTTTTAGTTTACCCCTATTACTCCTGTCCTATTACTATGTATATATATCATCATTCTCATACGTGATGAACAGAGACTCTGTTAGTGATACGAGCTGAGGACACAGCATTGTGATCCTGCAACTCTACCCCCACGCTGCCTGACTTGCCATCATGGATGTGATTCTGCACTAGAGAGATTCACCACAGATCTTCTCACTGGGGAAGACCCTCTCTCTTTGCCTTCACCTCATTTGTCCTGCTCACAAACACTGGTAAGACATCTATCCTGGCATTTTATTGGGACCAAAGCTTTTCCAATCACAATACAAATAAGTGAAATTGCTGGAGTTTCTCCTACCAATTAATTGTCCCTTTGGATTAGAACAGTCCTCAAATTGATCAGCCATTTTGCCACTACAGGGGACAGAAGTCTTGTATGGTGATACAGTTGCAAGAACAGTTTTCAATGTAGGAGTATTAATTTAAACATCAGAAACTTGGTACTGTTTGAACAGAGAAGGGCAGAGCAGACAGGAATCTGCTGAGACGAGGGCATTACACATGATGCAGTGGTTGCTGAACTTGCCTTGTTGGGTAATTGTGTAACTAATTGCTGCTTCCCACACACTTGGTTTGAGCCAGCCATAAACATGTTATCTGACCTTCCCTGGCAATGTCATCTTCGTGTCCTTTTGTCTCCCAGTCGATGACAAAAATAGCTCACAGTCTGGTAGTGACTATATCTCAAGCCAGCAAGGCATACTCCTAGGAAAACACCTTGGAGTCTCCCATTTCTGGAAGCAAGTGTCAGTGGGAAGTTCAGAGGACTTGTATGAAGGAAAATCTGAAGATCTGCCAGCTTGTTCTTAATGTTCTCTGTGGACATGCAGACCACTGGAGTAGATGTGGAAAGACTCTGTGCAACTTTTCCTAAGTTTATTAAGAGCTGACTTGGATAAGATTGCACAGTAGGTCAGGGCAAAGCCTTCTGTGGATGGCATGGTGATACGATGTAAGGACTACTTGGTACTGCTATCACCCTCTCAGTCTGGTGAGAGAGAGAGTGGTGTCCTGATCAGGGCCGAGTGCTCCTGCTCTGTCCTACCACTTGCATTCTAGGCAGAAATTCACATCATATCTCCTTCACTGCAAGCATATGGGACAAGAAGCTCCTGACACACTTCTGAGGCCTTGAAAACGCAACCAACTTTTATAGATTATGGAATGCTCTTAGAGGAACAGTTACCTGCAAATGAATGTCCTCTGCTTTGTACCCTTCCCATTTGGATGTTTATTCATTTCAATAATGTACTCTTGATTACATCTTACTACTGGCACTGGAGCCTGCCCACTATGGGAGTTATTGGACTTGATCCAGGCCTTCTTGGAATTTACACCGACACTCATCCAGTTTCTAAGAAGACTTTCACTCACAAGCATGTTCTGAGTGTGCACCTTGAGAAAGAAGTGAAAAATTGCAAAGGGGAGCTAAAAATCATTGTGGATGCAGGTCATGAAGTTGGTATCATAAAATGATGTGAATATTTGGTGGGAGCAATGGAAAGAAGAAGTTAGATGGTCTTGACTCCTGAAAAAATGCTAAGGGAAAGATTCAACTGTGTGTAGATGTGTGTTTTCAGGTCTGAGAACTGCAACAAAGTCATAGAAGATGTTGCTTTCAGTCCTCTTCATTGTTGTTGTGCCCTGAAATCATTCCAGACATGCACTTGTCTATTCTGGATCCCTTGCTAATAATCCATCTCATGTCACATCTGGTTTATGGTCAGATTTTAAAGATATTAGTGTACTAACTGCAAATCCTTCTGCCTCCCAACTGCAGAGAATTGTAAATAACAGCTAATTTCTATCAACAAAATATACACTGGGATCTCATTAGACTGCTCCATCCTTCTCCACCAATAACTCCCTGTTCAGACACTGAGGAAAGAAGAGGCTTTAGGTATTGTTACTGACACTGTTCCCTCAGAATTACTCCCCCCTCCACAGTCAGGAGGACCTTTGTCCATACAAACATCTGGGAGAACAAAAATGATCACACCTTGACCACTAACAGGGAGGTTTGACCATTGTACATTCAGTCAACAGAATTGAGGGAAATGAAAATGAAACTTCAGTTTCCAGTGCAGACTTATCCACACTTAGGTGCCACCTCGTCCGCCTTTCCGTGTTTCCCTTGCCGATTTCCTCTTGGAAGAACCAAGGACATAACACAATGAGGTAGCGACATCTGGAGGACAGCTATCGAAGAAATCTGCTCATGCAACTCGTGACACACAGACACTTTTGGGACAACGAGGAAGGGCCATTAGAGCGCTGGAGCACCTCTCCTATGAGGAAAGGTTGAGGGGACTGGGCTGGTTTAGCTTGGAGAAGGCTCCAGGGAGACCTCATTGTGGCTTTCCTGAACTTGAAGGGAGCGTATCAACAGGAGGGAGAACGTCTGTGTACATGGGTTGATAGTAACAGGAAAAGGGTGAATGGTTTTAAGCTAAGACAGGGGAGATTCAGAGGAATTTTTTCACTCAGAGAGTGGTGATGCACTGGAACAGGTTGGACAGAGAGGCTGTGGATGCCCCATCCCTGGAGGCATTCAAGGCAAGGCTGGATGTGGCTCTGGGCAGCCTGCTCTAGTGGTTGGTGACCCTGCCAACAGCACGGAGTTGAAACTAGGTGATCTCTGAGGTCCTTTTCAACCCAGGCCATTCTATGATTCTATGACTGGCCTAGGTTCTATCAGAAACATGAGAATGTGAGTCACAGGAAGGTGTACACTTCACGTTTTCGGTATAGAGTTAGTACCTGTGGAAATACCTTGTCATCCCATGTGCATCAGATTCTTCTTTCCTCTGTCTGTGGATGTGATTCCCAGGCAATGTGAGGCTTAGTGCAGCCCCAGGGCTCTCAAGAGATGTGATGCCCAGCTGTGGCCTGGTCTAAGGTTTGTCTGTTTTCCATTCTGTCCCCACCCTCAGGACACAGAACAGTCTTGCCCCCTCCAAGAACTGACTGAGGGGTTCACAAGAGTTTGGGAGGGGACACAATCAGGTAGATGATCTAAAATAACCAAAGGGGTATTTCTTAATATGTAATGTCATACCATTGGTATTATTCATTCTGTTAACCTCGCATCTTGCACTCTCTTTTTCAATCTCTGTCACTTATTAATCTTTTTTCCTCCATCTGCTCTGCCCATCTCATCAAGAAATGCATGGAGCACCAGAAAGAGAGCAAGTATAGACTTAAACATCCTGATGACTAGTCCAGTTGGCTGGCTTCCAGTTCCTTACAGCAGGATCAATAGAAAGGCATACTGGCATAATACAGCATGGGAATATGGGAACGTGACAGATGAGAAGTGGAAAGATTTGGGTTATGTTCAGCTTAAAGGAGATAAAGTGATCTTAATGCAGATATTTCTACTTAACAGGGAGGCAATTAGAGTATTCTCAAAGTGTTCAGTGATCAGATGAGGCAAAAGTATAAACTGCAAAAGCAGGACAGATTCTCATTGGGTGCCAGGCCAGGGAGTACCAGTGTTGAGATAGATAATGTGCCCTGCTAAGGATCAGGAGACTGCAAGATAGAATTTTTGTAGATGCTGATCTGGAATCAGCTATACTTGCCCTTGTTGAGGGGTATCAGGGATGGGAGAAGCAGTGCCCAGCCATGACAGCAGGCTGGGATGACCACTGCCTCTCTCCCAAAAATGCGATGAAAGAAGATGGAAGCTATCCAGATACTTCCCAATTCTGGCACAGGAAGGCAAGACCTCTCTTGCCAAAGCTTTTGTTGCCCTTTTGTAAAGCTGTGGGATCTGGAGCAGGAGGGCAAAAGAGCCATCCTGGGGCCAGCCACCCCATCACAGCAGCCCAGAGAGGGGCACAGTGCTGACCCCGGTGTGATTTGAACACACAGCCTTCTGATCTGGAGTCAGACGCGCTACCATTGCGCCACGAGGTCAAGGATGAAAGATGCCCTGCTCAATTTTTGTGCCAAGGCCCATGCAGCTCCATCTGCATCTCAGCTCCATCCTGCCCTGAGTTTCCATCCTTCTGTCTGAGCACCATGCTACAGTGACTTGGCCCCTTCTCTCCAAGTGGTGTCCGTGCCCCCTCCACCTCCCTACTTCAGGCAGAGCTGCACAGCACTGGGGATGAACACCTTGGAGGGGATGTGTTCACCACCACGGGCCATACCAGGAATGTGTAGCCCACCACCCTGACCTCGTGGCGCAAGGGCAGCGCGTCTGACTCCAGATCAGAAGGTTATGTGTTCAAATCACATCGGGGTCAAGCATGGAGTGACACTTAGTGCTCTCTCCCCTACCTCTGTTTTTCTGCCTGCCTGTGTTTCATGGGCATCCCGACAAACCTTCACCCACCTACAGCTGGGAACCTTGGATCTACCTGGGGCAATGCAGAGCCATGCCCACACACAATAAGGGCATGAAGGTGGTTGCAGGAGGGGTCACCGTGGGCTCACCCTGGTCACATCCTGCTCCCATGTTCTTTAATTCCTTAGTAGCCAGGAGGATTCAAAGGACCAGAGTTCACTGTGGCTTTGAGCTGACCTCCACAGGATCTTCCAGCATCATCCCTGTACCCAAATGCATCTGAATCACAAGACAGCTGGCAAAGCATCTGGATGAGTGGGTTGCAGGTGGTGACTGGATGTTCAGCTGTTGTTCCTCACCACCTGGTATTTCTTTGGATGCTGCTGATGGGCACAGAGGGCCTTCTATAGAATGAAGGGATACAAGAAGCCTGCCCAGGGCACCAGGCTGGTGAGGGCTGGGAGTCGGTGCAATGGACAACAGATAATGTGCATGACTGCAGATCAGGAGACAGCAGGTTTGTCACCCGCCTACCTGGCTTGATAATTTCAGTCTGCTTGGACTCCCCCCTACTCCCTCCATCAGCTTCCTCCTTTTCCTGGCTTTCGTACATCACCATGGAATTTCTCTTCTGTAGGGTATGAAGAATGAGGAGACATCTTGCCCTGCAGGGAGCAGAGCTGTTGCCCAGACCACCACGACAAAGTGGTCAAGGCGTGGTCATAACAGAGAGGTTTGACCTTGCCCTCATCTTGACAATCTGTACCTTCAGTCAAAGGAATGGAGAGAAATGAAAACAAAACTCCAGCTTCCAGTGCAGTCATGGGACCGTGCTAGATGTGAGAATAATCCCTCTGATCCAGCAGTGGCTCAGATGCTTGAATAGGCAGGAAAAAAATCCTTACCACCTGACGCTGTGTGCTGGATGAGCTCCACTGGGATCACCAGGCCCCCTGAGCTACATCCCACCCAACCCCATTCAGTCATGGAAGCCCCCAGAGACCCACCAGGGCCTGGGCCAGTGGCGCAATGGATAACGCGCCTGACTACGGATCAGGAGATTGCAGGTTCGACTCCTGCCTGGCTCGACATTTTTTTATCTGTTCAGAGCTCCACCATGAAGGTTTTCCTGCAGTGCTGCTTGGGATTATCCTGTCTCAGCTGAAGGATGTAATTTATGTCTTCCTTTGTTGAGCTCCAGGTCGCTCTGAATGGTGGTTGACCCCATTGGTGTCATTCATGGACTCACTTAGGATTCACCCCATCCTATTACTGAGTAATTTAGTGAAGATGTTTAATAGTGACACTGTTAACATTGAGCTCTGTTGAGCACTAGGAGCAATTAACCACTATTTGCACTTCAATCCCAGTGTTCTAGCTTATTTTCCACCCACCCCTTAATGTTCTGTCTTCTGCTGGCTTTCACTCAGTGGTGCTCAGGAGGAAAGAGAGGAGGTTGGCCCAGGGCTCCTGAGGAGAACAGACACTCAGACTTCAGGATTTCTCCTGCTGCTCCATAGTCCTAGGAAGTCATCATGCTAGACTGAAAGTGTCTTGAGGAACAGTGGCTCTCAAAGCAGGTGATGGTCACAGCTTTGACGTAAGAAGCCACAAGATCATGCTCCCGTGGTGCTGATGCCTGAGAGATAGGCTTTCAAAAGCCTGGATGGGGAAAGGCCTCAGAGGAGGAAGGTTGTTCCCTTTGTCCCCTCCGTGACAGCCAGGCTGTTTCGGGGTGAGCAAGGCAGGAGTTGATCCTACAGTCTCCTGATTTGTAGTTAGGCGTGTTGTTCACTGCACCACTGGCGCCAGCCCCTACCGACTCTGGGGGCTTCTATTGCTGAATGAGCTTTGGGAGGGATATAGATAAGAAAGCCTGATGATCCTGGTGGTGCTTGTTCAGACCAAATGTCATTATGTTCTTGTTTCATCCACATAATCTCCTGTGGAACCTGAACCACAGCGGGGCCAGAACCAACCCAGTGGTGCGAGGCCTGACTGATGCATTCCCTATGCTGGGGCTGTTTCCCCTACAGGGGGTTCAGAAAGGTTTAACTCCACTGTAGAATTTGTCACGGTGCCCCTGGCTGTGATCTGTGCACCAGCTCTGCCCCACTGGGGTGCCTGATGAGCAGGAAACACTGCTGGGTTGGGATCTGCTTGAGGAAGGTGCCTACTGGTGCACTAGGCAGCAGAGCTCCCACTACTGCTACAATTACCTGATTTCATACAATTACATGCTAGATACAATCATATAAAGTTGCACAAAAGTTAACCTCATAGTTATATACTTATCTCAAATGTGAGGAGCTCAATCCTTAGGGCTTGGTGTCAGAAACCGAACCTCTTCCCTACTCTCCAGACCTGTGAACAGCCAGCCATCATATGCCTTCTCTTAAATTAGTGATGCTGAAGATGGAGTAACGAGGCTTGGCCAGCATTTCCCACCGAGCCATTCCCACCAGAGGGAGCCAGGAGCCAGCTTGTGGGCTCGCAAGCTGCAGGAGGAGCGCTGTGCTCAGTGCTGGGTCAGCCATCCCTTGGCCAGGCTGCAGATCCTTCCACACAGGGCTGTATTTGTGCATCAGAATCCTGACACAACCCTCGAGCCATGATGTGTCTTGGAGAGATGCAGGAGGTATTTCTGGATACTTAACTTTACTGTTTTCATTTTCAAGTAGAATATATTGGTGTGTGTGGGATATCAATGTGGCAGATACCAAATTGTTCCAATTCATCACAAGAATATCCAGTTTCCCACTCAACACCCCTTTGAAACCCCTTGCAATAGTATAAATAAGGTAATCTTATCAGATAGTTTGAGAAGCATTTAACCTCAACTGCAGCCAAATTTTGCTGATCTACACTGCTAGAATGCAAACCTGGGGAAAGCAGCTGGTTCCCAAAACTGTCGTGTCCCAGGCTACTTCAGGACTGCCCCATGGTCATTGAATGTAAGCTTAAAAATGAATGAGAAATCTTCCCATCTTGTGCATGCTTCACTTCCTCACTCTTCCAAATGGTGTGAGTGTTCATGGGAGGAGATCAGACATTCCGTTCAAGGGTAGATGCTTCTCCCTCGTTGCTGACTGTCTTCTTCTTCAGCATATCCTTACTCCAGGTCTTACAGCAGCAGTGTTTTCACCTGGCGGACTCTTCCTGGGAGCCATCCTAGTGATTTCATAGGGAGAGCTGCCTGGTGGAGATGGTGTGGCTGACAAACCCACAGCTGGGCTGTTCTCTGCAGTACCAGAGGATTTTCCCTCAGCAGAGCCCTTGCAGCTTTAGGAGAACTTGTTCATTGGGTCTCACTGTTCTTATCCCTTAATTATAATTACAGTCATAGAATCGTAGAACCAGTCAGGTTGGAAAAGATCATAGATCACCCAGTCCAACCTCACCCACCCCCACCATGCTCACTGACCACATCCCTCAGTGCCACATCTCCACACTGAAAACCTCCAGGGATGGCAACCCCCCACCTCCCTGGGCAGCTGTGCCACTGCATCACCGCTCTTTCAGAAAATAAATTGTTCCTAATATCCATCCTGAATCTCCCCTGAGGGGTTGGTGAGTACTGATCCCTGATGCACAGTTCTTGCCCACCAATTGCAGCACAGATGGAGGCACCTTCTGGAAATACACACTCAGTGCTTCCCATGCTCCTGTTAGAAGTGACCTTGTATGTACATTTGGGGGCTGATAGCCATACAGTACCTTTTCCTGCCTGTGGCCTCTATAACCTTAACTAAGGTGGCTGGGAGAATTAAGCAGGGATGCTGTTACATGGGCTGTTTGCATTGGTGTGGAATGTTAGATTAGCAACATCAGCTCTGCAGCAGAATAATCACCAAAGGCCTTATCTCTGTTTCACAGCTTGAGAAAAAAGAAACAACCCTCTTCTAAAGACTGCTTATCTCACATAGCACAGACACATACCTGAGGGCAGGGTTGAAGTCTCTTCTGGAAGTCTCCGTGTCTCTGCTGACTCCCAGAAAAACTAGATGGTGTTAAATTAGACAGATGAGCTGAATTTCATCATAGTACTCTTGGAAGGTGACAGTACGATGCCTTCATTTGAACCAGAGTTCTGCATTTCCCTTTATAGCTGATGAAGAGAAGCAAATACCAGGTGAGTCTGCCATGATATCATACAGTCATAGGGGTGGGAAGGGAAGGAAGATCACTGGACCATCTGCTAAAGCTGGCTGCCTAGAGCAGGTTGCACAGGAAAGGGAGACGAGGAGAAACCCACATAAAATTTGGACGCATTTGAAGTGAGATCTATTCCACCAAAAGCCATAAAACAGAAGATCCCAACTCACCTTAACAATAGTAATGATTAGAACATGTGCTGTTAAGCAGGCCGTATAGCTTTGCCCATATGTAAACATTTATTCTGCAGTCTGCATCTCTTACCTGGAACAAAGCTGGGGAGGAGGAAGAGAACAAACAAGAAAAATGAAGGTTCCTTAGGGCAGAGGCACCGAGGATCACAGAATTGTCAAGGTTGGAAAAAGCCAATAAAGTCATCTAGTGCAACTGTCAACCCATGTGTGAATGAGAAGTCAGTTCCCAGCAGGTTGTGATGGAGAATTCAGTGTTTACAGGGCCTGTGATCATAATTTGAAAGGGATCATGGCTGTACAAAACCTTACAGCCTGACATGTGCAGAGGCTGGAAATAACAGGGAAGGACTTGGAAGGTTAGCTTGTTGGAAAAGCACTCCTCTTCCAGCAGGTTATTAACACACTCAAGGCATTGCATTTCTCACTCCTTTCCCATGGAAAAAACAAGCAAATAAATAAATAAAATGAAGCAGACATTTCAGTCCTTAATTAAGCAGAACAGGGCCATTTTATTGCAATTTAAGTACAAATTTGCAGTATTAGAAAGCCAAGTTCCTGTTCTAGTCTGGTGAGGAACAAAGTTGGGTCTTGGCTTCAGCTGGAGCTTGGGACAGCTGTGGCTTCCCTGTCAATGCCTTCATTTCATCTGTTTCTCTGGAATGTGTGAAAGTGGACATGGACAGCCCTGCTGCTGCACGGGTGTGTGGGAGACACAATGGCACCTGCAAATCTGGAAGGAAAAGCCAACAGAGAAACCAGAAAGGCAGAGAACAATGCACGTGGGCTAAGGGGAATGTTTATACTATTGGCATCGAGGTCACTGGGTCGGAACAACATCAATAAATACCACACACAGAAACAGGCTCAAATAAGTGACAGTTCTAATGTATTGTCAGCAGAGTGACTTGAGCACTGAGGGGATGGTTTCTTGAGAAAGCTGTCATGAATCACTTGCCCTCTGCTCTTTGCACATCTGTGAAACCAAGAGTGCCGCTCACTAGCTCTAAGGGGTGATCCTCCCCCTCTACTCTGCCCTGGTGAGGCCTCACCTGGAGTACTGTGTCCAGTTCTGGGCTCCCCAGTACAAAACAGACAGGGATCTCCTTGAAAGAGTCCAGAGGAGGGCTACAAAGATGAGAAAGGATGTGGAACACCTCCTTATGAGGAGAGGCATAAGTTATAAGAGGAGTTATAAGAGGAGGTGCTCTTATAAGAGGAGGTATAAGTTCTTAGTACTTTTCTATTCTGATGTGACAAATGAGTGGAGATGGTAATCGCCAGTGGTCCGTGCTGGCTTGACCTGAGTAAGTTAAATAACCATCTGGATGTTTTCCAAGGTGTCTGAAAGCAAAACAAGCCAGTGCAGGATCCAGGAGACGTACTCTGTGCCAAGGTTTGTGCTTCCAATTGCAGCCTGGTGATCAGTGTCTGAGTTGGATTTGGCTTTCAAGGTAGGAAGCATGTGGTAGGTAGGGAAAGAGGGTGGAGGAGGTACAAGGCATGGGATTTGTGCCCTGGTTCTTGCGATGTAGGGGATGAGTGAGAAGGATAATGCTTTATGACAGCCCTGACAGCCCATCATCTATGTGACTTTATGTATCTCCTTCATCATCTGCTACTGTGAGGGGAAGAGAGGTTTCCAGAGTCCCCAGGTTGACAGAGGTTACTGGTAGAGCCATTAGTAGCAATTATCAGGGATCAGAGGTGAAGTGGACTTCCCATTTGTCAGTACAGGTAGATGAATTCTTCAAGGGCCATGTAGCCCTCTCCTCACAGTGAAAAGTGAGTTTATGGCAACTTCATGGGGCTATCTATGGATTTTATGGACCTTTTGTGTGATTTTCATCTGCCTGCTTATACAAATACAGGGCCTCACCATTCTATTCTTGCTGAAGCCCTGTTTTCTGTATATCTTCTGTGAGTCTGAGACCAAACTGTGGCCACGAGGACCTCTTCATACCTTCTAATTGCTCTGCTCTTGATTTTCTTTATAAAGAATGGAAAGACAAAGAAATCCAGGTCTCCAGAAGCTGGCAGAGCTTCAGTGCACTTACATCCTGTAAGCTTTTTCAGCAGCAACAGGCTATTTACTCTTGAAAATATGTCCATCTGTAGCACCACCTGACTGTCTTCTTTAAACTCACACTTCTGTAAATAGGATCATTTTTCCAGGATGCAAATGAAAATGTTGAGTCTTCCAACTCCTCCCCAAAGACCCATCCATGGTTATGGTCCAGTGGGGCATAGTACAGGTTTGCCACTCTGGATGGACAGCTGGAGGGCAGCAGGGCACCACAGCCCACCTCAGATGGCCCTATGTCCTCTAGGCCTCAGTGGAGCCCTCAGGTTGTAGAGCTTGTTTCTATGCCTGTTTATGGCTCATGAATACCATAAGGGTGACTTGAGTTGCTGTGCTGATGCTGTTGAGTGCCTAGGCCTTATTTTCCCTAGCAAGCCTCATCTGCCTAAACTTGGTGCTAGTAGGAAATAGTCAAGTATTTGGAGTATTCCTTGAAAGAAGACATAATGTTGTGCTCCAGAAGAGCTTGTAGGCTAAAATTACGTACAAGATTAGGAGGAGGAAGTTTTCAATCTATCTGTCCTATCCCTGTCCATAAAATTCATGGATTCATCCTAGAGTGGACCCCGGGTCCTTTCTTAGTACAGAAATAATAATTGAAATTTTGTATGAGGCCCCAAAGTTCTGAGGGAAATCTGCAAGTTACTCACAGACATTGGTTACATCTGTTAGAAAATTCTGGGAAAAAAAATGTTAAAAACTTCTGATGTTTCAGTTGGAAGAGACTGAAATAGGTTGCTCAGTTACTTTCTATGTGTAGAAGATAGGCTGGAGTGTGGTTCTTTCTGTTGCTTGAAAGATGATATGGGGGCACCACCTCATGGACCCAACTTATTTCCTTTGCGTTCTGTACCTGCACTGTAAAGAAATGTTGATCTTAAGCAAAATAAATTCTTATTTTTTTCCTTCTCCCTGTGGCAAATCATAGCAACAAGTTAGGGAAATCCCAGCTCACTTCAGTCCAAACCAAGCCCATTTCTGCTTTCCAGGTTGATGAGTCATTCAGTTTAGCAATGCATGCAACACTGCTTGTGTATTACTTATGTATTACTTGCAGGCAACCTAGCCATTAATTCATTCATCTGATAACATTTCATGCTTACCTCCTCTTGTCAGAGTACGCAATGTTTTCTATGTGAAGGCTGCAAGAACATCTTTGATGCTCTCCAGGGTGCACACAGAAGAGACAGATGCAGAATCTACTGCCCTATAAATGAGTGTTGGGTTGGGGAATGCCTCCTTAATGCATACAAATACTGTAAGAAATACACAGGAATAGTGTATGTTTCCAAACAGGAAAGAAATGAAAAAGGATCTGTATTCTTAGCATCAAATGTATTTCTGCTCTTCAGCTTAGGCTCTCCCATGATCCCTCAATAAAAGAATTATTCTTCCATATTTGATTCGCGGTGTTCATCCAGTTAGTTAGGGTTACTTCTATGGAGGCCTTGAAGGGAAATAATTCTAATTTTATTGACTGCAGACACAGCAAATAAAGACACATTGTTCTGACGAAGTGAACATTTCCTGTATCTTACACAAGGGGTTGTAAAAAGAGCTGTGTTAAAATCCACGTTGCTTCAAATACTAGAAACCAAGCACAGTAATTAGGCATAGGCTTGCCCTTCACAAATAAAGGTGTGTTTTGTTACACGAGTTCAAGATGTAGCTAGGATGCATGAGACATAGCCACAGTTTTGTTCTACCCTGTGAGCATCTAAATCCATTACTGCTCCTTTTTGGATTGTCAAGTCTGAAAAGTACTGAAGAAAAAAAGTTCACTTCCCCTTCCTGACCCTGTTGTATGTAGCAGAAGTTCACAACTGAACAAAACACTCAGGAATGACCTTCACGCAGACCCTGCGATTTTAGAAATATCTGCCTGAGGCTGTAGGTTTCATGCAGGAGCTATAGGGCATGCACGGGATTTGCGGAGCAGCAGCTGGAGGCCACGTGAGATCCCCATGTCATCTTTGCAGACCAACAGATGCCTTCAGTTCTGTACTTGGCCAGCTAAGTACAGGTAGCTACAGCACAAATTGCTGTATACGTGTTGCCCCCTAAGGTCCCAGTATAGCCCATCATGTAATTTCAGTCCTAGAAGCACTAATTAAACATTATCTTACTCCTATGAGGTGTATCCATTGTAGATGCCTCCATCTTGGTGTCTGAGCCTAGCACTGACCACCACCACTGGGCTCTGATCAACTGACCATGCACAGGTGTCCAGTGCCAGGTGTTAGCACAGGGATGGCATTCAGTTGCCTCTATGGTCATATGCAGACTGCCCCCAAGGTCCTATACCTTACCTAGTAGATCTGTAAGATATCTTGGAAACCCCAGAGCAGCACAGGGGAGTTAGGCCTATATATTTGGGCAACTGAATTAAGTCCACCTTAGCCTACTCTAGGGAACCTGCTTTAGTGGGGGGATGGACTAGGTGATCTCCAGAGGTCCCTTCCAACCTCTGGATTGCTGTGATTCTATCAACCAATTAATGTTTTCAGAAAGAAATCTGGTTGTTTAGTTTGTTCAAGCACCAATACATGAAGTCTGCAAACACTGCAGCAGCACCTTGGGCCCCCTCCTATACTCAGCATCATCAACAACCCGATGTCATTCCCAGATGCTTTCTCCCCCACCAAAACAATGACTCATTTTCTCCAAGTGGCCCATTAGCAAATAACAAATTGAAGTTAATGAGTAAGGAGGCTCTTGGGGGTGGGTTGGTTCTGAGCAGCAGCCTCTCTGAGGCGTGGTGAGGAGGTATGGTTACCTCAACTGCTGCCTTTTTTGACCCTCTGCCATTGTTCAGGCTTAGCCGAGTGCAGCGGTCAAGCTGTACTTGTTACTCCATGGCCTGCATTCCACATTCCCTATGCCAAAGTCCCCTGGACAGCCCGGTCTGTTCCCAAAGCTCTATAAAAACAAGAGTGCTCCCTGCTCCCCTGTTCCACGTTTCTGGTGTCGTCACTCCATGCTGCAGCTGAGACCTTCTACCATGAAGCTCCTCTCCTGCCTCATGGCTCTGCTCCTTTTCCTCCTCCAGGCTGTTCCAGGTAAGGAGCCCATAACCCAGGGTCACCAGTCCTCTCTCTGGGGAACTATAGCAGAGGGGGAGAGGTGTTCCCTTGCATTACTGAAGTTGAACTATCCCAGTGAAGTCCACTTTAGCCCTCTGGATATGCTGGCTCCCCTTCTCCAGCCCTTCGGTTGCATTCATTTACTGATTGTGCTTGTAGCCTCACTTTCCTTCATGCTTCATGAAACTCCCCATCTTAGGGTAAGGCTTTCAAAAAGGAAGAAACCAGACAAATCTCTTGTCAGTGGTAATAGGACCAGAACCTAACATTTACTTTTGGACAAGTTATAGGTACAGCTCAGGGCATATTTTGGACATTCCATGACCAACTCTGCTGTTCCAGAACTAAGAAATACCCCTTATGATGTGCAGTGAGTAGGATGTGTTCAGAAACTCCCAGCATCAACAGCTGGTTGTACAAAGTCCTTCTTTGGTGTCCTGTGAGGTCCACGAGGATTCTCAAAACTTTTGGACAAGCTGTTGTGCTGTCTTGTGCTTCGGGGGTTTTTGTGTCGCATCCCTAATAGGAGTCCATGGGGTTTCAGCAGGAGGAAGATCATGAGGCATGGGCTGATCCTACAGCACAACTGGGAATCCCATTCTTCCTGCAGGTCTCGGCTTGCCCAGAGACACCTCACGTTGTGTTGGCTACCACGGGTACTGCATCCGTTCCAAAGTCTGTCCCAAACCATTTGCTGCTTTTGGAACTTGCTCTTGGCGTCAGAAAACCTGCTGCGTAGGTATGTGCAGGAACCCTGCCCAGGCAGAGAGTGTCTGGAGAGGAGAATACTGAAGTCAGCAAAACAATCTCTCTGTCTCTTTGTCTCCAAGTGGTTCAAGACCTCTCCTTTCATCTACACAGATGCATCTGGCTGTCCCTGTGCTAATGGCAGCGTGGAGCCCAAGAACAGAGTTGTCATGTCACACTAATGTAAAGCCCAGTGCTCTGTCTCCCACAGAACAGCTGTTTGGTGAAAGAACACAAAAATTGTGGCCCCCACAGAGTACACTTTCACTGATATGTGTTCCCAGCATCCACTGTCTATTGGAGGACTGCTGATAGCATATAGACACCAGTTGACCTCTTTCATGTAACTATGTCTAGTCCTTTATGGACTTGCTTCTTCTTGGGGCTCCTGAATGATCAACAAATGTCAGTGCATCTATACATGCTTTATATAGCCAGGTGTGCTAATCTGATCCAAAGTTCATCCAGCATCCTGTTTCTGACCATAGTCAGAGGTGGATGCTTCTATACGGTCAGTCTTTGTGTGAGTGTGAAATGGATATAATGAACTTCACAACAATATAATTACAATTTCTCTTGGCTTTCATGAATTTGAAGCTTTTAGATCTAGACATCCTTGTGTTTAAAAGCCCTTACTGGTTTTTTTCCCCCTGAAATTGGGTACTTCTTCTGTATGTTTGAATAACACTTCTCTCATTATTTTATTCTGTTCTGCAATTGAGATGAGTAGCCATTGTGCAGCCACCTTCTTCATAACTTCATAATATCCCCCCTTCACTTTCCTTTTCAAGGTGATCTTCTCTTTACAGAAGTGCTCTGAATAGCCCCATAGTCCTTCTTTATGTCTTTGCTTCTGAGGACTACGATCCAGAACTTCACAATACTTTATGTATAGGTGTGTACCACTGACTCAGATGGTGCTGTAATTACATTTCCCATTTTGACTTCGGTCCTTTTCATTTCAGATACTACATCAGACTTCCATACTTGTCAAGATGAGGGGGGCCATTGCGTATCTCCAAAAATCAGATGCCTGCAAGAACAGCGGGGACTTTGCCCTCTAAAAAAATGGAAGTGCTGCAGAGAAATATAATGAAGACCTTGCAGAAGTGCAGGAAGCCACAGAACTGCACGGACAAGAGCACAAACACTCTTGCTAGTGTTGTAGAGAACACTGTCAGACTTTCTCAACATATAAAATGTGCAAACTCATTAGAGGCGATATGCTTTTTAAATCTATATAAAACAAAGGCAATAAACATTGAATAAACAGTAGAACAGTCCCATATGTATACATGGAGAGAGGCAGAAGGCCTCTGTCTTACACCCACATGTAGAAATGCACAGAAACTTAGCTGTTAAGCACCTTGGAAACCACATCCTCCTCCACCCTAAATTTCACCTCCCTTTTCTTTCTGTCCCATCATGTGGTCTGTCCTTGCTGGAGATCTCCAGGTGATGTTTTCCTTCAAGACACACTTTTTGCTCCCAATGCTCACACTCTAAGGCAAATCCTGATAAACAGTGACAGTGTTCCCCTCTTCCTGAGCCCTTTGCCAGAGAAGAGTGTATTTAGGGGAATCCCTCAGGAGGTCACCTATGAAGTGCCAAGAGCCAACATGTTTTCAGTTGTTACAGCCACGTGTGCAGAGCTGTGAGGGAAGATAAAACCTCAATCTTCTTTATGTTATTTATATACATTATATTATGTTATTCATTCACCTTTGTGGAGAGAGCTGTTGTTCAGAAAGCTTCATAAGGTCATCCCATCTTTGTTCCCAAGCAAAGCCTCTGTGCTTAGTGCTGCAAATGAGACCATTTGTGAAGATGGCATCTTTACCTTCTATTAAAAGCAATGGGAACGGTGGCTTTTCTGTCACAGACATAGAAGTGCCACACTTAACGGTGTGGTAGGAGAGAGCTGTGATTTCTTTGAATGCTATCCATTTTCTGCTTCATACAGATGCAGCCTGTGGGCTTCTTTGGATGGAGGGAATATTCCAAAACCATTCCATACTGTTCACATGGTACACCTTTCCCAACTGGCTGAGAGCACAAGCATTTCCAGCTTACTGCCAACTCCTGATTTATTTGTCTTTGCATCAATGTTCGAATAAATTGTTTTGAAATTCATTCCCTATATATACTGCAAAGAATGAAACTCATTCACAGCAACATCTCTTATGAGGGAATTGCTGAAAAGATGTCTATATAAAGACTGCTTATGGATGCGGAAATCAATACAGAGATCTTTATCTCGTAAGGTTTTGTGATTATATTTTTCACTCTACATGTTTTATCCCTCTGCACGAAAACTCTTGTCTCTCTGCCAAAAAGTGCTGCTTGATTGGGCTTCACAATTTACTGGTCCCAAATGTTGTTTTGATTGGTATTTTTTTCTTGACAAATCCCTCTGATTGATGACATAGACAGGTAAGTGAGGAAGATTTGAGTCAAGATAAATGCATCTCATGGGTTCATCAAGCTGCCAGGTTCAAAGACTGAATCAGTCTGATGCATGAACCATGTGCAGATCCTCTCCAAGAAATGTCCCAACGATAATAAGCCCTTACATACAACAATAAATGACAAAGATATGGCCCTTCCCAGCTCACTCCACGTCATAATCTCTATCCAAAGACCCATACTGTCCTCCTACAATGTTCCTTGTGCCAGCAAGGACAGGCTTGTGGAGAGGGATTGATGAATATTGCTAAGAAAAGCCCAGACTTTTTCAGGCACACAAGAGCCAAGAAGCCTTCACAGACTCTTCAGCCAAATCTCACTGCTCCTGTGCATCACTCTGAGCAAAGCAAATGGGAATCCACCTGCCTTTTCTCTGCAAGAGGTGAGCTTGTAGGCCAGCAGACATGGGAACTTGTGGGCTGAAGTCATAACGGTCTGACTCTGAGTCTCTTTCAGCAAAGGGAATGTGCATACCTAACAGGCTGTCACCCAGAAATGCTGCAAAATAAAAGCAATAAGGAAAGCACTAGAAATTTAGGAGCTCATATGGGAGCTAAAGGAGCCTGGACAAGGAAAAAAGCATAGAATCATAGAATTGTTAAGGTTGCAAAAAACTTAATTCCAACCCCAACTCATCCCCACGCCACCCACTGACCACGGCCCTCTGTGCCTCATCTCCACATTGAACGCCTTCCAGGGACGGTGACCCCACCACCTCCCTGGGCATCTGTGCCACTGCATCATCGCTCTTTATGAGATAAAATACCTCCTAGTATCCAACCCAACCCTCCCCTGGTGCGACTTGAGGCCACCACCTCCTGTCCTAGGGTGTTCATGCTTCCATTCTTAGAGCTCTTTTAACATTTCTGAGGTTTTCTTCTGCCAAACCTATTGCGAGTAGTTCAAGGTGCATATTGTATAGGTGTTCCCTGAGACTGTATCACAAATGGAGCAGGAATTCATCTGGAAAGACCAGAACCTTTCCCAAATTTAGTTTGAAGGTGAGAGGCTGCTCTGAGGTCACTCCACCACTTCAACGCAACTGTGTTGGTTGAAGGACACATGCAGAGCAGGATCTACATGAAGAGAAGGTCAACTGGCACAGCTGGAAAATCTGGACAGATCTGAGCCCGCAAACCTTTACCCAACCCCAAAACAAAAGCAGTATCTCTAAAAGCTCCGTGCAAGCAGAGAAAAATGCCTTGTTGACATGGTGGTCTACGGAAATGGGGCAGTTCAGTGAGCCAGGAACCTCCTCTCCACTTCCCTGTGCATTCAGCCATCCAATGGAACTAGGAATTTAAGCTCTCAGACCCATTTTTGGTAAGTGTTTTTAAAATTTCCCATAAGACTGAGGCTGGCAGACAGGAGATGGTGCCATGAAGTGTTTTCTTCATGAGAAATGCTCCTCTGTTGTGGTTTTTGTTGACAGATACACCCACACAGTCATTTATCTGCAGTTCCTTGACACCGGCCTCCCTCTAGACTCAATGGTCCATAACTGCAAGCTTTTCTGCCAGACATGCCTTGCACATTTGCCAACCACAGAGCCCAGAGGGGCAAATCCAAATACTCACAGTGCAACCAGCTGTGAAAAGGTCCCAGGTCAACTCCTTGCCCAACATGTATTCAAGTCCTGTGGCCCAGTCCCACTCCCAGGGGACTAATTCTCACTCCAAGAGGGTCTTGGACCTACTCCTGGTGCAGCAGATGACCGTATGTAAAGGAGTAATCAGTGAACAAGAAAAAATGAGAGATTTTTTGAATCATAGAATTGTTTGAGTTGAAAGGGACCATCTAGTCCAGCTTCCCACCAGTGAACTTCTACAGCTAGAACAGGTTGCTCAGGTTTTGGCACTTGACTGCCTTAGATCAGGACTCATTAGTCTTTAATCAAGAAGTCTGAACCCACTTCACACTAGAGAACTTTGTGAAATTTGCCTTTTGTCCTTCTTAGGTTTTGTAGGGCCGGACTCAGGCACCCCCACACCAAGGTACCATGCTTCAGGAGTGTCTTGTCTGCCACTGTCACTCATGCAGAAATGGCCAGTTCCTGGGCATCTCAAGTGGCAAAAATCAGGATCTTCATGGTCACTAATCCAGCTGAGNGTGAGCCAGGAACCTCCTCTCCACTTCCCTGTGCATTCAGCCATCCAATGGAACTAGGAATTTAAGCTCTCAGACCCATTTTTGGTAAGTGTTTTTAAAATTTCCCATAAGACTGAGGCTGGCAGACAGGAGATGGTGCCATGAAGTGTTTTCTTCATGAGAAATGCTCCTCTGTTGTGGTTTTTGTTGACAGATACACCCACACAGTCATTTATCTGCAGTTCCTTGACACCGGCCTCCCTCTAGACTCAATGGTCCATAACTGCAAGCTTTTCTGCCAGACATGCCTTGCACATTTGCCAACCACAGAGCCCAGAGGGGCAAATCCAAATACTCACAGTGCAACCAGCTGTGAAAAGGTCCCAGGTCAACTCCTTGCCCAACATGTATTCAAGTCCTGTGGCCCAGTCCCACTCCCAGGGGACTAATTCTCACTCCAAGAGGGTCTTGGACCTACTCCTGGTGCAGCAGATGACCGTATGTAAAGGAGTAATCAGTGAACAAGAAAAAATGAGAGATTTTTTGAATCATAGAATTGTTTGAGTTGAAAGGGACCATCTAGTCCAGCTTCCCACCAGTGAACTTCTACAGCTAGAACAGGTTGCTCAGGTTTTGGCACTTGACTGCCTTAGATCAGGACTCATTAGTCTTTAATCAAGAAGTCTGAACCCACTTCACACTAGAGAACTTTGTGAAATTTGCCTTTTGTCCTTCTTAGGTTTTGTAGGGCCGGACTCAGGCACCCCCACACCAAGGTACCATGCTTCAGGAGTGTCTTGTCTGCCACTGTCACTCATGCAGAAATGGCCAGTTCCTGGGCATCTCAAGTGGCAAAAATCAGGATCTTCATGGTCACTAATCCAGCTGAGCATACTTTGACTCTATTTGGTGCATCCAAACTACATTTTTTGAGGGAGAAGGGAATCGTTTGAGTTGGAGGGGACCATAAAAGGTCATCTAGCCCAAATTTTAAACCTCGATTTTCAGTTGCCCAGCTTAGGGTGTATTCACAAGATATTAATGTGTGGAAGGGACAGCATGGACAGCAGCCAGGCAAGGGTAGCTGGAATATCGCATGCAGATTTTACAGCCAAAGCTGCATATCACATCTCTCGTATAATTCCCATCAAGTGGCACATTGCTGAGGTAACCTCCTCCACCAGTGCTATGTGGTCATCAAGCTCAGGAATGAAACCTCCCAAATTTCTCAGAAGCCAGAGCTAGAATGGCCTTTTTGGCAGGAAAATCACACCCAGGTTTCAGTTGGAGCAAATATTCACGGGAGCTCAGATAGAAATGAACCACTCCCAGCTTGCAGCAACTCCGGAGTCTTTCTTTGCAGCTTGCCACCGCTCAGCCCATCCTCTCCCTGGGCACTTCACTGGTGGAGAACAGAGGAACCCCTGCAACTCATTTTTCCTGGCAACTCACTCATCCAAAATACCATCTGCCAGGTAGAGGAAGCAAAAGTGAAGCAAACCAGCATTGTTTGGAGCTGCGGCGCTGGGTCAGAACGACACAGAGGATTGCTGAGCGGTGAATGGCACCGGGATATAATTAACTCCTGCCTGCTCCCTCCCTCCTCCAGGATGCCAACCCGCCTGCCAACGCCATGCAGAGGCTTCTGCACAATCTCACGCTCAGCCCTGCTGCTCCCCAGCAGGAGCAAAGCGATGGGGAGCCTTTGTTTCATGCTCATCTTCATCTTCCTGCTCGCTCACGGTAAGGCTGGGTGTGGTAAGCTGGGGACAGGAGTAAGCTTTCCTCGCTGTGTAATCAAACCATAACACTATAGGTATTGATGGGGGAAGGTGTCCTCGGGTTTCCGGATGAGGTAGTGGGGCACTGTGGTGAAAATCATGATATCATCTCCTGGAGTAATGCTAAAACATGATACGGCCAACCTGGGAGCAGCCTGGATGGGGAATCTCAGTGCTCTCCCCTGCTCTGGCGTTGGGTTTCGAAGGCTCTGAGAGAAAACTTCCTCCTTCCTTCAGGCTGCAACTGGCACAGGGATGCTGGGGGTGCTCCTTGCTGTGCCCAGACTCCACTGCAGCACGAATACAGTGCCCAAGGAAGCACTGTGTGTTTTCGCTCACCATCTCATTCCTCTCTGCAGGAAGCACTCACGGCCCAGACAGCTGCAACCACGGCAGGGGCTTGTGCCGAATGGGGAGCTGCATCCCCGGGGAATACCTGGCTAAGTACTGCTTTAAACCTGTCATTCTCTGCTGTAAACCCTTGTCACCGACTCCCACCAAGAGCTGAAGATGTCTGAACTGCAGCAGGTGGAGAGCTCCTCTAGCAGGGAACAGGTCGGGAGGACGTGTTCTGCCTTTCTACAGGAGGACTGCTCCAGCTCTCAGTGGCTGTGGATTCGCTTGTGGACCTTTTCCTTTCACTGTGACATTCTCAAGCGGAGCCACACAGACTATATGTTGTTCCTTTTGGCATCCAGCTGCTACCTGTCATGCACAGGTGAGAAACCGCCTTTCTCCTGACACGAACACAATAAACCCAAGGTTTAATAGAGCAGCAAGTGCCCGTCTGTCACTCCCGCTGACACCCAGCACTCTTCCCATCCCACCCTGGGGAGAACGGTTGCAATGGGGCAGCCTTCTTCTCCATCGCTTTCAGTGCAGCCTGGTTTAATGTAAATAGAAGTGCACTCTGTGTGTTCACAGGAGGCGTATTCACATGCAACAGAATTCAAGTGCCACCCCCTGCACATACCTACTCACCCTTCCCATGTTGTGCCAGGCTCCAACGGGAAGGGCTGGATAACAAATAAGGCACTGAAAGGGAATAGGATGCTCCACAGGCACACCACACCCCACATCCCTTTGCCCACTGGCAAAGGGCATAGCAGGAGCAAATGTACCATCAATTATTAGTTCTTCCCCCAGCTAGATCAGACAATGCAAAGCCCAGCAGGACTGTCCCTCTTCCACAAAGCAGCAGAAGGAAGGGAGACCCCAGGCTTGCTTGCTTAAAGTGGAGGGAGGGATCTGAATGTTATACAATGCTGCCTTTAGGCTGCATCTCTGGTGCTCCTCTGTTTCTCCTGGCAATTATCTCAAAGCAATTAGCAAATTTGCACCTAGCAGCTTCGTGCATACAAGGTCAGAGCACCAGATGGAGCTGCTGGTGTCCCTGTTCACTGCAGGAGAGTTGGTGCAGACGTTCTTTAAAGGTCCCTTCCAACTCAATCGATTTCATGATTCTAAGCTGCACCAGCCAAAATCCATTTGCTCTCCAGGTCCACCCTGCGCCCTTCTGTGTGTCTGCAGCAGGAAATGTTGATTCCCCCCTCCCTCCCCTTTGCCAGTGTGCTCTTGGTCTCCAATTCCAGGTAAAACCGCATCTCTCTGGGTCAGTCACTTCTGTGAAAGCAAGAAAACAGTGATGTAAGGACAGAGTTATGCCAATTAGCTGAAGCGTTGGCCACAGCCAGGGAGAAGTCCTCCACGGGAGATGAAATTTTTGCTCTGATGAACCAAACAGGAAAATTCCCATCGACCTCACCACACTCAGGGCCCAGAGCCAGAGGTCTGGCAGTGAATCATCTGCCTCGATTCCTGACTCATGAGCAGCCCGGATCTTCATCCTGGGTCATCACAGCACAGTCCAGGCCACTGAGGCACACAGGGAGGTGTCAGCCCTCCCCTGGAGACCCCTACAAACACATAGGAGTGCTTGGGAACTGCGGCAGCAAACAGAGCCCACAGCCAAATTCCTCTCCACCCAGCAGGCTGCAGCACAGCTCTCCAGCACACGCAGCACAGCGGGCATTTAAATCAAGCTTCTTTTCCAAAGCAAACAGTTTCTTCCCCAGATTTGTCCACAAAGTTTGTGATTCACACTTCTTATCTGAGGGACTGTTAGCTGCCATATTTATGGCCTGTTTTCCTACGAAAGCGTGGTCTATGAGCTCATCAGCTCATCCCATAAATCTCCCTGCCAGATGCTGGGCCCTCTGCCTCCTGTATGTTTTGAAGCTGTCAGCCAGCCAAATTTCCATCAGGGCCAGGTGGGAATGCTCCTCCTATAGGCAAGATCGTAATGGGATGGTAGATGCAAGCTGATGCAACAAGGCATGGTCCCGTTCTCCCCCATTTGTATGTTCCATTGCTCACCAATCTAGCTGGAAATCACCTTCAAAAAAAGCCCAATCCAACCCAAAGCAAAAAGCAAAATCAACACAAAAGCCAAAAACCCATCATTATTTCTGACCAACAAATGAGATGAACAGATGCACAGAATAGGCCAGAGGAAGGACAAAGGACACACATGGAGACTGGAGAGCAGCAGTACCCCACAGTACCATACACAACCCTTCTCTATGGTTCTTTGGCCCATCCACTCCCCTGGAGCAAAACAGCAATATAAGATGCTTCAGTGTAAGTGTATTGTAGAGGATGCTGCTCAGAGTAATGACCTCCAGAATGACGTATCCTGCAACCCCAGTGAGGAAGAAGAGCTGAACTCAGTCTTACTGAACATGTTCACCCACCCAGCAGAAATTTGTTCCCCACAATGTGTTTCCATTCAACACAACACCAAACTCCTACAGGCGTTTTCCAACCCTCTATATCCCAAAGCAAACCCTTCAAACCCTTTCTTATCCAACTCTTTATATCTCACTCATGGAATCACAGAATGGTTTGGGTTGGGAGGCACCTTAAAGACCAGCCACCTTCCTGCTGTGGGCTGGGTGTCTCCCACCAGCTCAGGCTGCCCAGAGCCCCCTCCATGGCTCCAAGGATGGGGCACACACTGCTTCTCTGTGCAGCTCTTTATATCCAAATGCCATTTTCCAACTCTTCATAACCAGAAGGAAATACTCTTTGTTGGAGGCACACAGTGGAAGACATGGCCAGTGTGGTTCTTTGCTACAACCACAGCACATCTCCCCATGGCCAGCAGGGCTGTTTCTGAGAGTGTAAACTCCAGTGAAGTCACAAAACCACTGGAAGGGGAAGTCACCCATCCTTTGAGAGATGGAGAGAACTTAAATCAGACCGGGGGTGTACTCTGAAATGTCATCAAGATTTTTGTCCTTATGGGTGAGAGTCAAATAAGCAAAAGAATATTTGTGGATGACCCTTTAACTTCAGCTACTTGTACCTATCACGTAGCTCAGGTGGCTACAAAGACTGGGGCTTCTCAGTGCCAGCAGTCCTATAGTAGCCCCTAAAAACCACACAGAAACAGCCCACTCCTCTAAGGAGATGAATGTCTCTGCAGCCATTTAGGTACCCGCAGCCATATGGACAGCTAGGGCAGAGCTCTGCCCTCATCCCTGCTCCTGAATGACTGGAGATACGAGTTCATCAACCACTGGCCTGAACGTCACCTTGACTGGAATTTGTTTGCTGTTCCCAAGCAACAGGCCAGTGTTGGTTTGGCAGAGATAGCCAAGGCTGCTGTGAAATCCAGCTCTTAAAATGCCATTGTAAATGCAGCTGTGTAATCAGGGCCAGAATTATTCGGGAAAAGTGAGCTTTGTACATGTGGGCAAGTCCCCTACATCCTGATTGTCCCCTACACCCACAGCAGCCCCATGCATACTAAGGCATTTTCTAACCCTGTGTGCTTGGCTCTTCTTCCTCCTCCTCCAGCTCTTGTCACTTGATTGATAATACACCACCAAAAACCCCTACGAAAACCCATCTTCAGGGGCATGGTGACCTCCAGCTGCCAAAATAAAAGGGGACATAGGTCCAGGATCACACCCATCAGCCAGCATGGCTGTCTCAGGAACCCCAGAGCATCCCACATGGTAACACATGTTGTATTCAGGCAACTGGAGTGGGTGCTAAGTCCCCACTGACTACAGACAGCACTCAGATATCTTATGGACTTGACGACCTACACATTCCAGGGGATAGGATTGGTGGGCATGACCCATAAGATATCTGTGAGCCTGACCACGAGTAGGGTTTTGGTGTTGTTCCCCAAACATCTCTTCTGGCTCACAGAGGCACAACAGCCTTCTGGGCAGAGTTTGCCCCTTCAATGCATCAGTTGGCTTAGGGGAGGATAGGCCAGAAGTCTAGAAGATCAGGGAAGTACCAAGGAATGAGCTGAAGGTGAATGTGGCCTCGCTGTTCATGGTCTTGCCATGAAGAATAACTTTAGGGAGAAGAGTGGGGGTTGAATTTAGGGGAAAAAATGTTCTTTTATGCAACAGTCTTCAGATCAAGGAACATCTTTATTGAAGGACATTGCCATGTAAAACTTCTCTCCCCCAGAGAATACAATAGCCTGGGATTAGGAGAAAAATTGGGATAAATATCACAGAAGTGCAGTTTTCACTCTCCTTCAGGCCTCCCCTTACAGCCCCTTGTTGGCAGCAGGTGGATGGACCCTCAGGCTGGGCAAGGACAACCCTTATTGTAGAATCATGGAATCACAGAATGGTTTGGGTTGGAAGGGGCTTCAGAGATCATCTAGTTCCAATTCCCCATCATGGTCTGTAATGAAAGCCTGCCCACGGCCTTATAAAAATACACCACAGGCTGAATTCTGGGTTGCTCAGGTCCTGACCCAAAGGCAGAGGATGTCAGCGGGGAACCCCCTCCCATGGGGGGCTATAAGTGGGTGGGGATTGACCTGACTCCTCACAGACTCCAAATCCTTGTGGCACCCCGGAGCTCATTGCTGTGGCAGAGCACATGCTGGTCTTTGTGTGCTGTGGTTTCTGAACTAAAAATATCTGTCAGCAGGTCTGGGAGTGAGGGAAGGCAGGAGAGGCTCCCAGAGAACGAGGTCAGCAGTTACCCAGGGAAGAGCCTTCCTGACCCTGATTCCTGGGGGGAAGCCTGAATTTTGTTGATTTTGTCTGGTTTTGGCTCTCTTTCCCAAAGCACCTTCTGTAACTCAAGCCATACACCACTCGCAGAAGTGGGGTGGAGGCATCTCGACCACCTTTGTGCCTACAGTTGTGCAGCCAACATCATTCTGATGGTTCCACATAGAGCTCACCCTCTGAGCTGGCCAACTAGGAATAAATAATGGCTTTTTGCTGCACACCATCGGGTACACCATGCCCACCTGGTACACTGGCTCTGCTCTAAAATCAACACCCAGAGTACCTCCCACTGTCTGCATGCACATGTTCCCATCCCATCATCAGAGCAAGACACTCGTTTGAGTGCCCAAGAATTCCTCTCTGCTTGGGTTGTAGAACTGTATCACAGAATTACAGAATGGTTGGGTTGGAAGGGGCCTTAAAGCCCATCCAGTCCCTCCCCATGTGGTGGGCTGAGTGCCCCCACCAGCTCAGGCTGCCCTGGGCCCATTCATGGCCTTGGGCACCTCCAGGGATGGGGCACCCACAGCTCTGGGCAGCAGTAGCAGGGCCTCACTGCCCTATAAGTAAAGAATTTCCTCCTAACACCTAACCTAAATCTCTCCTCTTTTAGTTTATAGCCAGAAGAGCTGCCCTACCACCAGATAAGCAGAGCAACAAGACTTCCAGAGTCTACACATACCCTCGCAACCACTTCTCCTGCACACAGGCCTGCTCCCTCTCTCCAGGTTGCATGTGGTCGGCTTCTAGGACATCGAGTTTAAATACACGGTGTCCCATGACCTAAAGTCCAACCGGTGAAGGGCCCCTTATCTGCTCTGTTTGATGAAGGTGATCCCTGATCTGTTCAAGAAGCCCAAAGGCCGCGTCACGTCCCACTACGTTACAGCACTTGTGCATTTTCCAGCAGTGGCTGGTGCCCAGCCTGCGAATAAAAGGCCATCGAGGTGACTTGCAGAGGGAAAATGAAAGACTTAGTGATGCCCTCTGCTGCTTCATTGCTGTAAAAAGGTATCTTTATAAAGTTTCTACGTTTCCCCTTCATTTTTTTGCCCCACTTCTTTTTCGTTTGGAGGAGATTTCTCTGCGTTGTTTGCTTTGTGTTGTTTGCCACAGTTGAAGTTCAGGTCCTATATCTGCTGATTTCCTGGAACTGGTCTGGAGAACTAAAATAAACCATCAGCAAGCAGCAATACACACGCTTCTCCTAAAGATCCTGCTAATTACTGGGACATACCCCAGCTTTCCTATGTAATAAATTCATTAAGGAATACGTTGCATTGCCATTTTCTCGACAGATGCAAACAGAAGTTTGGCAAACTATCTCTTTGAAGCCCAGAATTTGGGAAATGTGAGTAGACCTTTGATTTTTAAGGATCCCATGCTTTCCAAGCCAATCTAGCATTGCTGGGGAGCGCCGAGGAGCGGGGGACTCTGGATTTTTTCATGCTGGACTTTGTCAAATGTGTACAGAGACTTGGAGCTGGAAATGAAAAAAAAAAAGTAAAACACTTTGACCTTGCAAGCACTTGGATGGGTTTCCAACGCCACATGCTCGAGCCTACAAATGCACCAACAGCCAGACTGGGTCAGCCCCAACATCCTGTCTCCAGAAGCAACCAGGAGCAGACTCCCCAGTGCTCAGTGCAGTTTGTTGACAGAAGCATGCTGCCTTTTTTCCACTTTTTTTTTTCTTCTTCTTTTTTTTTCCTCCCCCTTAACGTGAGGTATCCGAGAGCAGGCAGTTCCCAGAGCAACTGTTTGCTGTCATGTTGAAATGCATCTGAGATTGACAAAGTTCCATCCACTCCAGGAGCATTACACAACTCCCAGCCTTATAAATCCAGGATTTCCCTCTTCTCTATCTCCCTACAGCCCTTCTGGTGGCAGGACGCCCACCCACGTGCAGCCATGAGGATCCTCCAACTGCTCTTTGCCATTGTCACCATTATCCTCCTCCAGGATGCTCCCGGTAAGCACCAAATATTTGCAGGGGTTTGTATAGGACTGTGGAGAGATAAGAGACAGGACTTGATCCCCAAGTAGAGGCAGGCAAGAAAGAGCAGTCAAAGCAAGTCAAGGTTGGCTGAGTCTTGTTTCCAAAGAACAAATCTGTTCTCTGCAGAGCCCCATGACAAGCAAAAGGCATCTTTCTTGGGAAAGAAAGTGGGGAGAAAGACTGAAAATTCTTTTTTTTTTTTTTGTTTGCCTCATTTCTTCTGGGATTCTGTTTTAATGGGGAAGTCTTCCGTAGCTGTGCTGTTCAACTGGTTGCTTGTAGATAGAACCATAGAGCTGTTTGAGTTGGAAGGGACCTCTAAAGGTCATCTGGTCCAATCCCCCTGCAGTGAACAGAGACGCCCACAGCTCCATCAGTGCTCAGAGCCCCATCCAGCCTGAACTTGGCTGTCTGCAGGGATGGGACACCACCACCTCTCTGGGCTAATACATATTAGGAATTCAGGTCTCATCCAGCCATAGGGTCACTGAGGTGTTACTAGGACTGTGATGGTATGACTTCTATAGAAATCAACTCTGATAATCAAGAAGAGGAGATTTATTGACTTGGTGTGTTTACACTCACTCCAAACCTGGTGTTCCTGCTACAAGTAGAAATGTTGCCCAAGGGATCCACCTCACCTGACACAGACAACCCTCTGCTGGCTTTCTTGCCTAGGTTTATCTGTTAAGATGCATGCAGTGTTTGGTGTACAGATCCCAAGCACTCACCACGAAGCTCCCTGTTCCAACTGCCGGTGTTGGTTGCTCACCCAGTGCCACCAGCTGGGCTCTGTGTGGGTTCCCAGCTACCCCCTAACCAGCTCACCCATCCCCTTTCCCTCTCCAGCTAGAGGTTTCTCGGACAGCCAGCTGTGCAGGAACAACCACGGCCACTGCCGGAGGCTCTGCTTCCACATGGAGAGCTGGGCTGGGAGCTGCATGAACGGCCGCCTGCGCTGCTGCAGGTGACAGGGACTGCACTGGGATGGACCAGCACCCCAGGGACCACGCAACCAGGACCACACGTAGGAGCTGCTCTCGGACACCACCTCGACTACATCCACACCTGGTTTTGTCTGCCACCAATAAACCACTGAGTTTTTAACGTCTTTCTGCATCTGGACCTTCCTTCGTGATGCTTGGGGTTAGGTTTGTTTGCCCACACAGAGGCATTCGGGGATGCTTGGGATGCACCTGAACCATCTGGGCACCCTGCTGTGGGTGTCCCCGCTTGGACCAGATGGACCTAGAGGTTCCTTCCCACCTCAACTTTTCCATAGTCCTGTGGCTCAGTGATCCCATGATGCTGTGTCTGCACGGAGCAACTCTCATGTGAAATCTTGCTCGCGCAGTGGGAGAGCTAAGTGAAAAGGGAAGCTCCCCACACAGATGGTGATAAAAACAAAAGAAGCTCTTCCGGCCTCATTTGCTGGCAGGGGATACCCCAGGCTGAGTGTGTTTGTGACTATGGGACAGAAGAAGGGGGCTGAAGCCACCAACCAGACTTCGGATGGGCTCAGGATGCTGACATGTGTGAAGCACTTGATGTGGGGAATGAATAAGTAGATGAAAAAATGCTGCTTGATTAGGAGGAAAAAAAAATCTGGTTATGTCAGGCTTGGCAGGATGTGTCAGGCTATGACAGCAGGTGGCAGTCCCAGCCTGCTTCCCTGCTTCTACTGGGGAAGGGAAGGGAAGGGAA